>VZTA01006685.1:0-17333 GCA_013398855.1 Mohoua ochrocephala | reverse complement strand
CTCACATGATCTCACTTTCTTTCCTCTCTAACTTGGAAGGAAGTTGGTATCTGTAAAGCCGTGGATGAGAAGTTGATCTTGTGTGGGTTCTGCATTGGGAAAATACTTGCCATGTTCTTCATTTGCCAGCTGCGTGGTGTTTTCTCCGATTCGGCGCAAGCTGGGCTGGCTGAGGGGAAGGCCTGCTGGCTCTGTGCGGGCCATGGCAGCTTCAGATGACTCTCAGCCATCCCAGTGGGGATGGTTTTCCAGCCATGCGGCTGTTCGCGGCTCCGGGTGGTTTTCTCCCAGCGGCCTGAGCCCCTGCACTGGGGGGAGGGCCAGGCCCA
Organism: Mohoua ochrocephala; assembly: GCA_013398855.1. Lineage (NCBI taxonomy): Eukaryota > Metazoa > Chordata > Aves > Passeriformes > Acanthizidae > Mohoua > Mohoua ochrocephala. The sequence continues at coordinate 17,004 of VZTA01006685.1, read as the reverse complement.
GGCCTGCTTCAGGGACGGAGCCCAGGGCCTGCTTTCCCCCCCCGCCACTCAGCAGGAGAGCAGGAACAAAAGAGAAATTCCCGTGCTTAGCGCGCTTTTAAATATGCTAATCGCAGAAACATCATCGGCTTCTCATTGGGTTAGCAACTTGTCCATCAACTAAGTTTCAACCTACCACATCCTTGTACGTGATTTGGGAGAAACTTAGCTTGCAGAAAGAAAAAATGGAGAGATCACAGAATACTCTGAGTTGGAAGGGACCCGTAGGGATCATTAAGTCCAGCCCTTAAGTGAATGGCCCATACAGGGATCTACGCCACAACTGTGGCATAATTAGCACCGTGCTCCAACCAGCTGAGCTGATCTGAAGGTATCTTTCGCACCACTCAACACCACTATTACAGAATATTAAATAACTGCATTTGTTATGCGGTACCTGTTGTACTTTATGGGATGAGTTGCAATGTAAAGGGAAAAGGTGTTTGATGACAGCACTGCAGACTTTCCTTCTTACTCACCCAGCCCATAGAGTAAAACACTGTCAAACCAAAACAACTTGGTCTGGCAGCAGTTTCACAGCCACCAACCACACCACTGCTATGTTCTCTCTTGGAAGTTGAGTGGATGTCTGACAAACCTAACATCTACTCATTCCATTGGTGATCTTTCCATTAGCTTTCAGAGGGTATTTCACAGAGTATCTGCTGTATTCAAAGACATCTTGAGAAATACACTTGAAGGCAAGCAGGAGAGGATGGAGACTATTCTCACAGTGATAATACAGACAGGAGAGAGCCTGAACACTATGCTTTCTAAGTAATCTCCTTGAACCACCTGCACCTTCAAAATATAGTGGTTAATTTGAGAAAGGAACTTTTTATTGAACTTGTTTCTGGAGATGTTGCTTTGTCAGAAAAGTTTGGAGTATGAGTTTCGGCACGTATGTCTGGTGAGGATACTGTTGTGAAAGATATGTACATACTGAAAAACGAATGCAAGCCCTGAAAATCAAAGAGTATTTATCTATCAGAGAAGAAGAATATGATGTTTATGGCTCCCAAACAAGATGGAAGACAAAATACAGAGGTTATTTAATTTGCAGAGGCACTTCAACTGAAAGAGATTGCAAATCCTCTGGTAAAACCCCAGAAAGAGGCGTGAAGATGTCAGTAGTCATTGCAGGTGTACTGATTTGCTATTCCTACATGCAAAGCACAAGTATTATGGGTGGCCCCTATAACGTAGGAATTGGTGATAGATTCAGCAGTTTGCTGTTTGCCCACTGGCACCAGGATCAGTGGTGCAGTGCATGAGCCGAGTTCCAGAGATGATATTTTATTGAGATTATGCACGTGTTGTAGTGCTCTCAGGCAAAATACAAATGACATACAAGATATCACAGAGTATCTAACACCTGATTAATTCCCCACGTGGAAGAAGTGGATCCATAGCCTCTGCACACTCAGTATATCCTGTGTCACTGCTGCATAATGCCAGCAGTCATATCTGCTTCATGGGGGAAAAAAACCCCAACCTATTTTTATTTTAACAATATACAGTAGGATTTAAGAGATGAAAGACTGAAAAATATTGGCAGTACCAAAATCTACTTCATAGAACTTGCTGCAAATGTTTGCTTGTATCCTGAGCAAACTTTTTTAATGCCATTGATTTTTTTTTTTCCAAAGTATCACTAACAACCTCAGTATTCAAGCACAGAGCTAGGAACCTGAAGGGTATGACTATTGTGCTTTTTCTTGCTGAGGATACATTAGCATTACAACTTCAAGTAAATATATCCTCAGTCATACAGAGAGTTTTCAATTGGTTGTATGAATTTCTGGACTATAATACATACTGAGGAAACTATGGGCAAGAAATCACAAAGACTTTCAAATATTAAAAAAATAGGAAACATGAAATGAAATGTCAAAATGAGAACATAAAATTACAATGTAATCTTAACGCAAAACAAAGTATTTTTCAGAGCAGTCTTTTGATTTGTAGCAAAAGAGTAACAAAAAAAGACCTAATTTCATGTGCATGTAATCACAACATTCTGATTATTTTTCTAGAGTTATTACTGCAACTTGCTTTGAATCTCCTACATGTATTGGAACCAGCAGCTTGTAATGAATTGAATTTTCATTTTTCAGAGAACCCGGGAAGGGAAGAAACAGAATTCCTGCTGCTCAAAGCTTGCAGGCAAGTGACATCAACTCTCCTGTGTCACTTCACTACAGATGGAGTCACAGTTCAATAAGCCACAGGCTCTTCATTACCCAGTTCTGCTACCTTAGGTTGGGGATACACCAGGAAAGTCAGAGCTTTCCCATCCAACCCTGTCTCATCTCAGCACTTTTCATCCCAACAGACCTTGGGAGATGCCATTTCTGCCAATTTTATAATTTTCTGTTCAAGCTCTGTGAATTGAAATAACAAACCTCTTGAACTGGAGGCTCTTGGAGGGGCTTCCCCGCCTCCAGTGGGTCATTTTCAGGAACTGTCTTTACCTGTCAAATGCAGAGTCTTGTGCTCTGAGGTGGGGAGTGGGTGTGAGCTGACATGGAATAGGGAGCCTGTGTGGGCAGGGTTCATGCAGCAGTGCAGACTTTTTTTATAATATATATACACCTCCTGACTATCAACGTTATCCAGATTATTCACACACACATTATATATATATATATGTATCATGATACACTGAAAGAATTTTATTTTTTTTCTTCACATTAAAAACAGTACTGGGATATTTATGGCTTTAGATTAGGTCAGGCTTTATTACAAAAATCTGTTAGATATACAAGTATATTTAAATAGATCTACCAAAAAGTTTCTGATAACATTGAGGATTAGGAAATGAAAGCTATATAATGAGCCTAGACTGAAAGGAAAAGAAAGCACAGAAAACTGATTCCATTTAAGAAAGCAAAGGAAACAGACAAAAACCTTACTAAGATTTTTTTTTTGCTGCAACCATTTTTTTCTAGTTCATATGTAAAGCACCTAATCTTTTCAACTCTAGACATAGGTCTAATAAAACCATTCAGCTGTGATGCTCTAATTCATAGAGACCTAGACAGATTTGGTAGATGCAGTGCTCCAGCTTAACAGGTAATTGGTAGCAAGGATGTTCTCTACTTTCTTTCTGTGATAGTGTTAAACGTATTGACAGGATGCCTCTCTGTGCTGCTCTATGTTTGGCACTTAGGAGAAGTTCAATTAACCAACCTTTCATCTGTGTTTTCACATAAAATACAGCTTTACTTTCCTGTGCTAATTGCTAAACCCAGAGTACTTACTGCCTCTGCAATTCTAAAGCCTGGCCGTTCACTTGGGAGCATTAAGCATGTTCACTGCTGCAAAGAGCTGGCACAGATAACCTGAGTAACTTTTCACACCAGCTTCTTGTCCTCTCCCTGTGGAAGTTTTTGTCCACGCTGGCTGGAACAAGGAGTGTGCCTAATTTGCAGGACTCCCTGCACATCTACACTCAGTGAAGTTAACACACCGTACTTAATCCTGAAAGCATGTGGGTACTATACTTCCTAGCATGAATTAGATTTTGAAACATTCGTGTTTTATATAAGGATAAAAGCCAAATCATACTTGTAAGCCAATTAAAATGTTGTCTCAGTGCTCAGAGGTTAACATGGTTGGGAACTTAGAAGTGGATACTTCTAGTAGAAATAATGAGTGGATGGCAGACAAAGAATTAATAAATTATCTTAATCTGCATTTGTTTACAAATATACAATCCCTGCAGATGATTTTGAACAGAAAGGGGTTTCAGTGGCTTAATTTAAGCACACAAAAAAGTGATTATCAGCAAACACTTCAATCAGCAGTTTCTTCTTGGACAATTCCCTGCATGTCTTTGTTCCTGCAGAGAACAGATTATTCTCTGAACAACTCCATTTATATTGCTCTCTGTATGCTTTTGCTCAGAGTTCCAAAATATAGCTAATAACTAATTCTTCAATCATATTCAAGATAAGTTTTAAATTTTCCCCAATGCTATGCTTTGCCTGACGAAGGAGAAAGAGTTTTCTAGTGTCAACTTTTGTTTAGCTGACATGGTAGGCAGCCTTCTCATTAAAGTACCAGCATCTGAAAACAACTGAGGAAATACAGTTTTTCATTTCCATGTAAGAAATAGATTCAGTAAACATTCCTGGCAATGTAGCTCTGGACAAAGAGTAATCCTGAAAAACTGAGTGAAGTTACTTTCTGAAGTTCAGAAATCAGAGAATAAATATATGAAATCCAGAATTTTATTATTAATGTAAACAACAAGGTATTATTTTAATACCTGAGTTAAGGGGTTTGTAACATTCTAGACTGCACTGACTTCAATTACAGAAGCCATTCAAGTTTTCAAGGCTGAGAGTTTTCTGACCCATGGTCAAATTAGGGATGGGATTTCAGGAGCTGTACTGAGTACAGGTTTTTAGATTGTTTAAAAAAGCCCTAGAGGGTTCCTTTTGCTGCTCCTTTTAAGAGGACGTAGCTAAAACAAACCAGGCAACCTTAACCCAGATGCATCAAAAAGCACAAAGAGGACAATGCTAACTGAGCATGTTACCAAATACAGCAAAAAAAGTTTAAAAAAGCCCAAAGACCATCTCATCTACCATGCAAGATGTACAAAAAAGATGACTTATGACTGAAAAAGCATTTTGTTTTCCTCCTCCTTAAAAGAGGAGGAAGGATTCCCAAAGTGGTCAAAAAGTCAACAACCTCACTATGGATATAATTTTGGGGTTTTTCAAATTTTAAGCAATACAACAATAGAAATATTTTACAGTTTTACCAAGTTCAGCGCATCACTAAGCTACACTCTTTAGGAAGATAAAGTGAAAAAAACCCCAACAAAGCCCTTCTCCTGTGAGCATATACTCTGAATAAATAAATCAGGACGTTAAAAGTACAGAAAAATCAGCTTTGTGTGTCGAAATCTAAGTTGGTAGATAATTGTTGGAAAGTTCACACAAAAAAGCGTTACCAGGGGCCAAAATGCACCACAGCCTTCAATATATGTTACAAATTATTTTTAAGGGGAAGAAAACTGTGACAGTGAAGTGCAGCTTTGTAGTTGCATTTAGGTTTTAGGTATATTCTGCTTCCCTCAGAAAACCTGCAAGACGGAACCACTGTTGCTGGTTATGATTATAGAATTTAAATAGAAGCTTCATTGCTTCATTGAAATCATTCAAACCTAACACATTTATCAGCTCTTTGGTGACAAAGAAGGAAATAGTATGATCTAATCTTGACTGCAGACTACTCTACTCCAAAATATTCTCATTTCACTAAAGTACCAGTTGCTTAAACCAATCTTGTCATCATAACTTAACTGCTTCCATCCATTTAACAACACAAAATAATTTTAGCATATCTGTATCTTAGCTATCAAGTAGAGTACTATATGGCATGAACAGTAATTTAGCATGGAAAATCCTTCATGAAACAAATGACTTATTCTTCTTTGAAAAAAAAAAATTTTATCAGCATTTGCTCTTGTCATAGAAACAACTCCATTCATTTCCACAGAAACAGTAGGAGTGAGTTGCATATGGATTTTTTTCATTGCCTCTAGCCACTAAGATGAGTCAATCTTTTTACAATTCAGTATCACTGAAGTATTAGCCAATGTTCCCTGTTCTTTAATCATTGTGTTGAAAGATACCACTTTCAACTTTTCCAGTATAATTTTACAGGCTAAGATTACTTCAACTTACATTTCATCTGCATTTAATGCAAGCTAAAAAAAAAATAAATTTCAGTACAAGTTGAAATTATTATTAAATATCCATGGCATTTGACTAAATTCCAAACATCTGAAGCACAAGGGGTTAATTGAAAGAGAACAATCCAAAAATGGAGTCTCAGATTCCCTGTCCCCAAACATGCCTTTTCTCATGTCAGTCTCTCTGTCATCCTTACCTCTGCTGTAGTAAGATATTTTCCAAATTAATATATGGCATAAGTCACAAAATCTGTCAGCAGAGATTGATTAACGGTGGACAAGGTGAAAAGACTCAAATGGCATATGAGATTACAGATTCCAAAGCTATGTCTCTTCTCAAAAAGACACTGCTTACGTTGAAATGAAACAAATTTTATAACATTGGTGCTATGGGGAATTGAAAACCTTTTCAAGTGATGGAGTCTGCTCAATGTGTAAAATCATTCTTATTTGTCAATTCTCTGGATAGAGCAGGAACTAAAAGATGACTAGTAATTTTTTCCCCCTCAAACAAGGGGATCTACTATATGATATTTGGTCCTGCTCAAAGGTTTACAGACGGTACAGGGAAAAAAAAAGAATTTTGCAAAAAAAAAAGGAAATTCTAAATTGCTGCCGGCTATTTGTTTCCCAATTCCCTTTTAGTCTGTGAAATCTTCTACTACTCACAGACCCGATAATAAAATTGAAATTGATATCAAATGAACTCTACAAAATGACAGTAGCTATCTATTAATAGTGTATTTAAACGGCACTATTTTCCTTTAGCCTGCATTTTAGCAACAACATGCTGTATGTGTTTAATTATTTGTTTTGTTTTAAATCAAGACTATATTAGTTTAATTGATTATCCACACATGTATGCTTGGCAGACTAATTTGTTCTGAGCTCTTTTGGGGAGATACATTTGAGGCTCCGTTTTGTGATTTGTGTGACTACAGAACTGCCTGGAATCAAAGCTTAGGAAAAGTATATCAGAATAACTATACAAAGTAGGCTAATTATCCCAAAACAGCAGTATGTAGTTTGGCCACCCTTGGAGCTGGAAGAACACTTAATTTCCCAAGACTGCCACCTCCCATTTCAATACTCCAGTATATTCTCTACCCAGGTAGAGAAACAATGAAGAGGAGAAATAACACTTAACCAAGTTCTGGCAGTTAATTAGAAATCTACCAGTTGAATAATAAACCCCCACATCCTTGAGACCATTTATTACCATACATTTACTGAGAATAATTGAGTTATTGGAGAATGACTTTTACCTCCTCAGCTTTATTAATGCACCTAGGCATATTTCAATTTTAAAAGTCACTATCCAAAACCAGCATCAAAACAACTCAGCTGCAGAATTTAAATCCACGCAGAAATGTATTAGATGGATCATGATAGGAAAAATGTATCATTAGATTAATTAGGCAATTATCAGAATTCACAGCTGCTCTCTTTGACAGCTGATTCAGTGGCTCTGAATTAATAAGGGATACTTTCTGTACACTTTCTACAAATAGAAGTTTATAGAAACATTCGTTTCTTTGATGTTTGTCAGGAAAGCTAATAAAAAAGGGATCGTACACTCAAACTAAGCTGCTATTCAAGAAGTATGATCAAAAGGTAGTTCTTATATCCATGCCTCTCTAACATACTGCATTCAATAATGAATCGAGAATGCTTATGATATCCATTTTCTTCAAGAGAACTTCTCTCTTTTTAAGCTTTATTGAAGACAGAATTGGGCCCAATTTGATTTTTGTAGTCAGTATGTTTTTCAAGCTACTGCATTCAACAAAACAGAAGTTTGCACAGTACCTCATTAACAAGATACCTAAAATATAGTAATGGAATGTGGGAATCTGACCCTCACTGTGCGAGGCAGGTACAAACTGAGTTATCCCAGGCTATCACCTGTTCACCGATCCTGCTCAAACATATCAGTGAAGTCATGGGACGAAAATCCTCAAAGGTAGCATGCAGTTGTTTATTCAAATCACACTTCTTGAAGTCCAAAATAATCTTTTAAAGCAAAGAAAGAGAATGGGATCCCTGCTATGTATGTCCCTTTGGAAGAATCCTTCAGTTTATCCTCTAACTTTTTTACTCCAATTCAAGTTGATTTCATTTTTATTATCTCTTTGTATTGAGATAAGAAATACAATCAGTTTTTCAAGCAGTAAAAACATCCCAAGAAAAAACCCAAAGCAAACCCAACCCATCACTAGTGGTTGCTTTCATATGAATTTTCAAATGAACATCTAAATACAAATTCAAATACTTTTATTTTTCATTAAGTGGGATTCATATAAGGGTAAGGATGTTCTGCTCTAGTGCTTTGAGAATAAAATGAATACCCAGAAAAAAATTATTCAAGCCAAAAGAAAGCCCGTCATTAATATATTCATGAAAGATGAACACAGGAGTTACACAGATGAAACGAGGAAAGTTGGGTTGACTAATGGCCAAACAAGGAAACCAAGATATGTCATAGTGAGAAGTCCTTGCCCTGGGAGAACTCAAAAGCTATTTATTAATTTTCTGCTAGGCAGAGCCTTTGCAAGCTCTCAGCTTTAGTCAGCATTTTACATAATCTCCTTACTTAAAGCTACACAAGCCTCTCTAGCAAATTCTGAAAGCTGCTTTTAGATCTTGTACAAACAGCACCACCCTCCCAGATTTACAAATTTCTTCTCTGGGAGGAATGATTCAACTTTCTTGGCCAAATCCCTGCTGAATTTTGTGGATATTCATGAAGGATAAATACAGCTCATAAAGGACAAAGCAAATTTGCTTTTCCAGTCAGTAGGCAGGATTGCTCAAATACTATTAACAGAACAGAGAGGGGGAAGGGATACATTTCCTCAGAGAAATTCTGAAGAAACTTCTTTAGAAACTCAGAAGGGCTGAGTTCTTAAAGCAAAGGCTTCACAGGACAGTTAGAATATCATTTTGTAATACCAACAGAAAATAGAGAGTGATTCTATACTTAAATTTATGTTATCTAATGTGATTGAATTCTCTTCCAGAATGTGAGACTCAAAAAACATCTTTTAAGAACAAGCAAACGAAAGAAACCTCAAGAACAATAAACACCCAGGGAATATAATTTGTGACAGTTGTAGCAAGACTTAAGCATTATCTGTCATTCTTTAAACTACTATAAATATTTAAATTGCTACAAGTTTGCCACATTATGATCTAGACAGAAGTGTCTTTGCAGTTACTGCCTCACATGACAGATCTCATGTTCCACTTATATTTTTTTAATCCTCAGCCTTAGCGTTGATGTAACAGAAACAACATATACTGCAGCATTCGCTGCTTTTTTTCTTCCTGCATCTCTGCACTTTTTGCCTGTATACAAGGTATGTTAGAAGACAGTAAAGAAGCTACATGATTACCTGTAATCTTCAAAGATGTTCCTTAGCAAGTATAAAGGCACATGATTCACTGACCTTATGCAAACCCTAAACATACTGGAAAAGGAAAGACAACAAGGAGCAGGGTAGAAGACGCTGTGCTTTCACTCCTCCAAGGAAAAACAAATCCCCCTGGTTCTTGGACTGAGCCCTGCTCTGAACATGGAACTACGCTCTACATGCTCTCTAGTCTAAAATTCCAAAAAGGCAATAAAAAAGGCCCATCCTGCTCAGATTTTGGCTAACCCAGCCCATGTTCAGGTCTGATGGATGCTGGGAGCACCACAGGAGTGGTCAGGAACAGCAGGATGAAGGATGCAAACACTCCCTAAATAAGGAAGACAATCTGTATTAAGGAGCATCAAAGTATCATCACTAGGTTATTTCTATTTTTAAGGCATTTTAATCTCTAATAGTAATATAGCTACATAGTTAAAATGGCAAACCAACGAATTCACTTCTCTTCCATTAGGGAAAGCAGCATTATTCATAAGTAAAGAATTCAATATAGTAAAAGGGTTTCCTTCTGTTGCCTCTAAGAAATAAAGGACAGACTCATATTATATGATGGCACTCCATGGAGCAAGTGTTGAGATGGATGAGCAGTTCTAAGACTACTTTTGCTGTCAAAGGGAAACTTGTTTTTATCATGGGATAACTAATACCTAAAAACTTACCCATGCAAGAGAACAGTGGAGTCAAAGCATTTTACACAAGGTAAGCTAAGCAACACGAAATTAACACATCCAGAGGATAATAATGCAGTTTATCTTGCTGATCTTTATAGCAACCTCAGAGGAATCAAAGAACCCTGCTTCTATTTAAGATTTTGCACGGCAGAGCTGACATCATTTATTTAATACCAAAGTAAAACAAACTGTCTGGAGCCTGTGAGGAAAACACTGAAGTTATCGAATACTGCAGATAGCAATAAGCTTTAGAAGCAGAACCAATATGTGTGCAGCACAGCCACCAAACAGGCAAAAGGTAGAATGCCAAAAACGACACAGAGGAACAAGCAGCATTATTTGTCAAACAAAACTTGGATGGATAGCAAGGAGACAAAATACATTATTGTCTCTTGACTTATGGCCACAACATATTTTTTTCCACTAGTCACACCTACACAGATATTAAATTATTTGTATTGTCCACAGTGGTTTCCAAATCCTACTCCTAAACCTATTCAATTGAATTTCCAGGATACCTGCCACTGAACGCTTGCTTGCCAGCAGCTGATGAGCAAGGTAACAGTACTTTCTGTTCTCTAGGTTTGTGAAGGAAAATCCATAAGCACAACAGTACAGTCTATTTCTGGGCTTTGCAACATTTCATAGCCATAGCCACATCTCCTGGTTTCTCTACTTGCAGCTACAAGCTGTTATCTGCCGTTCACACTACTAAAATGTGTCCCCAAAACAAGAACACATTCATTCGTGCACAGAACTGACGAGTTGGGGTGAGGTCCAAAAATGCGTGAGCACCTGCATTTAGACGTAGCAGCATCTTTTTTCTTCCTTCCTTATGCCAATAAGGATTTCTGATGTTCCTTGATACTCTGTATGAGAGGGTTAGATGGTAACAAAGCACACAGAAAAAGCATTACTGCATGAATAAATACGTGAACACCGATCTTATCTGGTAGAGTTGATGTTCTGACTTGGAATCTGGGGCAATTTCAGAGTTGCTTTGGGTGGGGTTTTTTAACAGGTCTTTGAACAAGGTCTGAAAAACTGTCTCTCTGTTCTTCCATGAAGTATTCCCACTGGGAAGAACAGTATATAGATCTAGTCTCAGTGGTAAAACCATGCTCCCTAACACACTCTCACTCTCTTCTGGTCTACTGAACCAAAAGCGACTTCTGCCTCATAACACTCTATAAAAAGAAAAGTTAAGTGTTGCAAACTCCTTTTCTTAACCTACAGCTGGCTGAAAATACAGCTGATGTGGATATAAATATCTTGAAAGGGAGAAGGCACTGAAACAAAAGCTGTGCTTCAACCGTGGTATAGCAGGAGGACACAATAATTTCTTGTGCCAAGAAAGCAAAACAGTAGCTGATGACCTGTTCTTTTTTTGTGACACAGGAAAGATCCAAGCTGTTTGGCCCTTTCAAGAAAAGGCTTTTGAAAAGCAATATAAATTGGCAAAAAATCCTTTTCTTTTTTTCTTCTTAATTCCTCATCACATACCTATGAATTCTGGTCACATAGACATAGAGGAGACATTTTTAGGACTGCACATTTGGCCACATATTTTATTTCATCACTGTTCCACCTTCTAGCATTCAAATCCCATCTCCCCTTCTCATCCTTATAAAGTAGATTTCTCACTCCTAGAAGTGAAAAGACACTATTACATAAACCTTGACTAATGCATATCTAGACCAAACCCCCCACTTGGAATGAAGAAATTAAACTATGGCTCTATATATCTGAAGAAAGCAGATCTCCTACTTTGGAACATTTTTGAGACTCCATGACATGGCCAGTACAAATCTCATTAGCCAGTTAATTCTCCATAACCCCTTGAAAGCTAAATTATGTTTTTGAAAAGAATCACTTCAATTGCTTAAGCTTCAGCCTAGTCAAGTAATTTGCACATCTTTAATTATGAGGGATTAATTCTTTCATCTATCTTACTTTTGGCCATCTTGAAAAATGACCTAATCTCTCTACACTCTTTACTACCTTGCATTTCATCCTTCATCACACTGGACATCAGTTCTTTATTACTGCTGAGGGTTTTTTTAGGTGGGAATTCTTCATCATTAGCGTCACATTCTCACCCTCACTATCAATTACTTGGATACTTTTTATTTGATTGCCATCATCAGCCCAAAGCATTTCTGCCACTTACAGAATCCATGACTCTCCCTTGAGGACATGGCAACTGGAATATGGCCCTCAGTTGCAACTTTACTTGGGGATCAATTCTCTCATTGTTTTCTTGTATAGTATTTTTGGGATTTTTTTCTTTATAATTTTAACAGCATAGTCATACCTTTCCAAAAATCAATATTCAATTTAATCCCTTTCACTGCACATCAGGCCACATGATATAAAAAGAATTTTTCTTTTGCTCCTGAAACCCTTCTTCTTAAATCATGTTCACATTCTATAAAGTCACTTTTTTCTAATTCCTTTCGTGGTCTTCAACTGTTTACATTAATATTCCTTTTCCTCTGGATTTTTAAAAATATTTTTCTATAAAAGATGTGCTCATTAACAGCTGACTTGCATTCTGTCCACTCCAAGAACAAATTATATTTATCTTAAATTATTAGCCCTTCAGCTATATGTTCAAGGAAGAAATATCAGCTCAGATTCTAAAGTGTTTTCTGTGAAATAACATGAATAATGTCAAAGGAGTTGAAAATTAATATTTTCAGGGAGAACTAATTTGCATACACCAAGCTATTTCTTGGCACATGGTAGAAGTCACCACTTTACTATAATGAAACTCCCCTGCTGAGGAATTTTGATTTATAAAACTCTAGTCACAGATGCATATAGAATTTCACAGATCAGTGATTGCCATCTATTCCAAACTTATGAGAAAGAATAATCCAGAAATATATATATAACACTTTTTTTATATATAGATAGATAGATAGAGAGATATATATTTATATATATATATGTGTATACCAGCCCCTGAATATATGCAATTAAGCTTCTGTGACCTTGGACACATCAGATGACCATTAACCCTCAGTAGGAAGGAGATGGAGAAATTGCCAAATTATGAAGTAATAAAACTATGAGTCTTTTATCCAGTGCAGCTGCAAAGCACAAAACAAATCTGGTTTTGGTGATAAGAACTGACCTTACAAACTAATATCATATGAGGTCACAACTCCACTAATCCCACCCATCTCTCTCCAATGAAGTGTGGGGGCTGTTGTTTGGGGGATTTTTTTGGCTTTGCATCATATCCTCAGGTAAATTAGCTTACTTATCACAAAAAAAGAAAAAGATTTTGCGGAGATAGATAGAACTGAAAGAGATTTCTGCTCTGCAAAGCTCTCATTGTCCAACCAGACAATGAGGTGTGTGTGCCCTTGACAGAGGCCACTTAAATGAGCTACTCACAGCTCCTACAGAGACACAGGTTTTTTTCCTCTAAAATATCTGCATGAAAGTGTACTACAGTTTAAAGCTCTGTGGAAGGTGAAGCTCTTGAGACACAGAAGAGAGGAGGAAGATTTTAACGAAGTACATTTATGCACCTCACAAAGTTTGAGCCAAATCTGGGCTTACGGAAAAAGAGAAGCAACTTCGAATGCTGAACTAGGCAGGAAAGTTCCGTCAGCCACAGGAGAGCTCGTAAGTGATGAACAGGTGGGGTGGTTAACGCTGGGCACCAGTGGATCAATTAGAAAACCACCAAAGACTGATTTATCTCGTCCTAAACGGAAGATTACAAGGGTCACTTGGTCCGTCACTTGCTGGGAGGAGGAACAATGTAACCTGGTGCACCGACAGCACCCTGAGGAAGCAAAACCACAGCAGCACCTGCAGATGGGTCAAACTCAGCTCAGAGTGTAGGAAACCAGGGGCAGACACCACAACCCCACACCTCGGTTACAATATATATTAAAGAAGTAAAATAAATAAATAGTATGTTTCTAATTAGACCAAACTGCCTGAGAAATGTTGCTGCTCCAGACTATGGCTCACTGCCCCTATTTGTGCAAATTTTTGTAAGATCATGCTGTAAAAGCGATCAACAAATTAAACACTGCAAACAAAACCCAGAAAAAGCAAGAAAGTACTGACAAGAACAAAGCAAGGCACCTCTATTTGTATTTTTCTATATTTTCCCAGATAATTTTCTAAAATTTATATAAAATTTTTATTCTAGAAAATGTCTATTACTATTTGCCTGTGTTTAGGGTTGTTATCAACAACTGCTTGCGTCTCCTGTTAAAAAGATGGCCCAATAAATAACTACATAAGCAGCAAGTGTTGCAAGAATGACTTAAATCAGCTACGCCAACCCCCCTTCAAAATTCCACCAACACTGTAAAAGTGAAAAAAGTCTTTAACATGGGTGTTAATAATTTCCAATAACTTCACTGTCAAGACAGACATGCAGGACTTTCCACATCTTGAAATGCAAAAGTTTAAGTTCCAAATTTCCCAAATTTACAGAAATGCAAAAGATACTTGGTTGTTGCTAAAAAACCCCCATGTATACATGCACATGTACATATATATAAAAATAAAAATCCAGTGCACAAACCCCCCAAATAAAATAAACTAAAGTAAGAGCACAATACGCCCCTCTTTTCAAGTTGAAAGATACTAATTTGCATTTTAATTTTCCTTGTACTGGGTTTACAATTGCATCAACAATCGAGCAAAACAATCCTGTAGTTCTTCCTCAGTTCCAAGTCTCGGTGCTGTCTGTGCTACTGGCACAAGTGAAAGGATGGAGAGCCCGACTGCTGCAGATTTGACTGGCTCCTTAAAAGTCCTTCTTGGTTTGCCTTCCACTTCTCCATCCCCAACATGCAGAGGAAACATCATACAATTTCTTTGGATTTATTCAGCAAAAATTTAAATAAAACCCAAAACTCATGACTTTTATTTCACCACAAATGCAGCAGTATTCAAAGAAGCTCTAAAGCAAGCTCTAGATCAGCCCATGAAGTAATTCAGACACAGATCAGCTTTAAATGGGCAAGCCCTCCATGTTACTTTGACTTAGACTACCTTTTCAGCACACAAAATCTTTGCTTAATAAGTAAGTGTGCATGAACATCCAGCTTCCAGAATATTCACAATACTGTACACATGAAAACAATAATAAAAAAGCTACGCAATTTTAAGAAAAATAAAACAATATTAGGACTAACATTATTCTAAATACTGTTATTTGATCCAGCAGTTAATGTAATGATACAAAAATATAATTAACAGAAATTCCCACAGGATTCATTTATTTGAAAAAACTTAAATTACCCTGCTAAAGGGAAATTCCCATCACAAAGTTCCCATGTTAAACCATAGATAATGCAACATTTTGAATTAATTTTCATATTTCTCAGTGGTATTTTAAATTCTTTAAAGAATGCTCTACAGAGCCAATATTCCTTAGATATGTTTTACCCCCAAGATGAAGCTTTTCTTACAGTTGCAGGCAGAGCCCATATAACAAATAGGTAAAATAAATACTGTGGAGTTTCATTTTTTCTCTCACTGTAGTTATAGACATATTAAGAAACACAGTGTTTACAGTTTTAAGTCACCTAGACAGCTTGCCAATTAAATAAAATAGATTCTGTGCATGTTTATTTAATAAGACTTATGATCCTTAAACTTTTGAGAAGCATTTATAGAGAACAGCAACAAGAAATCATATGAGAAGATTCATATTAAATCATTATAAACCTCACAAGCCAAAACAATAAGATTATTTTATAGCTACAAAATAAAATAAAACAAGTCCACAATATCACTAGATATAATTTGGAAATTTACTCTAAAGAAACCTTGGAATATTCTGCATTCCACAGTGATTCAAGTGGGAAGGGGCATGCAGTTAAAAAAAAAAAACAAATAGCAGGCGCTGAAAGGAAGAGTGTGAAGCTGTCCATGACATTCAAAGAACTAGACTCCCTACAAAGAACAATTATCCATGAGAAACACAGTCTCAAATTATAAAAGGCTCCCAAATTATAGCAGTGTGCAGTCTCCAGCAGCACCAAACATGACAAATAAACAATAAAAGCATCTTATTGCATTACACAAAGCCTTCAGAATATAATCCTTCACACCACAAAATGACAAACAAAAATGACTTTCTTTTTCCTAATGTTTGTTGTTTTCTCCATACCTTGGTACACGGTGTCTTTTCTGGCACCTGTAACAAGTCTTTTACTTTAGGCTGGGAGTTTATTCCTGGCTATTCTATTCCTGTACCAACAAAATGACTATTCCTACCAGACATTACAGTTTCTCTGACACACAAGCACTTACAGCTACGTTTCCCTGAGAAAGGAAAGTAACAGAAAGGAGAGGGACAATAGTCAAAATTATGTATGAAACCAGTTACCATTGCACCTGGTATCTAAAATTTCAGGAATGAGGTCCCTATCGCATCATCTTAATATTTTAATTTAAAATTTTACAGGTGGCCTCCTGGCATACATGATTTTTTTTTTTTCTAAAGAGAAATGATGCAAAGAAAAGCAACAAACAAAAAAATCGTGAAAGTGTTGATGGCAGGAAAAGCTACCTGGTAAGCAATAGCTTGTAAACAAGCACTTGAACAGCTTATCCTAAAGCTCCACTGAATGTGGTTTTCTTAGTGATATCTAAACTTCTACATAAAACCTAAAAATAAAATTTTCCATCAGAAGTCAAGATCATGAAGTTCAGATTGCTGATTATCTCCTGATTAAATAACAATTAGATATCAATGGCACTTTAGAATTCTTTTTCCAGAAACAAAGCAGCGAAACAAGAAACAAGCACAGACAAATAAAAACATGTAGTTGTTTCAGGTTTAACAGCAACAATTTTGTATCCTTTTCATTGTTAAATAATTTTATTATTTTAGATAGACTAAGTTATTTTTCTATTGGTAAGTTGCACTGAAGTGCATATACTCAGTGTTTCGGGTTACAATGCAAGGTGTAACCAAAAGTATGTATTCTACTACCATCTACATAAGCTGTTCAAATGGGTGGGGCAGCGTTCCTTATCTTCTCCATGACTCAGCCCTTTTAACTCCCTCCTTGGAAGCAGCAGCCACCCTGAGGGGACCCTCTCCACTAGTGGGCCATCAGGGTCTCATTGAATGACTCACAGAATTACAACATCCCATTGTGAG
>VZTA01006684.1:20002-88365 GCA_013398855.1 Mohoua ochrocephala | reverse complement strand
CTCCTCCTCCTCCTCGTCCTCCCTGGTTGTCCCCGTGTCCCGGCCCAGGCTGGGCAGGGGCCCGAGGAGCTGCCCTTCCCGGCGGGACTGGGCCAGCTCCTTGGCACAGCACACGGGCGTGTGGGTCTCGTAGGTGCTGTGGAAGCTGTTATAGTCCACTTCGTAAAAGTCCTTCTCCAGGGTGAGCACGGGGGTGAAGCGGTGTCCCCACAGCACCTCGGTGTCCATGTAGGAGCTGCGAGCCTGGCAAGTCATCCCTGGGTGGAAAGAGAGGGATGTTAGCGGCAAAGCTTCCTTACGTGCTCACCCAACCACGCCTGGCACTTAAAAGCACTTTCGTGTCGTTTCCATACCTGATCGCTCTGGGACACAGAAAAGTCTTCGCTTAATAAGCCTCACAAAAGCCTCTATCATGAACAAGCTGAGCACCCAAAGGGAAAGGGATGCATTCATCTCGGCATCTTCCGCCTCCTGAACCTCGTGCTTAGGGGTTTGCAGGCTGGGACCTCTGGCAGCTTCTCTCTGCCTCCCCCTGCTCTGCTGAGGTGTTGTTTGTGTGGCTGACACCAACAGCTCCCGGTGGATCCTGCTGGAACAACCCCCAGCCCTGCAAGTGCTGCCCCAGCCCCGACCCACACAGCCCTGAGCACAGGGAGCCACTGCCCTGCCCTCCTCCGGAGCTGGCCCCATCCCTCCTCCTCTCCATCAGTGCCACAATTCCCTGTGCAGCAGTGCCACAATTCCCTCTCCATCAGTGCCACAATTCCCTGTGCAGCAGTGCCACAATTCCCCTCCATCAGTGCCACAATTCCCTGTGCAGCAGTGCCACAATTCCCCTGCAGCAGTGCCACAATTCCCCTCCATCAGTGCCACAATTCCCCTGCAGCAGTGCCACAATTCCCTCTCCATCAGTGCCACAATTCCCTGTGCAGCAGTGCCACAATTCCCCTCCATCAGTGCCACAATTCCCTGTGCAGCAGTGCCACAATTCCCCTGCAGCAGTGCCACAATTCCCCTCCATCAGTGCCACAATTCCCCTGCAGCAGTGCCACAATTCCCTCTCCATCAGTGCCACAATTCCCCTGCAGCAGTGCCACAATTCCCTCTCCATCAGTGCCACAATTCCCTCTCCATCAGTGCCCCAATTCCCTCTCCATCAGCACCACAATCCCCCTGGATCACACCACTCCCTGTGCACACAGCTGCACACACCCGGAGGCACAGCCCGAAAGGTGAGAGGTTCCCAACCAAGCTGCTTTTCAATCCCCTTGGAGGGCTCAATCCCTTGTACTGAGGGGTGTGGATTGAATGAACAGTGGCCAGCAGGGAACTGACACTTGCCAAGCTGCTTCTCAGCCCCGTGGATCAGAGTTTATTTACTTCCAAAAAGTCTAAAGAGAAGCTTTGCAGAGCAGGGATAAGCACAGCTGTAAGCGGATCCTCCTGGAATCACCTCGCAATGTCGAGGCTGACTTCCCTTCCAAACATTTGTCTTCTCTTTGTCCTGATTATGTTTTGAGTTTGGAATTAATCTCCAGTGAAAACCTGACCTCGCAAAGTCCTCCCACTGTTCTCTCCTGGAGGGTGAGAGGTTGGCCTAACTGCAATACATACAAACATGCACTCCATCCAGTTTCTGGCCAATTCTTTCAAGTCTGATTCCTGCAGCCCGGAGCACACGGACAGAAATCTAAAGTAATGCATGGGGGAAAGTCTCAGTGTCAGAGGGTTCAGGGAAGAGCACATCACAGATCCTCACTCTGTGAGCTCACGAGTGACTACAATCCCAGAGCAATCAGAAAACCCCTTTCCTTTTAAAAAAACCCCACCTTTGTGAAAAGAGGAATATTTTGTTCTCAGAATTGCTACAGACCATTAAAAGACACCCACACAGGCAAGTGCTCTGCAAAGCAGAAAGTCTCTCACTGCTTGCCTTGGTTTAAAGCTACCAGGCCAGGAGTGTTTTGTTCCTTGAAAGGGGAAGAGACGGTGACACACGCAATGCTGAGACATCTGCAGCTCTGCAGCACAGACTGAAAGCCCAATTTTTCCCCCTCAAGAAGATCTGCAGGAGTGTTTGCTTCTGGGCAGGAACAACAAGTACAGCGTTAGTCACAGTGTTCCAGCGTGCCTGCTTCCTGGGCTGCAAGGAACCGGCAAGTGCAGAGGCTGCCATGAAAAACACAGCCAGGGAATTAAAAATCACCCCAAGTGTTGCTGCCTTAGGGAGAAGCTCTGTGGAAGTTCGGCATCTTTTCAGGAAACTCTCAGCTTTTGCTTTAGAGTTAAAGATCGGGGTGAGGCCACTCCTGACTCTGGTGGCTCTGCAGTGGGCAGCATCGCCCGCCCTTGGGGTGACGAGGGCCAGTCCTCCTGCCCTGGGCCAGCCCTGAGCCAGCCTTCCTGCCCTGGGCCAGGCCAGCCCTCCTGCCCTGGGCCAGCCCTCCTGGCAGCCCTCCTGCCCTGGCAGCCCTCCTGCCCCGGGCCAGCCCAGCCCTCCTGCCCTGGGCCAGCTCTCCTGCCCTGGGCAGCCCTCCTGCCCCAGGCCAGCCCAGCCCTCCTGCCCTGGGCCAGGCCAGCCCTCCTGCCCTGGGCCAGTCCTCCTGCCCTGGCCAGCCCCGCTCCCCCTGGAAGCCCGGAGTGCTGCTGATTTCCCAGTCCTGGCACAGGTTTTCCCAGGGGAGCTGTGCCACTGGCACTGATCACACACTGGCCTCCCTGGGCAAGGGCTTTTACTCCTGGAGCGTGGGGGGTCAGGGCTGCAGGGCTAATCCCATTTCCTGGTGCTGCCTCAAGCCAGGAGGTGGGAAACCAGCAGCTGGCTAAAATAAACCAGCCCTTTTCCCTTTGGACAGAGCTGGTTTGGCACCAGAAATCCCAAAGGCCTCCAAGTGCCTCCTCCAGAACCAGCAGGGAGAGCAGGAGAGGAGGCCTTGCAGGCCCCAGGATCAGCCCTGTGAATGAACCCGCTTACTCTCATCCTGCTTTTCCAAGCACTGCACCACAAAACCATCAAGGAGTCCCCGGGGCAAAGATGGATGAAGTGTGGGGCCTGGGGCTCCCTAAGGGAACTCTTGCCTCATAATCCAGGCCTGAAATAGCTCCTGCCCTGGGGGAGCACCTGAGTGAACCCGAGCTCCTGGGACACCGTCCTAGTCCTGCTCCAAGGATTCAATTAGGGCAGGAACAATGGAAAGCTTTCAGCAACCCAACACTGCTGCTGCCAGCTTCCTGCAGGAGCTGCTTTCTGTAACCCCAGGGGGACACTGAGCCAGCACAATAAGACAACTTGTAATTGCTCCATAATCCCATTCAAATATTCCTTTTTAGCACATGTGCAGCAGTGTTTAATTGCGTGGGGACACACTGCTTGGCAACTCCCACATCGCCCAGTAAACAACACCATTGTCTCTGCTTCAAATTCCATTAAGTGCCTGCTTTGCAGGCTGCCCTGTGCTCTCCAGCCTGGTTAATTAATGCATCTGTAATGTCCCAGGCTAATTATTGCCTCTGTGACTGCGAAAAGATGACAGAAGAGGTGTGGAAACAATAAACCTTATTTTTGTTAGGAGCACATGGATGCAGCCACTTGCACTGGAGCACAACGTGTGCCCTCCGTGCTCGGAACATCCCAGTTTCACCTTGCGGTGGGGCACAGCGATCCCCTGGACTCAGACCTCTGTATCCCTGAAAAAACGACCTGCTCAGCTGCAGAATTCCTGTTTATCTGAGCCTGTGGGATGTTTGGGTAAAGGGAATCATTCGTCACGTGCTCCCATCCATCGAGAAGAATCAGAGTTCAGAATATCCTGAACTGGAAGGAAGCCACAAGGATCGGCCAGTGCAGCTCCTGGCTGCAAACAGCCCCAGATTTGGGTGCCACACCAGCTGTGACATCACTGCTCTTCTGCATCACTCGTGGTGCCCTGGAGCCCTGACACGTCGGGGAGCACAGGAACTCAAGAGAGATTCCAGACTCTCCAAACTTCCTCCAGAATTGACCACAGTATGTACGGCCCTGATAAAAGCTGTAAATCCTTTCCTTAAAGGAGATGAAACTACACATTTTGGGTTTAAATGGTGCAGATAGAGAGAAGTGGTATCTGGGGGTTTCATTTAAACAAACTTCATGCCAAAAGAATCCAGAGTCCCAGAATGGTTTGGGTTGAAAGGGACTTTAAACATTGACACCTCCCACTACCCCAGGCTGCTCCAAGCCCTGTCCCGCCTGGCCTTGGACACTCCCAGGGATCCAGGGGCAGCCACAGCTGCTCTGGGAATTCCAGCCCAGCCCCTCTCCACCCTCCCAGCCAGGAATTCCTTCCCAAGATCCCATCCATCCCTGCCCTCTGGCAGTGGGAAGCCATTCCTTGTGTCCTGTCCCTCCATGCCTTGTCCCCAGTCCCTCTCCAGCTCTCCTGGAGCCCCTTTAGGCCCTGCAAGGGGCTCTGAGCTCTCCCTGGAGCCTTCTCTTCTGAACAATCCCAGTTGTCTCAGCCTGGCCTCCTAGGAGAGCTGCTCCATCCCATCATCTCCATGGCCCTATATCCTCATTTTCCTTTTTTCAGTCCAAGTAGAAGTACCTGAAGTCACAGATATACATTTTCCAACTCTGTTGTATTTTCTGGCTTGTAAGACCATTAGAAGTTTCTTTTTCTCCTAAACAATCTGGTTTAAACATGAAAAAGTGCTTGTTTAATAAAAATGTGTGCAATCTGTCCGTCGTGGAAAACATGGAATGATCTGAGAAATCTTCAGGTGTCAACTTTTAATTGCAGCTTTCTCATCCCCCAGTGCAGCAGCTCAGCTCAGTGTTGCAAACCAACCCCGGTTTTAACAGAAACCAGAGATAAAACCTGCTCGAAGTTAGAAGCAGATGCAGCAAGTTTTCAATAGAGCTGGAAGCAGTTCCAGGATTTATAGAAGCTGGAGACCAGGGCACCGCGTCCTGGTTTCAAGCCGTGCAATAAACATTTCACAGAGTTTTAGTGATAATTTCATTGCGGCAGAGTCCTAGGAAGTGGATGTTTTGTCTGTGGGTTGGAGCCACGGATCGATAACTGAGCTGAGCCTGTTCCTGCTGAGGGCAGCCAGGGGTGCTCCCCAAGCAGCTCCGTTCTGCCTGCCCGCAGATGAGGAGATCCAGAGATGGGATGTGCCCCAAAGCGGGTGTCTGATCCCGGCTGCGAGCAGGGGAACGAGCGCCAGGGAACTCTCCAACAAGGCTCCTTCTTGTCACCGCAATCAGCGGGACCAAGCGGCTCTCAGGGAGCCGGGAATGTCTGACCGAGCTGACAGAGGGCAGGAGGAGCTGGCTCAGGACGGGGCTGGGGCTGCCCCGAGCCCATCCCGCCCATCCTGCACCTGCTCCGGCAGAGCTCCGGGCGGCCACACGCCAGGAGAGGGGACCCGGCCCCTGGTCCCCGGGGAAAACCAGCCCTCGTCACTCCAGGTCTGCAGCTGCAGCCGTTTGTACCTCCAAAGGCTCTCCCCTTTGGTGTTTGTACCTCCAGAGGCTCTCCCCTTTGGTGTTTGTACCTCCAGAGGCTCTTCCCTTTGGTGCTTGTACCACCAAAGGCTCTCCCCAGCTGCTGGAAGATGCTCCCCTTTGGTGTTTGTGCCTCCAAAGGCTCTCCCCAGCTGTTGGAGGATGCTCCCCTTTGGTGTTTGTACCTCCAAAGGCTCTTCCCTTTGGTGTTTGTGCCTCCAAAGGCTCTCCCCAGCTGCTGGAGGATGCCGATTTTTGGCAAACATCCCATCCCATCCCATCCCAGCCAGGTGACCTCACTGGAGGGTTAATGGGAGAGCACGGGGGGACACGGAGGGTGCTCTGCCCACCCCGAAATCCCCCCAGGCTTCAATGGGATCCCATCCTGAGCAGAAGCGAATCTTCCAGTGCTGCTCCACGGCCTGAGCGTCCTCAGTGGGCAGAGCTATCCCAGCCCCTGGGGCTGTCAAGACCACATTTTTCATCAGGCTAAAATTAACCGTGCTCATTGAAATGCCAGGGAGCTCGGTGATTGTCTGCTGGGAAATGTCATGTGGCTGCTGCCCGGGCTGGGCTCCCTCCATCTCGGACACTGCTGGGAGCGATCTCCCTCCTCTGCCCTTGTTTGCCCGTTCTCCTGAGTCCAGGGTGGCTTTTCCCCTTCTCCTGGATGCTCCGAAGCTGTGGAACACCCACGGCCCAGGGGCCGATGGCCTCGGAGGTGCAGTGGCAGTGATGGAAGTTCAGGGGTGGCGAGGAGAAGGTATAAAAAAATTTAAGTTCTATTGCTGCAATTAAGCAATATGTGTCTTTCAATTTGCATTAGCATATGGTAAGTTATAAAAGTTATTAGTCCCTCTGTGTTAATTAGAGCGAAGAACACTGTAACCTCCAAAAAGTCAATATTCCTCCAACTTGAAAAGGAATATTAGAAGGTAGGAGCATGGTCCTCCAATTATTTGTGCTTGTCTCCTTTAGAGGACATGGCTGGGCTTGATTCACTTTGATATTTATGCCAGAGGAGACTAATAGGATTTTAATTTATCTGAATGCTCTCCAGGCATGCAAAAGCTCCTAGGCACTGGGGAAAAAAAATATAATAAAAGGACTTTATGATGTAAAGACCTTGGATTCGATTGCCACGTCTCCACCAGGCCCAGCCCGAGCCGAGCTCACAGCAGGTAACTTTGGGTCCCTCCCAAAGGGGTTTCCAGCGACTGCAGAGGCACCTCAGGCACTGCTGCCAGCCTCTGCCTGCGCAGGACAGTCCAGCTCACGAACTCAGTGACCTGAGCTCTTCCCCATAATGTTTCAGGTGGTTTCAGTAACACCTCTGCAAGGTCCTCCTCGCAGAAATCTGATTCATATGCAAAATGCAAAACAGCACAAGACAACCCAAACCAGATGATGAATGCCCAGAAACTCCGTTTAGTAATTTCACCCTTCCTTTGTTCTCCCATGAAAATCGTGATTAATTTCAGCGTATCTTCTGTTGTGACCACCCCATTTGGCCCTACATGTACAGCCAGGAAACTGCACTCTGTCCTCTGGAAAGGTGGGCAAATTGAGGTGTGGAAAACTCTGCTGCTTGCCTACTCTCCCACAGGGACAGGATAGGTTAATTACTTCTAATCATTAAATCCCTCTTTATCACACTGACTCTAAGCCAGAAGAATATATACCTGTACTTACATAAGAGTTCATTAAAACTTCATTTAGTGACTGGACTAATCAGGCATCTGAAGTGTCTCTTGTGCCTCATTTAATTGTGCTGGGGAAAAGAGGGCTGTGAAAGCCAGGGAGGAGCAGGAGTGGAGTAACAAGCTCTGCCGCCTCCGTGCCCAGGGAGCAGCAGTGCTGGACACTGTGGGAAAAGCAGGGTTTGGATAACTGTCAGCAAACAGCAAAGGGAAAAGCTGAGAGAGAAGAGAGTCCCTCAGATCACCTGCCAGGAAGTCTGGTAGGATATGCAGAGTGTGTCAGCACAGAGAGTGATGGCTTACGGAGAAAAACAGTGTTTAAAAAAATTGGACTTGCTAATGTTCCCTAATTGGATCAGCCCAATCCTTCATCGCAGCCCAGCTGCCTCCGTGCCACGCGGGAGCGGGGCTGGAGCTCCCCGCTCTGCCCTGTCCCGGCAGCTTCTGAACACCGTGCTGGGTTTGGGACCAGGAGGGGAAGGGCAGGAGCTCTGGCCAGCAGCCACCGGGAGCTGTCCTGTCCCCAGGGCAGCCCTGGGATCTTGGGAAGCAGAGGGGCAAGGAAAGCGAAAATGTATTCGCTGTGCAAACAGATTTTCTGCCTTCGCTTTGCTCCCTTTTCCTGCAGGTCACGTCTGGGGCAGCTGATCTGGACAGGAGCCCCTTTCTGATAAGGCCGAGATAAAGAATTCCCTGCAGCAATCCCTGTGCCCAGGAGCCCTGGGAGCGATGCCGCTGCCCCCGAGGAGACACAACACTTGTCAGCAACATTGATTTTGTCTCCACAGTGCTCGTTTCGCCCAGCAGTGACCACAACAGATCTGCCCAGAAGCTCCCTCTCCCTTTGGCCTTTCGTGGAGCCCCGGTGCCTCACCCACCCCAAATACCGAGGGGAAGAGCCACGCCTGGCTTTGTGCCACGGCCGGCGCTGAGGGTTGGGCAGAGGGGCAGCCCTGGGTGCCCCCGGAGCTCTCGCTGGAATAACACCACGTTTGTTGTGTTTTTCAGCAAAATAAACCCACTGCACTTCAGGCTGGCCCGTGAGCTGCTGCCCTTCGGTGTGCTGTAACTCAGGCCTTCCAAAAGTCATGGCAACCTGAACACAAAATCACTGTTTTAAGCCACAAGGTTTCACTTTGTGAAAAACCCAACGACCTGAAGGGTGTGAACTCCTCAGAATTTACTCTACACTTTTCATTTGAAGCTATTTACCATCTCTGCCTTGCACTGGGTCAGAATTAAACTTAAATGTCAGTAAATAGAGCTGCTTGTTTGAGAGGAGACGATACATTACGTTTGTAATACGCGTGTGCCTGGTTAAATCTACTGAAAATAGCTACAAAATCGCTGTCCCAAATTATCAGTGAAGAACATCCCCACTTTCAGTCCTGCTTAAACTTCTGCAGTCATTGATATGTTGCCAATCTCCATTCTGACCTGCTTTCCAAACACCTGGTGGGAAACAGAGCCATGTGTTCTGACCAGTGGTACCTCTGAACTCTGGGATTCCTAATTTTCCGCAGGGGTTGCTAAGGGAACAAATGGTCTGTGGTATTTTACACTGCCCTGAACCCAAGCAGGCTGTGACAGTGTCAGGATTTAACAGAAGTCCTGCTGGGAGTAAATATCACACCACTCCCGAGAGCAGATGGGGCTTGGGCAGTGCCATGGGCTGGGAGGGACTAAAGAATTTGCTTGGAGCAGATTTGAAGGTGTGGAGGGAGGGATTAATAACCCCAAACTGCCTTAGCAATGTTCCCGAGTGTGAGGACGAAGCAGGGAAGCACAAACACTGTCTCTGCAGGCCACTCTGCTTGTGACAAAATATCCCTCCCCCGAATGCCTCAGATCCCTCAGGACACATCCCGGCCTCCAGACCAGATCCTGCAGTCGTGCAAGGTCCGCTCAGCCCCGGGTTCAGTGCGAAGTGGCTCCCCCAGCTGCAGTGAGGGATTTCCCAGGATCATTCATTTCCACAGACGTGTGCTCCCTAACATCATTACACGCCATCCCTCTGGGACAGGAGCCCGTTCGTACGGCGCTGTTATTCCCCTGCCACGCTTTTAATTCCGAGGCTGTTATTGATAATGACTCCCTCTCGCACATCCCCGGCAGAGGCTGCGCCTCCCTGCGAGGAGGGCAGAGCAGCAGGGCTTCAAGGCGTTTACAGAGTCCCTGCCTGGCGAGCAAAGAGGCTTTGGACGAACAAGGAGCCGCATTCCATGCTCAGATTAGGAGACTCCAGCCTCTGATGAATGTTTAGGCTGCAGAATAAGTCACTGTTACAAATCCTTGCCTTTGACAGTCTTTTCCACCCACCCCTTCCTTTGCCACGTCTCTACGGTGCTCTGCCGAGGGAGAACATTTCCCTGGAAGTGCCAGGTGAATTCCACGTCCACAGCGCACATTCCAGCCTCCATGGAATGCAGCTTATCCACCACCCCCCATCAGCTCTGTTTGGGATCGTCAGCTGCTGCTGACCACCTAAATGGAGACTCTGGGACACTGAATTACCTCTCCGGGCAGCTGCCTTTAGGAGCAAAGGTTTGGGATGCAGGAATTTGAGAGATTTTTCCTCCTCCGGCTGTTGGGAGACTAATGAGCAAATCTGCAGGAAGGGATAACATTAACAGCCAGCGAGGGGCAGGATCTGTGAGACAGGGTGCTGACACCACTGAGCACTTGTAAGAAGCTGAAAACCCTGAAAACCCCTGCTAATGACTCAGAGAGAATGGGAAAAAAATCCAACCACCACCCACAGGAAAACGCTGGGCTCGTAACTGAAATCCTGAAACACCAAAGGGGAAAACTGCTCATAAAAGCTTTTTTTGCATCTCTGGCTCTGTTTGTCCATCTTTAGCCAGCAGTTCTCTCCCCAGAGCTGCCTGCGGCCCTTTCCCCCTGCAGACCCTGACTCCATCAAGGCATTCTGCCCACCCCAGGCTGGAAAACCCTGCGTGGAAGGGACCTGAGCATCTCAGGGGCTTGGACACACTCGCTGTGCCACGAGTGCAGCAGGAAGAGCTGCCAGCTCCTCCCCAAACCTGGAACAAAGGAATTCACGCAGGTGGAGATGACCCACGGTGCTGCCAGGCCTCCTCCCCAGGCAGAGAGACGGGGAGGTGTGGGGGACACCTGTGGGAAGGAGCCGGGAGGCCTCGGTGCCCACCCCTCCCTCCCCTCAGCTGCCTTTCCCACTCCTTGGAAAGCTGAGGCTCGCCACTTTCCCAGCTTCGCTCCACGCGGACACAGAGTTCTTTCATCGCCTGCCACAAACACACCCCTAGGAGGAAACTGGGAATGGGCTGAGGATATCTCCTAATCTCCCATTACCCAGCTTTGTCTGAGCTGTTAAGCAGCTGCAGGGCTGCAAGAGTCACAAAAGCAGTTTCTGTATTTTTCCTCTTTGAGCTCCTTCTGGGAATGTGTGTCCTGCACCACGTGCAAGTCATTCAGCCTCAGCACGTGCTGCTTTATGGGATACAGTGAGGCTCGGGCACTTCATAGCCCCCATTAAAATCAACACTCCAGCAGTACCTAAAATAGCACAGTTACAGCCAATCTTTAATACAGAGGAGAAACGGGAAAAGATTTGCACCATGAATTTTGATCACAGGAAACAGGACCACCAGAGACTTCGTGAATTCCTTTAATCCGTTGCTTTTTTCTCCCCTGGCTCTGTTCTAAGTGATTATGGGCAGCTCCAGGGCTAACCCCTTCACCTCAATCCCAGACTTATAAACGAGGGTGAAACACTACAAAAAAGAGGGTGAAGCCCTACAACATGAGCTAAAGGCCCCACCTTGCACTGCTGGTGATCTCAGGCACCCCTCCTGAGCCAGGCACTCCCCAAGGACAAAGCTCACCGTGTTCCCAGCCCAGGTGACATGGGCAGTGACATTCCAATGCCAAACTGCCCTTCACTGTGCCCCTTTCCTCCTCGCAACAGTGACTGATTGCTGACAGGTCCTTACCTGTGGCTTCCACCATTCCTTCCAGGATGACCACAATCTCAAACTCCTCCTTCTCCAGCTGGGTGCGGGACATCTCCCAGAAGGGGCTTTTCTCATTGATCTCGTGTGAGATGATGAGAGGGGACACCAGGAATAGCCTGTCGTCTCCGGTGTCAAATCCCACGTTGATGTCCGTTTGGTTCAGGGGAATGAACTCTCCTTCTTTGGTCTGTTTGGACTTAATCAGTTTGGCTCGAATGGAAGCCTCGACAATGTGGGAATTGCGGAGGTCCCCGACCCGGAACATGAGGCAGAGCTTCTCGTCCCTCATGGAGATGACAGCGTTGTTGGAGAACATGAGGGTCTCCGCCCTCTTCTTTGGTTGGCTGATCTTGACGAACATGCATCCCACCATGAAGGCGTTGACGATGGAGCCCAGGATGGCCTGGACCAGCAGCAGCACGATGCCCTCGGGGCACTTCTCTGTGATGACCCTGTGGCCGTACCCGATGGTGGTCTCGGTCTCGATGGAAAACAGGAACGCCGACACGAACCCGCTGAGGTTCTCGACGCAGGGGATCCAGTTCTCGTCTTCCAGGTGGTCCAGGTCTCCCCGGATGTAGGCGATGAGCCACCAGATGAACCCAAAGAACAGCCAGGTGATGGTGTAGACCATGGTGAAGACCAGCAGGTTGAAGCGCCACTTGAGGTCCACCAGGGTGGTGAAGAGGTCACTGAGGTACCGATAGGTCTCCTGGACGTTGCCGTGGTGCACGTTGCACTTCCCGCTCTTCTCCATGTACCGCTGCCGCGGCTTCTTGCCCTCGGCGGAAATGAGCCGGGTCCTGTCCGTGGCGATGGGGACGTCATCCCGAGCCTGCTTGGGGATCTTCTTGGGCTCCCGGGATGTGACCCTGATGTCCATGTCCTGGTTCATGAAGATCCGGGAATCTCCAGCCATGGCTGGGCTGCACGACAAGGAGAGACAGTGTCAGGCAGAAGGGAAAGGGACAAAAGCCATTTTGTTTCACCGTCTGGACCATCAGGACGTTGTTTTTGGAGGGCTCGCACTTCTCCCACAACAGCCACTCGTTAAACACAGCCCTGCAGTGACCTGGAATGAAAGGCTGATTGTAACACACAGGCCCTTCAAACATCAGCCACTGCTGGGGTGATGGGCACGCCGTGGGAGCGTGGAATAGTTCAGCCTTGGAACATTTCGGGGCTTTCTTTTTGTCCTTAGATTTTTTTTTTTACACACCAAATTTGCTTGAGATCACAACTCGGAACAAAGCAAAGACACATCGACATCTCTTCAGGAGGGACTGGAGCTTTTTGATGCCTCAGGTTTTGGGTGCATATCAACAGAAACCGTAGAAATTAAGAGAAAGCGCTGAGCACCACTATCTACCTAAATCTCACGAGTCTAAATTATGCATGAAGGCTTCCCTTGCAGTCAGCAGAGAAAGGCATCTCCAGGGATAATTCAGATTTCAGGAGTGCTGAATCACCTTCTGGAAGTTTATTCATGAGCCTGGGCTTCAAACGTGAAATAAACATTCAACTGAGCATCCTGAACCCCACGTGTGAAGGTGTGATGAAGCCAGGCCTGCTGTTAACAAGATCTGTCAGAGCTCACCCCTTTGCTCCCCCTGACATTAGGCAAAATCTCTGGGCACTTTTGGGAACGCTCCAGAGAGCTGTTAACAATCCCACCGTCGACATTTGGGGTTACGCTTACCAGGACACGAATAAATACCGCGAGATGAAGGCTGCAGTGCTTTCTGCCAGTTGTAATGTAACATCCTGTTTGCTGAGATGATCAGATACTCCTTTAAAAAACGAAGAGTCCTGACTCTGGATGCAGGGCACAGACAAAATCTCTGTCACAGACTACCTCAGGAGCCTTAGGGATGTCAAAGACAGAGCAGCAATATTTTGTATGGCGTTCATTCCCTGCATTGTCCTCTGCAAATCCTATTAAAACCCAACTAAATCTATTACTGCTCCCTCTATCTTTAATCTTCTTATGCGCCTGTGAATGAGAAAAGGTGTAGAGATACAATTAAGAGTATCTTGGGAGAGACAATTTTTAAGACTGAGGAAAGTAGCTTCATCTTTTCGGTATTAAAAAGCACAAAGGGTGGGTGGGAAGGAAGCAGAGGCAGGATGAATAAATGAACCAACAAATTTTCTCTTCCATTCGGCTGCAGCCAAGTCTGGTTAATGGCAGAGAATTCCTCGTGGCCCTTGTCTAAGTCACCATCAATCACTGCTCCAACGAAGCAGCCGGAGCCTGTTGCTGGAACCAGCCCCGCTGGCTCTGCTCCGCAGGGAGCCCAACCATCTGTGCCCAGCACAGCTTCCTGCTGCCACAGCGCCTGCCTGGCAGGGCCGGGGCCAGGGCCGAGCCCCTGCAGCCACGGCGAGGGGCAGAGGATGGGGATTCGTGGGGCTGGGGTGGGAAATCGGGAGGGATCAGGTTTGCCACCCGCTCCGGACGGGGGATGGATGATCCCGGTGCTGTGCATTCCCTGCCTCCAGTGGCAGCGCCCAGGAGTTTGACAGAATGGTCACCCCTGCTCTGTTCCTGTCCCCCCTGAGAGCAGGCTCGGGGTGTATTCACACACATCCTCGGCTGCTTTTCACTGCCTGGTGCAGCTGAAACCTCCCGCCCCGCCGGTCTGGCTCTCCCTGCGCTCTGAAGTTCGTCTCTTCACACGTGTGCAAAGTGCTGCGAGATGCTGAAAGATGACAGGGGCACAGCTTGACTCTCACTTCCCAGCATGTGAGAGCACATGGCAGAGCAATCACACACCTTTTTCCCCTCTTTAATAGAGAAAGAAGACTCCCATCCACTGGGAATCCGTGCTCCTCGCTTCCTTCTTACAAATAATATTCTTGATGTGTGTTTGCATTGATGGATTAATCTAAAATTACTCCATTTGGACTAAAAAGCTTGTCATCAATCTAAATGTAAAACCAGGCAAGTGTTCCATGTTTTCAAATTTAAAAGACTTGTTTTAAAGATAGTTTTTTTATAAAAGTAAATTTGAAGCTTTCACTGGTGCCATGGGAGAGAGCACAACCCATTTCCAGACATCGATCTAGAGTGGAAGGTTTCATGTTCTAGATTCACTCCAAAGAGACCAAAAGGATCTTAAAACTTGTTACAAAGAACAGAATAGAGGAAAAGCAACCAAAAATCCCAAATCCCTGGAAATATCGCTCTGGTGGAGCAGGTTTGAGGAACTCCCCGTTAATGAATGTACAGGGGAACCTTTTTAACTAAAACACTCACAGGACTGGCAACATCTCTGGTGGTGCTACTGATCTCCAACAACAGCTCAGCTGAAACCTCTCTGCAAACCTTCAGGAGCACCTTCCAAGTGATCCAGTAAAGCAGAAAAATCCCCGCTGGATAAGAACTTCACTGACAGCTTCAGTGGCACTACAATTCCCACCGATGTTTTGTCTGTAGCTCTCCCGTTGCAGTATGAGCATAACCTCAGCCTGTGCTTAGTGAAAATAATTACACAGAGGAATTTTTGCTTCGGAGTCTTTAAGCAGAATGCTCCTGGTTAGCAGTTTGAGCACAGCTCTGGATGGCTGCACACCACCCGGCTTTCTGCTCCAAATGATTCCAGGCTTTTCTAATTCTGAGCAAATCACTGCTTTTCCTTCTGCCTTAGTTCCCCGGCAGTAAAATTTGTGATATGGATGTGAATGGTCTGTGGGATCCCAGGCATGAGACTCTTCTAGGAGATTTGCTGTCATTCCTTCATGGTTTTAACAGCCCTGGGAAACTTTAGCCCGAATGAGAAGCTGCTCTGACAGGAGCAGTGCAGCTGTGTGAGGAGCTGGTGAACTCCTCCCCGTGCCACGCACAGCCCCTGCTGCCGGGCACAAACATCTCCGCCATATTTACCATGGTAAATACGCTCATGCACCTCCCAGAGGCTTCGGCTCCAGCCTGTAAATCCCTGCTCCCTCCAGCACGGAGGGCCAGGAGGTGAAATTGCCTCTTGCAGTCACAGGCACTGTTCTGTTCCTGTGGCATTTACCATCTTTGGTTAAACGAGGCCAGGATAATAAAAATGTCACTTCTGCACAGAGCTGCCTTCCTTCAGGACAGGCTACTGCATGAGGAGCGGTGAGTCAGGGCATTATCAGCCTTGCAGAGAGGTTTTTATCAGCCCTGCTGCTGTTCAGCTCTGCCCAGATGACACACTCGGGCCAGGCGGTGACATTTAGAGGCCGGGACTCGCTGCACAGGAGTCAGGCTGGGGTTAGGTGGGAATCTCCAGGAGGCAGCGTCGGGCAGAGCGGCTCCCAGCCCCTCCTGACAGAGCTGATGTGCTCCTGGCAGCTCCAGCAATTTGCCAGAGACGTCACAGAAGGCGAAACCACAAAACACTTGAAGAAACTTCTTTCCCTGCTGACCGGGGGGCTTTTTCCATTTAAACAATTGCTGATCTGGCTGCAGGAAACACACGGATTTCCGTGGGGATGGGATTCGATGCTGGAAAGGACTAAACCGGCAGGCAGGTGGAGTCTGAAGACGTGAATTTGTCATCAAGTTTGTGTAAAAGCAGACTTCTTTTTGTTTCTTTTAAACCTGATGCCTGTGTTTTCTCACATTAGGAGAATAATTGAGCAACTGTTCTTTAGCAAACCACCCACACCTTCCCAAAAGAGTATTTTTTTACTTAAACCTGTCATCGTTTTTTTCCCAGACAATGAGTCCTGTACTACCCAACAAGCAACCAAGAATAGTGAACAGAGATTACTGAAAAACCTGACCTGGTTCTTCTGCTGCCTGTTGGCCTACGCCACACAAACCAGGTTACTGTGCCCAGGTTCCTCCGGGCCACATAATCCTGCTTGAGGTTACGGTGCTGCAAGGGAATGAAATTCTGAATTGCCAGACAGGAGCAGCGTGGGGAAGTTGGTGAGGGAATGAAGGAAGTGAAAGCAGCAGCACCCGAAGAGAATGAAAGCATTGGCTGCTGAACACTGAGTGCTCGTGGAAAGATGGAGGAAGGAGAAACCTCAGGAGAGGATGGCCTTTGACAATCCAAAGAAAAATCACTTTAGATAGGCTCTGACTTGGGTGGGGCTTTGATTTCCCTGAGAAAGGCACCTTTCCTCTACCCTTGTATGCACTGCCCGTGTGCCTGAACAGCCAACGCCTCCAGGCTGCCTTTCCACACAGAGCTGTGCATGCAAGGTGAGGAAAGGCAGGTGGCTTTGGGCTAAACCATGGAATATTCCAGCTTTCTGACTCTCTGTAAATAGAGGTTTGGGGTTTTTCACTCTTTGGAAAGTGCTCGAGGGTCCACAGCTGGAGGGAAGGCTGCAGGAGAGTTGTGCTGGTGAAAGGCAGGGAAAAAGATTCCAAGACACTGCACAAGAAGGGAGCCACACCTGTGGCACTTCAAAAGCTCCCTGAGCCCAGTAACTGCCTCTCCAAGTGTCACCTCACCCAGCACTGAGGTGGGAAGGTGCCTCTCATCTCCTCTGTGAGTTTTTGATAAGTCTCAGCACTGCTTTTCTGACACTCAGGATGGGACAGGAGATTCCTCTGGGGCTGCAGGAGACCTCACCCCGCCACCAGGTCACAAAGATGGGTGGCTGCTGGTCCACCTGAAGGGGCAGGGTGGCTTTGTGCCTGTCACAGAGCTGGGCTGTGACAGCTCCTGTGTGCCCGGAGTGCCCCAGGCTCAGAAATGCCCCAACAGAAGGTGCTCGTTCTTCCCAAGGAAAACCTCTCTGGCCGGGGAGCCAACCTGAGCCCAGGGAAGGGTTTATGGACATCTGCACTTCCCTTTCACCTGCGAGTTCCCTCCCAATCCATCCTTCTCCTCCAATACCCTGGGGCCCTTCCACTGTCGGTTGTGAGGGAGGAACGTGACCCTCCCACTCCCAGAATATCCAAGTGTTTCACAGCACTCATCACAGCTATCACGTGCTGGAAAATTGCATTGATGTCTTTCCCAAGGTGCCTGGACCATGGAAGGGCTCCATTTCCCACATTTCAGGATGGGGGAGTCACTCACAAGGACACTTAGTTCTTCTACCCTCAATTGGGGGTCTGTGGCAGGGCAGGAGTTAAATTCAGCAGTTCCAAAATCCCAAATGAGCACCTGGAATCGCTGAAGAACTCTTTTCTCCTTCCCCCACTCCAGCAGCAGGGAATGCAGTCCCTGCCTGCTTCAGGTGTGTCTGAAGATCCCTCTGCAAAGCCTGCACAGCCTGATCCCTCCAGTGAATAACCCAGCAAGATTATTTCCAAAGCCAGCCAAGGCAGTTTCTGTTCTCTCCCATAGCTACAGGTTTCAAATCCGTTTTTTCCCTCAGCTGTGGATTGAAGTATAAACCCCCCCACATAACACCAGTTCACAGCTGCATTGAATATAATGACTCCAGACCTGCACAGAGAAGAGTGGAGAAACTAAACTGTGGTGAGGAGAGAGACTGGGAGGGGGATTTTTACAGAAAAAGAAGAAGATGAAAACTAGAAAATGCCTTTTGAGGCATCGCTCAGGCTTTTACAACTTGTTAGAGCACAAGACTGGGACTCTCTCCTGTGGCACAGTTCCACCAATCCTCCAAGCCACGGAGGGCTTCATCCACGTAACTCCCGAGCAATTCTCTTGTCCCTCACTGCACTCAAGACCTTGAGCAGGACAAGTCCCCGTGCAAAGGATGCAACCACAACATTGTGCTCTTAGGTGTTTTCCTTCATTTGGAACAGTCAAATGATATTTTCTCTACCAACAACAAATAAAGCCTGGAAATAAATCAATTCCATCTTTCCACCTCCCAGGAAGTGACTGTGCCTGAGGCGCTCTGCAGCCTCTCTGTCCCTGGCCTCTCACCCCAGCTCTATTTTTAGGGACACCTTATGGTGTCGTTGGAAACCTGACAATTGTCTTTCAACCACCACGAGTGAACAAAGACAGGGACGCCTCTGTCCTGATCAGACACTCCTGGCTGTTCACACTGAGCAGCAAACACTGAATGCTGGGAAAGCAGAGTCTCGGTTCTAGGAGAAAATCCTGCCCCAGGAGCACCAACATTCCTGTTCTCCATTGATCAGGCGTTCACCATGGCAGCAGCAGAGAATCGCTCTGTAATCTGCTCTCAAATAAATACAATAGAACTGTGGAACCACTCCACGCTCCTGCAGTACCTTGCACCCAAAGAGTTCACAGATGGACCGACCAAACACAGGCTCCTTTTGCCCCAAGGCAGTGCTTGAACCCACTGCAGGAAGGGGACAGGAGCCACACAGGGACAAACTGACCTCATACCAAGCCGCTGGGCGAGGGCCAGTGCTCACCCCGAGTGTCCAAGTGCCTCTCCTGACCTCAAACCCAACAGAGAGTGAGTGACTTAAACAGTGGAGTCTGGAGATTTGCCTTGGAATATTGCTCCAAAGCTCTGTTTGCCTTTTTTTTTTGCAAATAATTGGGCTGGAACTTTCCAGAGATGGAGAATATTCTGCCATGGGAATCAGAAATGATCCCGATCTTTTATCTCAAACTGGGTAGGAATGGTGAGGCAAAGAACTGAACCCCAGAAGTGAAATAACTCCCCCAGCACAAACACTGCCCCCCACACTCCCCACCTTCTCGGGGAGATCCTGCTTGCTTGGACTGCTCAGAGAACCAGTGAGAAAAGCCAGCTCGGGTTCCCCCGAGCCCCTCTTGTACAATTCCAAGGTCTGCTTTAAAGTCAAAGGAGCTGCTTGATGACAGAATCTCCAAAAGCCAGAGGTAAGATTTTTGGGACAGGGCCGGTTTCTGCCAGTTCTCAGCTGGTTCCTCCAACTCCTTGCTCAAACCCGAGGGAGAGATGCTGTGTAAAAGTTAACCTGGTGCTCCCAAGCACCATGTGCTGGCACAGAGAGAGCCCCAGGCGCCTCTCTGAGTGATGCAACAGGACATTGGTAAAAACACCAGCCATGCTTTTACCTCCCAGAGCCATAACCCCCGGGGGATTCCCAGGGCGCTGCATTCCCCGTCCCCTCCAAGGCTGAACGTTCCACTCCCTCATCTCCAGACTGCCCTGCCAGGGCTCTGTGACTCCAAGCTGACTGGCAGGTACCCTAATTATGAAGGAATTTAATCTTGGACTCCAGATAAGGATTGAGGAGTCGCTCCACACAATTCAGGGCTGCTCACCGATCAGTCTCCTGCTGCCCTTTGCATTCCAGTGATCTCCGCTAATCCTGTATCTGAGCAGTTCCTGTTCTTTAATGTCTTTCCCTGCATTACACCTTTAGATCTGACAGTGCTTTTGCCCAGGACCAGCATCCAATCCCTGCCTTCCCAAAGAGTTCCCCGGCAGCCGGGAGTTCGGCAGCAGCATGTCCACAGCTCACACCCCGGCAGCTCCGGGCACGGGAGCCTGGCACCCCGCTGGCCCAACAGCTCCGCGTTTGTCCTGCTGCCAGCTGGGCTCCCGATCCTTTGCAGCCAGAGGAGACCGGGAGTGACCTGGAATAACAAAGGAATCGGTAACTTACTTGCTACGAGCGGCTCCGCATCAGCGTCGCGCCTGGGCTCCGGGGGGCAGCTGGCCGGGGGCAGGAGCGGGGCCGGGAGCTGCTGCGGGAGCAGCGGCCGGTCCATGCCATCACCAGGGAGCCGGGGTCGTCCTCGGAGCCCCGGGCTGCCTCCTGCCTCCTCGCCGCTGCCCGTTCGCAGCAAACATTGATGTGGCACCGAGGATGCCCACGCCCCTGTCCCCGGGTATCCCCGATCTCCCTGCTCCGCTCCAAGCCCTCACCCTCCGCCGCCGCGCTGCCACTTTTGCCTCTCCTTCGCCCGCCTTTCCCGCTCCTCTCCCGCTCCGAGGGATCCGTGGTGGTCCCGAGCTTTTGAAGGGCTGGGGCAGAGGGAGGGCGCGGAGGCTGCGTGTGACGGCGCCTTATCTGTTCTCAATGAGCGCAGGGGCGGGGGGCGAGGGAGGGGTTTGGGCGCTGCCGGGAGGGAAGGGAGGCGAATCCCTGCCTTGGGAGCTCGGGATCGCAGGAGCTCTGAGCTCGGGAAAGACCTCCGAGCTCACCGAGCGCGACCAGCGAGGGGCTCCCGAGCGGCTCCCGCAGCGCCGAGCGCTCCCTTCTCCTCCCGGGATCGCCTTTCCTGGAGCGCGGGGTGGGCCGGCATTCCTCAGGGGGTGGGGGCCGCGGTTTTGGTTCAAAATCACACAAACAGAAAGCGGTTCCTAAAAACCGGGAGGGAGGGGGAGCGCGGGAGCCGCGCGTTTCACGCGTGTGAAAAAATCGTCACCGGCACCGGGGAAACTCCGCCGGGCTGGGCCGGGGGATGCGGGGAGAGGGGGGAAAGGGGGGAAAGGGGGAGAGCATCACTCCCCTGGCACGCTTCCCTCGCCTGTCACCCGTCAGGCTCTGCCGTGGCTTTTGCTGACGGAGTTGTGGGGTTTGCCTGCGATCCAGCCGGTCCTTGGGACTGCTCTCAAAGCGCCTCAGTGCTCTGCCGTATTTTTTTGTCTTTCTCTTTTTTTCTTCTTCTGCTTTTATTTTATGTTATTTTTTCCCCTTTGTCACTGATAATACCACACTGTCACCCCAGCTTAGTGAAATATTTCCTTTTCTGAAAAGCAAATGTCAGGCCAGCTGCATCTCTGAGACAGATCTGCCTGGTGACTGCGGGTTACCCCCAGGCTTTGTTGCCCTGTTCCTGCAGTCCTGTCCCCCTGTCCTCCCTAATTCCCTGTTCCAGGAGCACACACATTGGAGCCCGTCAGAAAGGCTTTCACAGGAGATTTGTCTGGTCAGGGAAGGAGAACTTGCCCAAACCAAAGCGCTGGGCAGGAATGTGCAGGTACTGCTGCAATCTGCAAGCTTTGAATGATTTTCAATTTTTTTCTTTTTTTTTACAAGTTACACTATCATTAATGAGATACATCAGCATTGGAATGATACTTTTATTTTCCTATATGGACATTTGGCAATTTAATATTTGCATTCCTTTTTTTTTTTTTTGGAACAGGGAAAAAGGGGAACCAATGGAACTTCATGGAGATCAGAAAACTTGATCCTTAACCAGCTTAAATCTAGGCTATTTAACACCTTGTTATAGAGACTAGACTGGAAAAATCAAAGACAGACATACTGAAGAAAAGGAAATAACCACAGTTTGAAGATTATTAATAGTCATATTACCCAGGGACTGGGAGAAGAAAGCCCATCTCGACACAAACACCCCTTTTATCAGTGCTCTAGTTCTCTGCTCTGGATGTGGACGTCGGATCTGTCCAGATGGGAGAGATATCTGGAGCCAGACCAAGGATTTCAGCCATCAAAAATCAGTTTTGCAGATGTAATTTTGCTTTTCCACGTGTTGGTTGGTATCTGCTGCTCCAGCACAGCGTGGGCAGTGAGCTGGGCCCAGCCAGGCTGGCTCCTGTTTCCCCAGCAGCAGCACAGGGGGGCCCAGCAAGGCTGCAGCAGCTCAGGACTGAATCCCAATCAGCAGCGAAACCACCTGCAATGGAAGCAAAGGCCGTGGTAATGAAGCGTTGATCAAATCCTGGGAAATTCCATCAGATCTTCCGCCTGCTCATAACTGCCAGGAAGGTCTTTTCAGCAGAATTACTTTTACCTTTCAGGGGTATGTCTGTGATGACCTTATAAAAGCGCTGTTTGGGGAGCACAGTCACAGTTTGGGCATTTTTAATGAGCATTCGAACTTACTTCAAAGGCACTGAAGAGTAAATTCACCCACTGGGAGAGTCAGCCCCCCTAAATCACAGCGTTGGCTTTCAGAGCAGGTCCCTGGATGCTGCTTCCCCAGGACAGTGCCACCTTCAGAATGGCATCAGCTCTGCCTCCTCCTCCTCCATCTCATCTCCGTTAATAAGATTTGGAATGGATTTTTGTGCTAGGAAATGCAGAAGGAATCTCCGTGCTGCCCAGCCGGCAGCCTCGGGGGGAGCAGAGTCACCGCAAGGCCGGTGTGTCACGGCCGAGGCTGGGGGAGCATCCCTCCCCTCATCCCTTCCCTCATCCCACGGGAATGTCCGCCCTGGGAACGCGTGGATGGGGGATGCCCCGGGGAGCAGGGGGGGCTCGGGAGGGGTCCCTGCTGCGGTGGGGGGGTGTGTGCCCAGCCCCGCACGGCTCCCATGGCTCTGAGCCTCGTGCCGTGGCGCTGACACCTTTCCCGGCCTGGGCAGATTCCCGGGGCTCCCGACAGTGGAATTCTGATCTCCCGACAGTGGAATTCTGACAGGCACTGCCATCTGCCGGCACCGCGGCCGTCCCTCCAAACCAGCCCCCAAACCACGACACCAGCGGGGTTCAATGGGGCTCTGGATTTTCACAGCGCCCCCGGCCCCCGAGGCTGCGGAAATCCCGGCATCCCACGTGTATTCCCCAGCTGAGAAGAGCGGTTTCTGTTCATGAGCGGGTGGCTGATTCTGACCCTTCCCCACCTTGTGGGGTCACCCAGCCCTGTGCCCACCCCTCTGCCCAGGCGTCAGCTCGGAGCAAAGCGGAATTCCCGACTCCCAGATCCGCCCAGCGCACACTGGCAGCGCCTTTCTGTGCCCTTCTGTGCCTTCCCGTGCCTCCCTGTGCCTTTCTGTGCCCTTCTGTGCCTTCCCGTGCCTCCCTGTGCCTTTCTGTGCCTTCCTGTGCCCTTCTGTGCCTTCCCGTGCCTTTCTGTGCCTTCCTGAGCCCTCCTGTGCCTTCTTGTGCCTTCCCGTGCCTTTCTGTGCCTTCCTGTGCCTTTCTGTGCCTTCCTGTGCCCTTCTGTGCCTTTCTGTGCCTTCCTGTGCTTTCCTGTGCCTTTCTGTGCCCTCCTGTGCCTTCCTGTGCCCTTCTGTGCCTTCCTATGCCCTCCTGTGCCTTCCTGAGCCCTCCTGTGCTTTCCTGTGCCTTTCTGTGCCCTCCTATGCCCTCCTGTGCCTTCCTGAGCCCTCCTGTGCCTTCCTGTGCCTTTTTGTGCCTTCCTGTGCCTTCCCGTGCCTTTCTGTGCCTTTCTGTGCCCTCCTGTGCCTGTCACAGGGGCCAATGCACCAAACCCGTCACCCAGCACAGCAGAGGCCACCCAAAACAGGGCTCTTGAGAGGCACTGCTTCAAACAGCACTAAAGGAGCATTTCTTTAATCCCCAGGCAGGAAGCACCTTCTCCCTGGTCCCTGCGAGTCCCTGCTGCCCTTCCTCATCCCTCCACTGCGAACTCTGCTTTGTTTCACGCATTATTCCAGCAGACATCTCCCAACCTGTGCTGATTAAA
This sequence comes from Mohoua ochrocephala, assembly GCA_013398855.1. Classification (NCBI taxonomy): domain Eukaryota; kingdom Metazoa; phylum Chordata; class Aves; order Passeriformes; family Acanthizidae; genus Mohoua; species Mohoua ochrocephala. The sequence goes on along the minus strand of VZTA01006684.1, from coordinate 64,952 downwards.
GACCAGCCAGACCCAAGAGCAGCTTTTCAGCTGCAAACTGACTCCAGTGACATCACTGTGCTCCCGCTGAGGTGGTGAAAAAGTTGTCAATGGCCTCACAGGTTTGAAATATGTTCCAGACCTGCAGGGATCAGCGGGCTGCAGAAGGGCTGATTTAACACCAAATGGCAGCATGGTTTGGGTATTTTTTGGCTGAGATGGAAATATGGAAATGCAGAGGGACTGACTTTCTGTTCAGGATGGGATTCACCTCAGGCAGTGGCATTCGGGGTGCGCTGGTCTGAGTCCGAGCAGCCCCGCTCCTTCCTTCCCAGCTGATGCAGAGACAGGTAGGAGCAGGAGGCAGCCAAATTGGCCCTTGTGCTGGAATGGGATGAACGATCCGATTCCAGGAGCACGGAGGTGCAGATTTCACATCCGTGCAGCATCTCGACTTTCCTGGGGGTGCTCAGAAGCTCCAGCAGCTGTGCTGTTCGAAGGCCATCCCGGGCTGTTTACAGGGGGGATTGATGGCAACCGTGGGATGCTCAGCTCCTGGAACAGCAAGCAGAACCACAAGATGTGGAAGAACAAGCTCTAATCTCATTTTGCTATAACTAAATAGCTCTCTGAGGATGTTGAGGATATCAAAAGGTTGCCTAAAACGAAGAGTTTGGATTTTTGCAGGTTCCTGTAGAACGCAGCAGGGCAGCCCCATTTTTGAGCTGTCAGGGCCCAAATGGGGAGTTACCTGCATTTCCCTGAGGTTTCACGGGATATAAATGAGCCCAGACTCAGGGCCACTCCCCTGCTGGCCCTGGCACTCGTCACCCAAAGGAACAGTGAGCCCCGGTGACAGGGGGTACCTGCTCTGCAGTCAGGGCAGGCTTCGGCTTTGAGAGGAGAGGGAGCAGCGGTGCCTCCGGGGAGCGTTTTAATTCGCGGTGCAATTTGATCTCTGGAATGAGAGATGTCTCTTCCCGTTTGTCAGCCGTGAACCGACCACCCCACTAGAAGAAAACAGAGTTGTAAGAGCCAGTGCTGGAAGCAGCTCCTGGGATTGCTCATCCACCTCCAGCCTTCCCTGAACGGGAGCTGAGGCTCTGAGGATCCTGACGTGACAGTCACCCACTCTGTCTCGGCTTCCTTTTGTGTTTGGGGCTTATCCAGCCCCCAAAATCAAAATGAAACTCGGGAAGCAGGCGGGGAGGCAGGCGAGGGGAAGTTTCCTCGGAGAACTCCCCCGCTCGGCGAGGCGCTGTGGAGGAGTGAGCCTGGATGAGCTTTGATGTGATAATGAGGATCCCATCCCGGGCCCGGGAATGATGCGCTCCTCTCCCGGCTGCGCCGGGCCGGGGCCGGGCACGGATTCTCGCAGCCGGCACATCCCGAGCCCTTGGATCTTTGAACTTGGGGATTGCCCGCGAGTGGGTTAGTCCTGTTCCGAGCGAGCTGCTGTGGTAATTAACACTAATTAAGCTCTCGCTTTGCAGGTGCGGCAGCAGCACCCGGGGCTGAAGGGCACCCAGAGACTGAACCTGCACGGTGGCTGCAGGGCGAGGAATCCCCGGGAGGGGCACGCCGTGAACCGGGACACGTGTGACATCTCCTCTGTGACACCTCCTCTGGCAATAAACCACCGCTCCAGAGCCTGGCTTCTCCCTGCCGGCGAGCCCAGGAACCTCAGAATACACCAGCCAGAGCACGTCTGGTGATGGCAAATTTAGGAGGACAATTTCCTCGTTAGGCTGTCAGAATTCAAAAAGGTTTCTGTCAAAAGTAGACGCCTCGGTTCTTTCAAGTGGGAATCCTGTTGCTTTCACTCCCTGCTAAAACACGCAGCCCTCCCTCTGCAGGGCGGGATGGGACGGGGGGATACGGGGTGTAATCGGGAAGGTACAGTCCAGTTCCCAAACCAGCCAGTAATTAACTCCTTAATTGAAAACGGATCTCACCTCCAGCTTGTGGCTCTCCCAGCAGTGGCAGCAGAGAGACGGGAGGCAGAGCCAACGATTCCTGCATTCCCCTGTGAGGATTCTTCCAGGGGATTTAGGTGATTCAGAGAGATCCCACAAACGGCTCTGCAGGAGAGTGTCACACACTGAGCGGTGCCTTTGGGTGCTGGAAGCAGCTCAGCCAAGGCCCTGCGTGCTCCTTCAGGGTCTGGATTGTGCCCCCTGTGAACCAAGGATCCCCTGGACAGGCATCAGGGGAACCGAGGATTCCCCAGACAGGGATCAGGGGAACCGAGGATTCCCCAGACAGGGATCAGGGGAACCAAGGATCCCCTGGATGGATTAGGGGAATCAAGGATCCCCTGGACAGGGATCAGGGGAACCAAGGATTCCCCAGACAGGGATCAGAGGAATCGAGGATCCCCTGGATGGATCAGGTGAACCAAGGATCCCCTGGACAGGCATCAGGGCACCATAACCGGCCTCTTGCAGCACATCCTGTGGTCACCGAGCAGAAAGCACAGTCCATGGAGCACAAGCAGCAGTGAGAGGCCCTGCAGCACCAGCTTGTTTAAATGACAGGTTTTGATGCTCTTTGCAATCCCTTCTCAGGAATTTAAAGCAGCTTGGCCCTTGCAGCTGGTCTGACCCGCCCTTGCTCCCAGTTCAGCCTTGCCCTGGGATCCTTTAGGTGGGAGAAGGGCGCTGGGAGGGTCCCCACGAGAACCAGAATGTGAATTCCTGCTGCCACGACAGGAGCACGGAGCGGCTGCTGGCCACAGCTGCCCCGGGCTGGAAATGCTCTCCAGGGGGATTTTCTGCTCGGTCACAATTCCAGCCCTTGGGCTGGGCCCTGGATCTCCCCTGCAATTAGGTTTTATTCTGTTACACATCACAGACCTTCGAGCCAGTTTCTGAGAGGCAGCCACACCTCTGAGGGAGTCCTACGGAGCGAAACCAATCATTCCACTGGACGCTTTGGGGACAGTGCCTGTGCCCAGTGAGGAACCCGTGTGCACTGCTTGGATTCCAAACCCATCGCCGCTCATTAGAAAACCCCAGAAACAGTTACGCAACTTGGATTTCCACACAGTTTACTAAAATTAGCAAGATTTTCGGCGGTTTTTCAGTCACTTGGGAGCTCGAGAGAACCATTTCTAGAATTTTATTTGCAGACCTTGCAGCAGCATTCAATATTTATAAGGAATTCCCTGTCTTGGTAGCAACGACTGACAGTTACAAAAAATAAGTACATTATAAAATGCATTAATATTTTAAGTCTGCCTGAGACTGCTGGAGGAAGATATTGCCAGCTTTTGCCTGACTGGCTGATATTTAGTTCACACAAGTAACTGACAAAAGGAGACATATCTAGGAGGGAAAAGAGAGGGTGAATAAGAAACTGCAACAGCTACAGTGGAAGATTTGTCTGTGTTTACACAGTAAATCAGCAGCACAATCAGGAAAATAACCCTTTTTTTTCCTGTTTTTGTTCCAGCCACTCATTCAGTGCTGTTATGCACTCAGATATTGCTCTTGGGTTCTGAATAAAACCCTTCCTCATCCTCCAAATAAAATGTCGAGGTTGTGCTGGATCCAGGTTTTCTCACAAAAATACTAATAACTCACGTTTAATGACGCAGCTGAGAGAAAAGATAAATCTTGAGCTGGCTGTAATGAAGTGCTTTTTGCTGAGCCCTCCTGCCTGCTGGGTGCAGGCAGCGCTGGCCACGAGCCAGGGCTGTTTACAGTGCCAGCGTGGCTGTCCCGCACTCCTGAGCATCTGCACATTTTGTTCCTGGCGTATTTGTGTCTGTGGAGCCAGCTGACCTTGAAACTCCCATCAGAGAGAGAGAAATATATAAAAAAAAAAATAAATCAGCAGCCAGGAGCTACCACCCTCCATATATTCCAGTTATTATCGGAATATTTTTCCTCTGTTCAGTTTGCACAGAAATGACATTCAATAACACCGAAAATGTTCCCTCTGTCCCGAGAGAGGCATGTTCAGAGTGAAACCAGAGGAAATTAAAGACCTCTCCAGCAATCCCCCGGCACGGCTTCATAAATATAAAACTGCAGCAGCGCCTGGCTCAGGCACCGAGGACGAAATGTGCCGAGGCTCTCTCTGGGGCGGCCCTGCTGCTGCTGCCTCCCGCAAGCTCCGGGCTCTGCCCGGGCTGGGCGGCTCCGCGTCCCTCGCTGCTCCCTCAGGGCACGGAGCCTCTGAGGGGACCCGGGTGCCTCGGTGCCCCCGGCTGTGGCAGCAGGGCCTGGGGGCCCTCTCCGAGCACGCCCTGCCGAGCGGGCTGCGGTGGGGCACAGCCTCCGGGGCACACGGGTGTGCCCGGCAGAAAGGTGCATAAATATAAAACTGCATAAAACAGGCTGTGGGACCTGAACTGCCCGGAGCGAGGAAGGACGCGGGCAGCGGCCGCTCGGGCCTGCCCGAGCCGGGCCCTCTCGGCGGGGACAGCTGGCTCCTCCTCCGGGAACTCGAGCTGCAGAATGGCTCTTCATGGAATCGGGGTTGGAAGGGACCGCCAGGATCATCCAGTCCCACTCCTGGCCCTGCCCAGACCCCTCAACAACCCCTCCCTGGGCAGTGTCCAAACGCTCCCGGAGCTCTGGCAGCCTCGGGGCTGTGCCCATTCCCCGGGGGCTGTTCCAGTGCCCCGCCACTTTTGGGGAACCCTTACCTGGCAGACCTCCCTCAAAGTCTTCCTGAGGAGTGAACAGATGGGTTTTGCTGTGACCTGTGTGGAACCTGCTGCAGGTCAGAGCCTTTCAGGGATCCTGGGAGCGGGGCTGTGCTGCTGGGAGACAAACCGGGTCCTCTGCACCCTCCAGCCCTGGCTGGATGGAATTCAGCAGGACTCAGTGGCACTGGGGGGCTCCCTGCCCTGCTGCCACTGTGCAGCAACACCTCTCTAAAACTGCAGCAAAACTGTTGGATTCACCCCACAGCCCCATCATGGAACTTTCCTTTCTGCCCGGATCCGCCTGGGGCTTCTTCCCGCGCCACTCCAGGCACCAACTCCAAATTCTACTGCCGCTCAGTGCTAAAATTGAACGAGAAAAGATGTTTCGCCCAGATGGATGAAATTTACTTTACTTTCTGGTTAGTCATGAATTTCATCCTCTGTTTGATGTATCTGAGCCCAAGATGAAGGAGATCAGTGTAATCTCAGCTTTATAAAACCTTCTCAGCATGGAACACAACCACAGCCATAACTCAGCCAGCTCCAGGGTCCCTCTGCTCCGTGCAGGAACAGACACGAGGAATTATCGACTGGATTTCCCAGGACGTACCAGTGTAAATGAGGCATAACACCAGAATTGTAGACATGTCAAAAAGCATAAAAATAAGCTTTCCCAGGAAATATGATGCCATATGGACATGGTCTTTGTTCTGGTGAGGCTTCTCGCAGCTCCCCAGGCGTTTCCATGTCAGAACGTTTCCGAGCAAGAGCGCTGGGTTATGTCAGCTCAGCACGGAAATTGCCTTGGGCTGCGGTGTTTCCACACTGACAAAACCACTGGAACTTGTGGATTCTGCACTGTCCCATTCGTGGAGAATTGATTCATCTGTGCTGACAGCCCGCACACACCTTGTCACCCAACAACGTCCCTGAGTTGCCAGAAAGGCTCTGATTGTTGCTTTGGGTGATTTATCCAAGACTCATGCAGCACTCTGAGCCAAGGCCAAGAAAATTCCCTGCTGTGCCTGGACCAGATGCTGCTCTTGTCTGAGCTGTGTTAAATCTGAGATAAAACTGCTCAGGCCAACAGGCAGGGAGGGCTACCACCACCCTCGCTTCAGCTGCCACGTGCAGCCACCCCATCCCCACAACATCAGCAGGGCAAGCACAGCTGCACGGAGAGTTCAGCCCCTCTCATTCCACCATTTGCTGTGCAAGAGGGCTTTGCCATCTGAGAAAAGGTTGAGTGGGTTTTTTCACCGACGACACCGGCCCTGTTTTAAGGAGCACGATGGGTCTCTGTAGGGCTCAGGCAGGTAGGGCAGGAAAATGCTAAAACATTTCCCGCCCAAAGCGTCACCTTCCTTCACACTCCCCTCCCCCTTTCGTTCATGTTTTCCAGAGGATTTCCCCCCACAAGCAGCCAGCGCCGCCTCCAGCAGTCCCTGCACAGCCCAGCAGAGGGGAGCGGGCCACCACAGTGGTTTCTCCTCTCCTGCCTGGCCTCAGGGTAAAGCCACACATCTCTAGGACATTATTTAACCACTCACCCCGTTTGCAAGGACAGATTAAGCAATTTTTTTTTTGGTTAAGCATAAGTTTTCTAGCGGAAGGTGCTTCTGCCCATGGCGGGGGTTGGAACCAGATGATCCTTAAGGTCCCTTCCAACCCAAACCCTTCCATGGTTCCAAGCATGATGCAGAAGCTTTACTGCAGAAAGGTCTTTGTCCATGGTTTGATGGCAAGGACACACTGATTTTAAGTTCTTTACCCATACATGAGGCCTAGATAAGAGTTCACAGTTTCAGAAAGTCCTGTGCAGGACAAACACGTTTTGGCACATCTACCACTGCCAGAAAAGGTTGTGCAGAGTCACGTTTCACCTCAGTGTGAGTGATGGAGACCTCCCAAAAATCTTGGTACAAGAGCTGGAGGTGCCTGCCTGGGCATAAATCAAGCTCCTCTTCAGAAGGAGTCTCTGTGGAATAAAAACTTTGTAAAGGGGGAACTTTGGCACAAAGAGACCTCAGGGTATGGACACGCTGCAAGAGGAAGGGCAGAGCAGTGTCTCATCTGCTCAGTCTGGTAGGCTCTCATTAGGCTGAGCAATACAAGGAGCCAGCCTGACTCAGAGCTGGCTGAATTCCTGCTTCCTATCCCAGCAGGAAGGCAGAGGCTCTGGAGCCAGCTGCCTCCTGAGGGAAGCTGTGTGGCACCCAGAGCGACTTGGCCAAAACTGAGCCGGGAAGAGCCACTCTGTCACTGCCCCCGTGGTTTTTCCAGCCTTCTTTTCCATTCCTCTGACAGTGCTGATGCAAATGGAGCAGGGTCCAGCCGATCCCTGAGGCTACTCTCTCTTGCCCTGGGTGTCAAGAGCTCCCTGCCTGTTCCCAGTGCCCTCCGGGGTCACTGCCTGGATGGGCTCACTCCTCTGGAAACAGCCATCCTTTATTTCTCAAGAGCTGGCCTGCCAAAGCCAGGCCTGGGAGATGTGCTCCTGCAAAGGGGGCCCTGAACTGAGGCACCTGCAGGTCTCAGCTGAGGGGAAAACCCTGCTGGATGCTCCGTGCTCTTTTCTCCTGATAACAGCAGCCACACACAAAGGGAATGGCAACTTTCCTGGGAGCAGTGTGAGGCTGCCAGCCTGCTCTGCCGCCCTGAGGAATGAGGACAAAGCTGCCACCCAGCTCTGCTGTTCCCAGGGTAAAGGGCTGAGCAGTTCCTGGGGGAGGCAGGAATCCAGGGGCTCCAGTTCCCCTTGGCACTGCCTTCACGGAGCACAAACTCCTGCAGCTGCTCAGAGGTGCAGACTTGGCTCCTGGATCCAGCTCTTCCCACGGAGGCTTTGCCTCCATCTCCCGCTGCCAGGCTGCACAGGCCTGCGAGCTGCGCTCAGACACCAACCACAGACAGCCCTTTTCCCAGGGAAGGAGCACAACAAAGAGCATAATGCAAGTGAAGGGGGTGTGCTGATCTCCTCACTACCCTGTCGTGTGTCTTTGCAGCCTCTGGGACCTCACTCCTTGCCTTGGGAGATGACTAACTAAACAATGATTGCACACAACTTGCTCACTTCCTCCCTCTGTCTGTCACCGTGGGCTCCATCCCAGCCGTTATCTGCTGAGGGAGTTCAGCAGGGCTGTAATTCCGTCACACGACGTGCTCTCACTTTCTTCACGGCTCCCAGGAGAGGTCAGTGCCTGACTTCAGTGGGGCAGGATATCAAACCTTGCTTTGCCTCTCTCTGCCTTGCTTATCCCCTGTGAGAAACGGGATGGTGACTGCTCCCTGCCTCCCTGTCCCTCACCTGCATTCCCAAAGAGAGGGGGAGTTTCATTTACTTGTGCTGATGGAGCCCTTGGGGACCTGCAGATAAAGAGACTCCGCGTGGAGCACAGCAGAAGGTTCCACCTCGCAGAAGGGTCGTGCTGCACTGTCTCTTTTCAAAGCACCCACTGACACTGAGCACCGTGAGGCAGGGTTGTGGCTGCTCAGAACTCTTCCTTTCCTCCTCTGGGAAGTACAAGGGGTGGAAAAACTGAGGCACAGACAGCAGATTTACCAGGAGTCCCTATCTGGTTCTCCAGAACCCGTTCTCCAGAACTAGAGATCATATTCTATTCCCAACTGAATTGTGCTGGCGATGTTGAGCACAGCCCCAGGAAGAGAACTGAAGTAAGCCAAATACACCCTAATCTGCTCATTTCCTGCTCGGGTGTTGTCCCTCTGGCAGACAGGAGACAGTCCCCATGCCTGGCTCTGCCACCCTGCTCCTTATCCAGCTCCCAGGCTGGCTCAGGCAAGCAGGATATCGCGTGCTCCAGAGGAAAACCTGTGTGGAGACACCTCTGTTCTCCCAGCAAAGCTGGATCTGGCAGCCCGCGGGCTCTCAGGGGTTGGTGTGGGGAGACCACCTCACAAACGGCATTTTGGAAACATCTCAGGCCCCTGGGAACGACTTAAACTTCCCTAAGTGCCCTTTTTAGAGCTTCCAGAAGTGTCTTTATTTGGAAACCAATGTGAGAGGAAACATGCAGAGGATGAAATGAAGTGTGAGCTCATTTTAAGGCTTCAGAGTATTTGATCAATTGCTGCTCAGAAAGACCTTGGTAGCTTGTGTGCACCTGGGACATCTGTGCTCCTTCTTCTACCCAATTAATTAACTTTGTCACTGAATTGCAGCTACTAATTAACACTTTTAATGCCATCATGGACGCCGGAAGGGTGAGAGCTCCAATGTCCCACAGAAACCCAATGGTACCAGACAAACCCAGCTGAAAATCTGGAAACAAAACTTCAGCAGGTGTTGCCTGCTGACCAGTTCTTCAGGGGCTTCAAACACTTTCCTACACAGAGGATTTCAAACTTCTGTTTCTCGAGCTTCGAGCAGAAAAAGAGATTTCAGACACCTCTGAGTCAGGTGCCAGTGCCACTGTTCAGAGCACTCCCTCACTTTTTCCATCACGGGTTCCTTTGCTTAGGAGTGCAGGGCAGGTGACAAGGCCACAGCTGCCAGTGCAGGAGCATGGCTCTTTATCAGCACAAGCCTTATCTTTTCTTCTGTAGGCTCAGCTTAACTCTCTGAAAGGAGGATTCAATGACTAAGAAAGGGAAGTGACCCTGCTGTTTGTGCAGGGGGGATTGCACACGCTCCACCCGAGGTGCCATGAGCCCCTGATCCGATCCCCGCTCCAATCCCGCTCCCTGCTCCGTGCCCCATCCCACACTCTGGATTTGCTCAACCCCCTGTGCTGAACATCCAGCCAGGATGGAGAGAGAGAGAGATGGAGAGAGGTGCCTTTGTGCAGTGCACCCGTGCCCTACATTTTCAGGGGAAGTAAGGACTTCCCTGGCACCCCCTGCGCTGCCAAGCAGCTGAGTTACATGTAAACACAGGTAAGGAGCTTTGCTCCTTCCAGCAGAAGTCGGGATAATTCCCTCCATCAGCAGAGTTGCATAAGCCCCGCTTTCCCCACGTGGCACTGCCAGCAGAGGTGCTGTCCCCTGAGGCCTTGCCAGGGACCAAGGGGAATTCCAGATCCCACAGTTTCGGGAATTCTTTATGGCAGCTGTGCTGCTCCAGTGTAACAACTTAGAGATGGTGCTCAATTCCCATCATCAGTTCTCTGAAAAATCCTAGAACAATGAAGCGTGGAGACGAGTCAGAAAGACACAAAACAACTTGGTTTGTTCAGCCTGGAGAGGAGGAGGCTGAGGGGAGGCCCCAGGGAGGTCTTCAGCATCCTCACAAGGGACAGTGGAGGGACAGGTTTGGACAACATCCTCAGGCACAGGGTGGGATTGTTGGGGTGTCTGTGAATGATCCTGGTGGGTCCCTCCCAGCTCGGGATATTCCATGGTTCTGTGGTTCCATGATAACTCACCAGGACATCTCTCACTCTGTCCAGTCCGGGGAGGGATTTCCCCTCTCTGAGTCCACCCTCAGTGCTCTGTAAAGAACGGGGCAGAGAACACAAGGGCCCTGCTGCTGTTTCTGACCTCGAGGAGTCAACTCCCGCTGGTCTCTGCCTTTCTGGGTTCCCACATGCACGGCCAGCACTACAGCCCGGCACTTCAGCAGCCTGTGCATTTCCCTTTTGTCATCAGTCTCAGCAGAGGAGGACAGGGCTCCGCCAGCCCGCTGCCTGAGAACGCGCGAGGCAGAAGCGACCACGAACCCTTTGCTTTCATTACTAGCAAGGCTTGAAGGTGCTGGGAGGGGTGAGGGCTGTAATTTACTCCATCTGTGAGACCGTTCTTCCATTGCAGGCACCCAGAGATTTACACTCCCTGCCCGCGTGCTCGCTTTATTTAGGGCAGGCTGGTGGGGAAGCCAAGAGGAGCCCAAACCCCGCTCTTGCATTTCCCTGGGCTGTGACGGGGCTCATTCCCGGAGAAGGGAGCTCGGGAGTGACTCAGAGGCGCCCAGGCAGCAGAGCGAGCGCTCAGCCCCCCGTCACTGCTGCTCTCACCGCTCCTCCGCGGGCTGGGACTCGCTCAGCGCCTGGCTCGGCCCCGGAAGGATGGAATCATCTCTGCTGGGATCGTGCTGGAGCTCGCATCCCTCCCGTGCCCAGTAAATAAGGACTGGGAGGCTGCCAGGATTCCTGCGCCGAGGTTAATGAACAAACAACCGCCTGCGGGACTCACTCGCCTCCTATTTTTAACGTCTCTATCTTTGATTGCATCTTCGAGAGACCTCTCCATAAATAACCATTCCCAGAGATAAAAGCATTGGATGTTTCCTTTGACAGAACAGAGATTATCAGCATTTAGACAGAAAAACTGCTGGTAGGCAAGCAGGCTCTTGCTTTTTATAGAAAATGTTGCCTTTATCACGGCAAACAGAATACTGAGAGACAAGAAAACGCAAATATAGCGAGGGACATTGTGGAAATGGGAGCTCAGTCATGCCGTGTTTTCCCCCTCTCCTCCTGGTGGGAGATGCTCTCACTGCCCACATTTCCAGGAAAACAGTGAAGGAGGCTCAGAAAGGTGGGCAATGTTGGGAAATGGGAGAGCTGCCCGCACACCAAGGTGGCTGCTGAAAATGGGATTTGATTGCTTGGTTATGGATGCAATTTGGGGAACGTTACCCGAGGTGAATAAAACAAACAGTTTCCCAAACACAGCCCCTTGTACTTCCACGAGTGCCTTGGGTGGTTTGGAATGTCCAACACGAGAGACAGGGAGGAGAAATCCTTCTGCACCTGGTGGGAATCCCTGCCGTCCAAGGGGACTCTGAGCACCTTGGAGTCATTTGTCACTTGTGAAAATCTAGGTCATTTACTCCCCTCCTCCTGCTCTGCTTTTTTCCATGCTAAATATAGAATGTATTTTCTGGCTCCAGACCGAATAAAGTTGTTAATTACACTCCTTCCTAAAAACCTGCAATTGAAATTCACTCGGGGACTCTCTGAAAGCTGGGGAAGGCTATTCTTTTTTATAATGTTCTTTTGACATGTCTTAGAGGAAAAAGGAAGAAAGCCCATTTGCTTTTAATTTCTCAGTTTTGAGGATAATATTTAACAGAAGTAAATCCCTTTAAGGGCTCAGCTATGCTCTTTGAAGCTAGAGGGGAAAATCCCATTGAGTTTCAGTGCAGGAGAACCAGCCAGATGCTTTGGAAAATTATGTTAAACAATCTGCAGCGTGTTAAGTGATGCAAGAAAATTAATTTGTGCCATCGTGAACTGCCAATAGGTGAAAAAGATGGGAATCCTGAGTGTAGTAGGTCGGGTATAAAAATAAGCAGGTTCTTTCAGGGTGTGCCTCATCAATCAGCTCCTGGTGAAGGGTCTGGAGCAATTCCATGCTCGGTTCCTGGTGCTGTGAAAGCCCAGAGGGGTTGGTGTGACACACCTGCCTGCCAGGAATGTCAGGAGGTGGAACAGATGGATTGACATGCTCTGCAGATGAGAAGGGCTGCCTGAGTGGGATCGAATTTGTTATTAATGACGGAGCTATTAAAACAAAGGGTGTCTAATTAACGGAGTTAATTCCTTGTTCCAGTGCCTTTGTCCTCGGAGCGCCGCGGGGCAAACGCCGCCTCCCTGAGCCGCAAAGCTCCTCTGCTTCAACCCTCACCAGACCTGGCTCTGCACAAGGGCTGAAGAATTTCTGTTGAACATACAAATCCTGTTCCCAAGTTCCTCAAGCCTTGGAGGATCCCATCTCCAGCCGTCCCTGGTGGTGGCCAGAGGCACCAGGTGCTTGTTGCTCTATCCCCAGGGGAAGAGCAGCTTCCAGGCTGGGGGTTGGTGAAGGAAGAACTCATTTATTTACATCAGGGCCTCCAGAACTCAGGGGTGCAACCTGCCCCAGCCATCCCCGCCCTCTCTCTGCTGATGGAGAGGGACGGGAACCTCCACAAAGCAGTGCAGCCTTCGACACCTGTGTGAGAGCGAGGAGATGCCTCCTGAGCGTGAGGGGAGCCAGAACTGGCTTTATCAGCCACCTCATTTCTGTGAGCCTGCGGGTGAGTGGGGTGATCCCAGGCCTCGGTCCCTTGGTCCCTCAGGATGCAGAGGATTGAGAACTACAAGAGATGGACATTTAAGCTCCAAGGTGACAGCAGTGCAGAGAGAGAGACAGCAGCCTCAGTGAGGTCACTCCTGCGGCCCCAGTGGGGTCACTCCTGCAGCCCCACAGCAGTGGGGTCACTCCTGCGGCCCCAGTGAGGTCACTCCTGCAGCCCCACAGCAGTGGGGTCACTGCTGCAGCCTCAGTGGGGTCACTCCTGCAGCCCCACAGCAGTGGGATCAGCACTGAGTTCATTCCTGCAGTTCCCCCTCTGCAAAGGGCTCAGAGGGACTCAGGGGTTCAGCTCAGATCTGGGGGGGAAGTCAGAGCAGGAGTTTGGGTACACCCAGCTCGCAGAGCACAGCCCCATTAAACCAGGCTGCACAGGGGGGCACCAAGAGGCACCTGGTTCCTGCCCAAACCATCTCCCTGTGCAAAGGCAAGGCCTGATGCTCACGGGTGGCCAAGGCACTCGTGCTGTGCCTGTGCTGGTGGGATGGGACACGAGACCCCGATGTTGGGGACAGCAGGAGTAATGTCAGCTCCTCCAGGTAACATTTTACCTCTGGCAGCCCAGCTCTGTTGCTGACTTTGCCTCCATCCTGCAGCCCCTTCCCTGCCTTGCACATGCCCTGCACAAACGAGGCCCAGCATTAATGAGCTGTTGCATACAGATGAGCTGGCAGCCAGTCCGAGCTGCCACAGCCACACATAAAAGCCAAGGAGGGCCTTGGGCTCTCTTCCTTCGATGCAGGAGCTGCTGGACCCAAGTTCTGTGGAAGTTCCCGGTCTGGGGAACGCGGGCAGCTCCTCTCCCACCACCCCTCTGCAGGCACCTGCACTGGGTGAGGCACAAGGTAAGGGGCTCTGTTCTGCTGCTCTCCCCCCATATTTCCCTACAGGCTGTCCCTTCTGTCTCCTTGCACAGATTGGCCATGTCAGGACTACAGCAAGGGAACCAGAAAATCCCTTTTTTGTGGAATAGCATGTGTGGGTTCTGTTCTGCCTCCTCACTGGCTCACCTCTCCTTGGGCAGCCCTTTGCCAGTTCTCTGCCTCCCTTTCTGCTCCCACCAAACAGCTACTGAGGAGAGCACTGCCAAAGGAAATCTCTGCATCTGCTGGAGTCACCTGGGACACCGAGTGCAGATGATGGCAGCTCAGGCATTGCCCCTCTCTGGGAATGCTCAGTGGATGCAGGTGATGGCAGCTCAGGCATTGCTCCTCTCTGGGAATGCTGAGGGGATGCAGATGATGGCAGCTCAGGCATTGCCCCTCTCTGGGAATGCTCAGTGGATGCAGGTGATGGCAGCTCAGGCATTGCTCCTCTCTGGGAATGCTGAGGGGATGCAGATGATGGCAGCTCAGGCATTGCTCCTCTCTGGGAATGCTCAGTGGATGTCTGACAGTGACGTGGGGCTGGAGGGGCCCTAAACCTCAGCTCTGTGAAAAATGGGGGTGGGATAAGCTGGTACAAGCTCAGAGCACGTTAGGTTTGTGGGGGGACTGCCAGCACTGCTCTTTAACCCTGTGCCAGCAGCAGCCACCTGGGCTTCAGAGTGACCTAAGGGACTTCAGAGTGACTGAAGGGCTAATTAAGTGTGTGTAAGTGGGCAGTTAACGAGCATCAGCTCAGGGGTTTCACAGCCCTACCTGAACTGGGAGATGTTTCAGTTACCCACAACCAACAGCTCAGAGCAGAAGCTCCCCCAGCTCAGCTGCAGGAGATGCTCAGAGCTCCAGGAACGAGGTTCTCAAAACTTCTGAAGTTAAAAAAAAGTAACCGCCCTTAAATTCTCTTCCATTTTGGGCATGACAACGTGTAGTACGTGGTTCACTTCCTTAATCTCACAGTCAATTGCTTTGCTCAACCCCTATGAACATCAGCAGGGAAAGAGAAAAATCTGCATATGTGTTAGTAATAAATTTAAAAATCAGGGCATACCACTTAAGGGTTGACTTGTCAGAAAATGGTAATTAAAAGTGTTCCAGCTGACAGTGCTGCTTTAATGAATTATTAGTAATGTTCTCGGAGAACATTTGATGAAAGACACCATAAGAGCTCTTACTTAAACAAACCAATTTTCTGCCTCATGCAACTTCAGTGCGCGAGAGGGGGAAAATCTCCATTATGGAATTACAGAAATAGCCAGGTAATGGTTTGAATGAGCACCAAGGAGCAGGGGGCCATTGGTACTCAGCCTGTATTTCCTGTGCCTCAGCCCTTTTCCACAGGTGCTGAGAGCTGCCACCCTGGTGTGAAACTCTGTCCCAAAAGCCCAGTAAGGCGCAGTGTAAGAGTTTCTCACAGTTACCAGGTGTTCTCCATGTTCCTGAGACAGGGACAGAGCCTTTGGCTCGGGATCCCTGATCACCTGCTGGATCCCACCCGGCTTTGCCTGGCAGAGTGCAGGGGAGCTGGACAGGGCAGCACGGAGCACATGAGTGAGGAGCTGGATGCTGGAGGTGGATGCAGAGGGAATGGAGCTCTAGGGATGGGCTCTTTGAGTACTTAAATTAATTGTCCAGTGGCTCTTTGTGCCTTTTACTGCTCGGCATCTCCTGCAGCTCCTGCAGCTCCTGCAGGAGGTCCTGAATTCCAGACAGAACCAAGGCTGGCAAGGAGACAGCAAGGGGAGAGCGTGTGGAGACTTGGAAACACAGCCCTGCTTAGTGGGGGGAAGGATGAGGGCAAAGGGCACTAAGCCTTAATCGTGGATTTGTGTTTGGGTGTGAAGGAGACGGCGGTGGGAGGTGGGGAGACAGCTGGGGGAGAGAAGCTCTCGAGCCTCCTTTCCTGCCATGGGATTCTTGCTGGCTTCCAGCTCCATCCAGATTTGTTGTGTGTCTTTGTTCCAGGAGAAATGTAAGAGTGCAGCTCTGGGGATTCACCTGTCTGGCAGAAGCCCCGTGGACCCACCCCAGCACTGGTGAGCAGCACATCCCGGGGAGCTGGGGGGTTCTGGCAGGGGTGGTGGTGGGAAAGGCGCTTCCCAGGAGGAGTTCAGAGCTCCAGAGGGCTGTTCTGGGTTCAGCTCTTGGCAGCAGCTCACCTCAGCCCCCTGTGACCAAGGCACATCCCTCAATCTCTGGGTTACGGCGGGAATGGGGGCAGTTTGACACGGGAATGGAACTTCACCTTCCCAGCCAGGCCGCCCCAGGAGTGCCCGCTGCGCGTTCCCTGGGCACGCAATCCCAAAGCTGCTCCAGCACCACACGCCCTGCCTGGGCTGCAGCTCAGCCTGCCCACAGAGAAAAGGAGCTTTAGAGCTCAGTTCCAGTGCTCTGGGTGCCCCAGAGATCTTCAGGAGTCCCGTCCCAGAGCAGGAGCTGGGAGCAGCGCGGGGCCGATGAGGGCACAGCCTCCCTGCTGAGCCTCACCCAGGTAAGGGTTCGTTCCCTTCTTGCTGTCACCGTGCAGGGCTGGGATTGTGGGAACCTGCTTCCTCTGCAGCATTCCATGAGAAAAGAGGGAATTTAACTGGGCTCAGGCTTCCATAAACTCTCCCAGCCACCTTCTGTGCTGTGGGCACAAACGTGCACAGAGGAGCCCAGAATGGGTGACAAGCAGCCAGATGCTGCTGGGAGCCCTTGGAATGCCCATCCCAAAGGGAAAGCGAGCAGTTACACAGGGACATGTGCGTCACAGGGCAGAGCTGCTGCGACCCCAATGGCCACCCTGTGTGTGAATGTCTGTTACCATCGAGAGGAGTCCATCTCACTTCCCTCTCTCATTTCAATCTGGGGGCTGTGTCTAATCCTGTCACCCAGGGTGAGAGGAGACGCCCTGAAGAGCTGCTCCTTCAGCCCCCAAATATAAACTGCAGCTCTGGTGCCTCTCTTAAACGAGCTGCCTGGGCTCTTCAAACATTTGAAGAGGTAAAGTGAGGTGAGAGTAAATCCTTCACGGGTTTTACACCACTTTAGTAGGACTCTGGAAAGCTCAAATAACATCCCGAGGTTTGCTGCATAATTGAATCCTACATGAAGTGGCACAACTGATACAAGATTTTTAAAAGCTCATTAATGGCTGAGGTCAGAGCTTCAGTTCTGGAAGTAATTTAGTCCCAGTTTCAACTTAGGCACTTAACAGAAGCAGAAACTTGGAACAGGAATCTTGGTACCTAGAACTGCTTGTGTAGCTGACGATCCAGGGAAGTTTGAAGCAATTCACTTTGAGATGCCATTTTCTGAGAGCTGAGAGGAATTCTGAGGCACCTGAGCCACTTAAGTTCCCTCAGGTTGCTGGAATGAATCACCACCATAGAAAATTCCATCGAGATTTAAGCTCCTAAATGAACGGGGAGGATGTGAGATGCCGGGACGGGTTAAGCTGTTTTCCCCTGGCCATGAAACAGTGGGATATACGTACAGGGAGTCCAAGAATCCCACATCACTCTCACCTTTCTGTCTGGTTGTGTCTGGAACAAGGACCTCCTGCAGGAACCGCATTAGGTGCTGGACAGTAAGAGGCAGAAGGAGCCACTGGGCACGTGGTGATGGTGTGATTTAAACACAGAGCCTTGTGCAGTGTGGGAGCTCATCATCCATCTAAACCTGAGACTTTCGTTTGCAAAAGGATCTGCAAATCAGCTCTGTATTTGTGCCCCTCCAAAAGCCACTGCACGTTCCCCGTTTCTCTCCTTGCTGAGGATATTGAGATGTTACACATGCAGAACTCTTTCCCTTCTCAGATAATAAACAGGCACCTGCCCATGTAGCAACTGGGCATCTCTTACTGAGACTCTCCTGAAATCCGTGCTCCGTTCCAGCTCTGACTACAGCAAGCTGAGGCTGCTGCCAGTCCACAGCTCCACGCTCAAGAGGTCTCAAAACTTTGCAGTCGTTGAATTTATCCACCCAACCCCCTCATTCCTCTTCCATCTTACGAGCAGATGGGGAAACAGGCACAAACAAGAGAATATTTGTCCCACGGTACACAAAAGTAATGTGGAAAGTTGGGAATTCAGCTCAGCTATTTGGACTCTGGGGAATGCTTTATCACTTGACTGTACTTCCTAGGTCCTGCAGCCAAAAGCCATTTGATTAGGACAGATTAGTTTGGTTTTGGGTTGAGGCAGAATCTGCTCCCTGAGTTTACTCCTTGCTGTGAAATAGCGAGGAACGAATGTACTGAATGCTGGTCTCTGACCTTGGTAATAAGTTGATTTAATTGGATTTGATTTTTCAAATGTAACATCTCAAGTCAGCCATAAACTCTGGAATTAGCATAGCACGTCTCGGCACAGGAGAGATTTTCAAGCAGCAGAAGGAGATGAAGTCCGTGCCCAATGAATTTCAAATTACGCTGAGGATGAACTCAGCCATATGCATGTCAAACCCGAATCGTGCAGGCTCTGAGTGCAGCAGGCAGCACAGTTATTAATGGCTTACACTTGCTATTAGGAATGCAAAGTAGCTGCTTTGCACCCAGTTGGTTCTGACGTCTCCTCACATCAATGACCCATGTGACGGGTCAATAATTCACTCCCCGCACTCTGCAAGCCAAGAATGTCTTGCAAGTCAATTACACTCATAGAAATAATTAGGAGCACAGAAGTAACTGGAGGATTGGGATAGAAAAAGCCCTGCTGGTGAAATATTGCATATCCCAGGCAAGGCAGAGCGTTCCTGCCTTTCCATCTGCAGCTCGTGCTCCCCAGCACCTTCCAAGGGCGCTGAGCAGGCCCCTGCCAGCAGGAAAGGGCCTGAAAAGGGGCAATTTTCAGCGCCAGTATTTCAGGGAATAAGCAGGTTCCCGTGTAACTAAAAGCTATTTGCTTCCTGCAGGAGATGTGTAAAAAAGTAGGACATTAGGCAAATAGCTGCCTGCTGAGAGCTGATCCTCAGAATTGTTCCTGAAATTTGTTTAGCTTCCATGGCATTAAATTGCAATAAATCCCAGGAACATTTCAACCAATCTGCTGGGCACGAGCGGACTCTAATTCAGATGGACAAAATCTGCCTCATCAGACCTTGTAGGAAAGAGCACAAAATGCCTTTAGCAGCTCTGAGTTCAGCTGGGAACTTCTGAAGCCGGGCTTTTCACAGCCCAAGTCTTGTGTCGTCGAGCTGAGTCTAAAGACGGTGGCAGGGGCTGCAGGCTGTGCTGTGCACCCCTGGAATTAGGGATTATCCACACCTTGGGGCGGCCAGGGAGAGCTGAGGGATGGAAATCGCCGAGATGAGACTGGAATGGGATGAGATGTTGTTGAAAATCACGGGAATCGGGCCTCAGGAGCCAGGGGCGGGACAGAACCCGTCAGTCCCAGGCTGGAGCGCTGGTGATGGACGGGAGTCTGCCAGCCACTGGTGTCTGGTCTGTGACTGTGCAGCCTGCGTGGGTTCAAGGTGCAGCACCAGCCAGCAGCTGCCAGCCTGCCAGGGAGCTGCTGCACCTCAGGAGAGCAAAAGGGAGCAGGGACAATCAACAAGTAGGGGCTGATGTGCTTCGGTGTCAGCTCAGCTTGTCACACGGGCAGACACTGGAAAGAATTCACGGGGCAGAAAACCTGTATTATCCAAAGGAAAAGTGCATCTGTTCAGGAGTGCAACGAATCCTGTCCCTTTTGAGCAATTCTGTGGGGTCACCAGAGGTTTCTTTGCTTTCTGGATGCACAGTGAGAATTAAGGGGGTGCATTCTCCCGTTCCCTGTGGTGCCACTGTAGCCCACTGACTCTGGCTGTAAATTTCAGGGAGGGTCTTTACACTTCTGAGGTAAAGAGCGAGTTCAGGAGCTCCAAAATGTCTATTAATGGAGAGCAAGTGTGGAATGATGTTCTTTTCAACACATCTGCTGGGAAACTGCTGAATGAGAGGCAGGACACATTCAGGGGAACCCAGCACATGATCAAGAAGCAAAGGGTCTGTTAATGTTCCTGTCCAAGGGAAACTATGATCCCACGAACAGAAATGCAGGAAACAAGGAGAACTTGATTGCAAAACAAAGCCAAATCCAAGCGACAGCAGAGCCAGGGACAGACAGCACAGTGGCAGAAGAACTAAGAGTAGAAAAGCCCTCTGTAAACCACGTACTCGTGGGATTTACTACGAGAGTGCTGTTATTTAGTGAAGGGGATGAGGGGTGCGAGGCGATGAGCTGCACAGAGCTCAGGCTGCAGTGCAGCCTTTGATCCCTGGCAGGCGAGACAGGCAGGGCTGGAAAATGCCTCACGCACAGCTCGGTGATGAGAGCGATCCAAGGGGAGAGCTCCGCACACACTTTGATATTGAGAGAAAGCCTCCCTCACTTTGTTCTGTGTTTACCTGAAGAAAGGGATAAAGTGTGAAAGAACTGCCTTCTGTGGGGAACAAATAGCAATGAATTCTATTTCTAGCACACCGGTGCTCCTGAAAGGTCTCAAAATCCCTGACAGCTGTGCCCGGGGATCGCTGCAGTTACTCCTGAAGCAACTGTAGTGCTCTGACAGGGCAGGGCCGAGGGTGCTGTGCGGTGAAACAGCACCTGGTGAAACCCCGGCCTCAGCCTTAAAATAGCCCACAGTTGCATGTGAGGTAGAGAAATGATTCTTATTTCCTTTGCAGACAGGGACCAGGAGTTAGAGAGCGATGGAAACACCTGAGCCCACAGAGTCAGGGCCCCAGCTCAACAACTGCTCTTTCCAGGCCAGTGAATCCTCACATGAACCATCTCGGGGGGGCTGGGGAGTGCAGCTACCACCTCTCACATCATCCCCAAGCCTTTCCTCTCCTCATCCTGCTGTCTGGGAAGTGCTCAGGGGCTGGCATTCCCAATGGAAACCTGGCAAAGCAGGGTTTGAGTCTGGCTTATCCAGACCAGTTTGACAGAGCTCTCTGCTCTGGCTGGGTTATTGGCACCAAACCAGCTCAGCACAGGGGGACTTTGGCCAGTTTAGAAACCAAAGTCACCTTGACGAGCACCAAAGGCTGGGCTGCTGGAATTACAGCCTGAGGTGAGGACAGTGCTCTTCACATTCCATGGAAATATTCCCAAGCTGCAGACTGGGGTTGTCCCTGGTGCCATGAGCAGGGCAGAGATGGCAGCAGAGCAGTGATCCCCAGGGCGGGGTTCCCACCAGGGCTACCAGCATCTTTCTGGAGCCTGAACCCTAAAAACACAGAGCAGCTCTTCCTGCTGCAGTCCCACGCAGGGCAGGGGTTTATTTGCCTTTCCCTCGTCTTCCTCAGGCTCACACACGGGGAGTATCCCAAGATATCCAAAAAAAAGGTATCAAATCCTGCCCCTAAGGACGCAGTTTGGCCACGGCAGCACCAGCCAGGCTCTTAGGTGTGTTGTGAGCGCCCCTGTACCGTGTCTCTGCCCCAGAGCTGGAGTTGGCTGCTCTCTGAAGTGCCGTGGGGAGCCTTTGTCTCACTGTCACTCGCTGTCTCCTTTCTGTCCCCGTGCAGAGCCCAGACGGAGCGGCCACAACGCTCCTCCCGCACGCTGAGTAGGGAGAGCTCTTTCCCAACCCGCCGAGTTCACCGGTGCCGAATTCTCTGCCCCCACCCCCAGAGCTGGGGCCTGGCCGGGGCAGTGCCACAGAAACATCGGCTTCAATTCACCGGCACTTTGGAAGGAAAGCCTGTGAGGAGCAGAGGCTTTTGTCTGTCAGGGCAGCGCTGGGTGCGCTGAGGGTTGGACCCCTCAGTGCCCACAGGTGGCTTTGCCTTGGCAAAGTCTGTCCCCTGCCGTGTCCCCAGGCCCAGAACCAGCTGCCTGGGCTCCTGCAGCAGCTGGTGACTGACACTTGACATTGCCAGCCTGGAGAAACCAAATGGGAGTTAATGATTGAACCCCTTAAATGCCTCAGCAGAGAACAGCAGGATGGGGAATGTGCAGAATTGGCTCACATGACTCTGCCCATTTCCCCCGTGGCTTTTTGGGGGTGTTTATGCAGCATTTGCCTTCCGGCCCTCACTGCTGCGGGTTCCTTGCATTCAGATCGATCCCACTCATCCAGGTGAGAGCCCGTTTCCGTCTGCCCTTCTCACACACCCACAGGGCAGTGCCTTTGTCTGGCAGCGCAGAGCAGAAAAACCCTGCCACCCAAAACCACACAAACCCTGCCTTTCTCCATTAAAAATTTCAGCTAAAAGCAAAAAGCTTTATGTTCAAGGCTTCTGAGCCCATCAGAATCAATTCTCTTAAAGCAGAGCACAGATCTAGTACAACACTGGTGGCGAGTTAAATCCCAATTTTTTTTCCTCGTGCAGCCACAACGCGTCACACGCAGCTCTACTGCAATGAGATTTATTTGGGGAGGGTTTTTCTGGCCAAATTAAAAATCCCAACAGATATCATTTGCTTGAGAAGTCATTTCTCCCAGACAGCCATTTCCTACTAAAACCTGAATATTTTCAGTGGAAACCTATTTGAAAATAGAAATTAGTTCTGTTGAGAACTCCTGCTGGAAAGACAGCTCAGCTCCCAGTTCTCTGTCTCCAGAGGCAACATCCCAGCGTGGCTGCACCCTGGGCTGGTCCCTGGGAATTCTCTGTCCCGGCAGAAGGTGCAGTGGGAGGTTCAGTCCAGCCGTGGAATTAACCTGGCACTGCAAAAATACCCAATAATGATGTTTTCCTCAGTGCCTGTGAAGTGACCGCTGGGTTTTGTGCAGCCAGAGGTGTTCCCAGGTGCCACATTCCCGGCGGCACCGTGGGCCAGGACAGGAGGAAATGCTGCTGCTTCTGCTCCTCTACTGAGCCCTTCCCGGTGTTTGTGCTCGGGATGTGTCCTTTGCTCTCAGTCAGCTGAAGCCTTTAAACTCTCCCCCAGCAAATGCAGCCCTGGATTAATTTCTGTGCAGCGCTAATTACAGTATTATTAATTGCTAACAATGACAGTAATGTCTTTATTGCTGCAAATCCTTTATTTATACGTCTGAGGTAAGTATTTTAACCTTTGAGGACCCCAAACACCCCTAAGCTTTCAGAAAACAAGATTTGCTTGTGTCCCCAGTGCTGCAGTGCCTGTTCTTTCACTTATTCCCAGGAGGGAATTATTTCTTCCCCTCGGCTTTGCGGGGGGAACTGCAGCCCCCTCTTTTCGAACCATGTGTTCAGGGCACAGCATTCCTGGGTGGAACTGGTGACTGACTGGAATATCACAGGAATATGATTGACAGGAGGCTCCGAGGGGAACTCGGGTCACATTGGGGCTGCCAAACCCTACACAGTGGGCACAAAGCACGAGGGGAAGATCTGATTTAAGGCAGAGGGGCAGAACCCCCCTGGCAGGGTGGGGCAGCACTTCTGAGGTGACTGAGTCCCTTGAGCAGCTCCTGTGGAGTCCCCACATCCCATAAATGTCAGAGCTGACGTGGTTCTGTTCCCAAAAGCCAGGACATGAGGAAGGGAAGGGGGCAGACAGTGCATGTCCTGGTGATGTCCCTGCTGGGCTGGGCTGGGCTGGGCTGGGCTGGGCTGGGCTGGGCTGGGCCAGTCCTGCTTCATCCAGGTCTGAGACAGGAGGTTGGATCCTCCCTCCCTCCTTCCCCCATCTAAGGAGGACAGTTTGGCACTTCAGGGATTTCTTCATTGGGTGCTCCCACAGAAATCTGGGGTGGGAGACACCTCTTCCAAGAATATTCCACTTTCCCAGTGGCTATTGTGGAGGGATGCAGGCATCCCTCTGCCCCTCCTGCACGGAAAGGGCAGCTCGGGCACCTCGCAGTGACTGTGCTGAGCAGGAGAGAGGGCAGAGCAGGGGATAAGATCCTTTGGGGTATCCACTTGAAATTCCACTCGGACTTTGGGTGAATGCAGTCACTTGGGCTGGAGCTGTGACAAGACCGCGGCTTAGCGCTGAGCCGGATGGAAGGATCGCATTTCCCACATGGAACTGGCATCTCAGGCGGCACTCTGGAGGCACAGCCACAGTGCTCAGCGCTCCAAGCTGCTGCCAGGGATAAATATTCCGTGGTGGCACTGCCAGGGCCAGGAAGGAACCTTGCCAGGCCCAGCAGGTCTGGTCCCTTGGCAGATGTGTCCCTCAGGAGGATGCTCAGAGCATGGTTCAAATGAGGTTCTTCCCAGACAGACCCCAAGGCCAGCTGGCTGCTTTAGGGACCTTGTGTTTTCCTCCACTCCCAACTGGTTCAGCTCTCTGTGACAGTCCTTAACTCTTTGATATGAGCAACAAGACAGAACGGTGCAACTGCTGCATCCCATCCCAGCAGGCCCATTCCTGCTGTGTCCCATCCCAGCAGGCCCATTCCTGCTGTGTCCCATCCCAGCAGGCCCATTCCTGCTCTCCATCCCATCCCAGCAGGCTCATTCCTGCTCTCCATCCCATCCCAACAGGCTCATTCCTGCTGCATCCCATCCCAACAGGCCCATTCCTGCTGTGTCCCATCCCAGCAGGCCCATTCCTGCTGTGTCCCATCCCAGCAGGCCCATTCCTGCTGTGTCCCATCCCATCCCAACAGGCCCATTCCTGCTCTCCATCCCATCCCACCAGGCCNCCCAAATCCTTCTCCTCGGGGCTGCTCTCCATCCATTCATCCCTCAGCCTGGATTTGTGCTCGGAATTGCCCCGACTCAGGTGCAGAATGTTGCATTTGGCTTTGTTGAACCCAATGAGGTTTATCTGGAGCTTATCCAGGTCCCTCTGCATCCCATCCCATCCCATCCCATCCCATCCCATCCCATCCCAACAGAGCCATTCCTGCTGTGTCCCATCCCAGCAGGCCCATTCCTGCTGTGTCCCATCCCAACAGGCTCATTCCTGCTCTCCATCCCATCCCACCAGGGCCATTCCTGCTCTGCCCAGGGCAGTTGGCAAAGTGAGCTCCACTCCCACAGGGCTCGGTAGTGAAGCAGCCAGCGGATAATGCACTGTGAGACCGTGTGTTAGAGTTTGCTTTTCTAATAAAAAAGGGCTTGATAAGGTATTAGGAATGGGATATTTCACACACTTTGTTCAGAGAAAGTTCAACAAAGAGAAAAACAGAGAAAGGACTGAAAGAAGATCTGAGTTTTGCAAAGAACTGAACAGGACTGAAAAAAAATTAATCCTTTAACTCTGTATCCCCTTTCTTCTACCTAAGCTGCTTAGAACTTCCTCTGAATCCCTAACAAAGATGTATTTCTGGCGCAGGCTGTGGGCTCTGGGAGCTGCTCTGTCTCCCCCTAATGATCCCGCTCTGCCAGCTTGGCTCCCACACCCCGCTGCCAGGGAGGAGCCACAGGCACAGAACTTCAGGAGAGGGAACCTTGCTCTTGTCAGGCCCCCAGCAAACCCTCGACACCTTCCCCTTCCTTCCCCCTGCGATCTCCTCAAAGGCTGCATGTGGATGGGATTAAAGCCATTTCCCTGGGTAAAACTCACCCAAGGAACGATTAAATGTCGTTATCCCCCACATCCAAAATTTCTCCAAACAAACCAGCTGAAAGGAAGTAAGAGCAGAGAGAGGCACTCAGTGACATTCCTGAGGGAGCAGAGGAGCTCCAGCTGCTCAGGAGCTGCAGGGATTGGTGTCACCCACTCCAGGGCTGCAGAGAACAGGCAGAAATACGGGTAACAGCTCTCAGATATTCGGGATGGAGGCACTGCTGGAGCACTTGGGAAGCTCAAAATGGAAACCTGAAGGTTTCTGCTTCCTCTGGTGATCACTGGGAAGTACAAGACTGGGCCAGGGAGGTGGGAACTCCCTGTTTTCACAGCTAACCTTGCCAGGCCATGTTTATTGGTGGGGTTTGCGCTGGTGAATGTCCCCCTGGGTAGGACCAGGAGCAGCTCACCCTCCATAAGCACTCGGTGCCTGGGGACAGCAGCACCTTCCCCAGGCCCCACAGCACAGGATTCCCCACTCCAGACAGAGCGCAGTGCCCTGTTTACGTGGGCCCGACAGAAAACACATCCTGGTAAACATTAGCTAGGATGCAGTCGGGTACCTCCGCTGATCTGAATTAAAAGGCCTTTAATTGCTGTATTATATAACTTGCTTTATATAATCTCCTCCCGACAGTCGCTGATACACTCACAGCATGCTGATCCAGAAGGGAATTTTTCTCCTGCTGAAGCAAATCAACACATTTCAGCTGTGTGTGGGGGCAAGGGATTTGTTGAAAGGAGAATTCCTTTGTCATCTTGCCTGAAGAGAGGTGTAATTCCTCTGCCTCTTTGATCTGCTCGGGGGTAGCTTAAGCAGGGCTTGTAAAGGAGCCTCGGAAGGGGCCGTGGATGGCTTAAAGAGGCAGGAGAAGAATGGTGGAGCTGGGGACCTGTTTCCAAGGATCCAGGCTGATCATCTTGTTCTCAGCTGTTCTGTGGCTGTTATCTGTTCCATTGCATGTCCAGATCCTCACTCGGATTCCGGAAGGTTTTCGGCGGAGGCTGGATCAGAACTGTGATAGTAATTTATCACAACCCCTGGTGTGGGGACACGGGCAGATCAGAAACCACAGCCCCTGCAGACTTCTCCCCTTCACACCTATTCCCTGAGCTTAGGAGCCCCTCTGTGCCTAAGGAGAGCATGTGCAGCTCACGATGGACGAGGCGAGGCATCCCAAACTTCCACCCTGCTGTTCTGGTAAAGCCAACGCTCACGTTCTTGCAGAAAAGGATGAGGGCCAGCTGAAGTTGGGTGGTTTTGCAGTGTCAGTCTGAACCCTGGAAAATTTCATGGAATTGTGTGTCACACAGGGATGTTTTATTTCTGCTCAAACGATGCAGTGACACGGACACGTTAAAAGTGCATCGGGAAAATAAAACTTGAGAATTGTTCAGGAAAGTCTGACCTCATTCCCCTTTCCTCAAGCACGGGCTTAAAGTTTAACCTCTGCCAGCTCCGTTTGCAACCAATAAATTCAGCAGCAAAGGGGTGAAAAGGTGCAGCACAAAGTGACCTTCATTTCTTTCACCCTAATTCCATGGAGCAGGGGAGGAGGGTGATCCAGTCCAAGTGCAGAGAGAAGGCGGCTGTGTGAGACACAGAAATCAGCTCGCTCTCAGGACTGCTGATACTAACAAGGACATTCAATAACAGAATTACTTCTGGCTTTGCAAAATGCAATTAATTTGTGCTTAGACTCCGTCCTCGATAATTTAATTTTTTCTCTCTGCTGCTGATTAGCACATGTGAAGGTGTTCTCTGTGCCTGTAACTGGGTCTGATGGGAGGATTTCTGGTTCAGCCAGCTGAGACATCAGGCAGCTTCTCTAAGTTAATACCACAGAGTAAAGGGACATTGCCAAACAGCAATCCCTGACTTCTGTTGTGGGGACCCTCAGAGGGGGCACTTGGTCCTTCCCTGTGTCGGCTGTACAAGTGGCACAGACACTTCTGCAGTGTTTAAATGGCTGCAGTTAAACGAGACAAATTCCACACCAAACTCCCACCAGTGTCTGGCAGATCACTGGGGATTATCCCCAGTTTGGATATATGAAATTAGAGCTCAGGGCAGCTAAACAGCTCTTGCCACAAATACTTCAGCACATGAAATGGAGCAAAATTTGGGCAGTCCACTTGCCACCAATTTGAGCCTGAGCCTTTTGCTGCTGACCAAAGGAAGCCTGTGTGGGCTGGTGATAGGAGGCAGGGTTTGAGATAAGGGGTGTAGCATCTTTAGCTTGCTCTAAAAAAATCACTCCTGAGGCTTGTTTTACTGTCCCTTCCTACTGGGAAGGTAAAGAAACAACAGAAACACAAAGCCCTCAGCATCTCCCGATTCGAGGTGCCCTCAGAGGTTTTCCCAAAGGAAACATCCCCCACGGCAGCTGCAGGAACCCCAAACCCTTGCCCTGTGTGGCCGGGGATTCTCCTCCTCAGAGACCCAGCAGGCTCAGAGCAGCCCTGTGTGAGCCAGCACTGGGAATGTTTTCCCCTCAAGTTCTTACTTTGTTTGGAAGCTGCAGCATTTTGCCCCGGGATGTGTGACCCCGGCACACGGCTCATTCGGCCACTCGAGAAGGATTCTGTCCAACAGAGGCTGAATAAAGAGGCACACACGGGGCTGGGAGGGCTCACTGTGCACTGATCCAACATCCTCCCTGGCGACCAAACACATTTCATGCTTGAAGGGTGATAAACTCAGGAATCAATTATTTCTAAGAACACTCCTGAGTTTTGGGCCCAAATCAGGCCCCAGGATGGTCCATGACCATCCCAGGCAGTGTCTGACCCTGCAGTGCCTCGGCCTCTCCCCTCACCCGTGTGTCTGAGTCATTCCGAGCCTGGGAATTTTGCAAATGAACGTGATCCAAGTTCCAGTCTGAACACATCTGTAGCATTTTCTCCATCAATGACTCTTATTCCCTGGGCCTCTTGTTAATGTGGCCAGTCATAAAGGACAAAATAAGAGGGACACAGAGCTACACTTTCCTTTAAAGGATCAGGTTCAGAAATCCACTCTTAGTCTCAGCGTCACCTTTGTGGTGAGCAAACACCCAAATTCTCCTGCTGGAGTTTAATCTTTTCTTTTGTTCTCACCCAATAATCCTATTTGAGATGCCTGTGTCATTCCCGGGCCTGAATTTCACACCTCCAAACCCCATCTCTAACCACGCTAAAAATAACTGCATATCTGGCTTAATTATCCCTTCTGCATCTGCTCCCCTCCGTCCCTAAACTTCCTACCCACGCTTCACCCAGGCTCTCCTAATGTTGAGATTAACACAGAACTGCATCGACAGGCCAGGATTCATCTCCTAAAAAGCTGAAAGGTCTCCAAACCCAGCAGTTTTCCCCACACACGCCCACGATGGAGTTACTGCTGCTCCAGGCTTCCCTTATACAGCTGAGCACAGGACAATATTAACACTTGACCGACTCCGGGTTTATTGAGCCAGCCAAAGTGATTGGTTTTTGCTGGAATGCTCTGAGTTTCCTCATCAGTTCACTGGAACTCCTCCCCACCAACGGTGGGAAAACACGCAAATTATATAACTTTATCCTGAGCAAGTGTCTTGAGCCTGTGTCAGAGTTTCCCCCTGGCCTGCAGGTACAGGTTAAACCCCACTGCCCGTTGTTTCTTGCTCTGCAGAGCCCAGTCAGCAGCGGGGATGTTCAGCTACCTCCGGGAACGCTTCACCAGCCACCTCCGGGAGCGCAGCCGGCGCCGGGCCAGGCTCGTCTCCAAGGATGGGAGGTGCAACATCGAGTTTGGCAACGTGGAACAGTCCAGGTTTGTCTTCCTGATCGACATATGGACGACCATCCTGGACCTCAGGTGGAGGTACAAGATGACCATCTTCATCTCGGCCTTCCTGGGCAGCTGGTTCCTGTTCGGGCTGCTCTGGTACGTCGTGGCCTACATCCACAAAGACCTGCCAGAGTTCAACCCCTCCATCAACCACACCCCCTGCGTGGAGAACATCAATGGCCTCACCTCGGCCTTCCTCTTCTCCCTGGAGACCCAGGTGACCATCGGCTACGGCTTCAGGTGTGTCACAGAGCAGTGTGCCACTGCCATCTTCCTGCTCATCTTCCAGTCCATCCTGGGCGTCATCATCAACTCCTTCATGTGCGGGGCCATCCTGGCCAAGATCTCCAGGTCCAAAAACCGCGCCAAGACCATCACGTTCAGCAAGAACGCCGTCATCAGCAAGCGCGGGGGCAAGCTCTGCCTCCTGATCCGCGTGGCCAACCTCCGGAAGAGCCTGCTGATCGGGAGCCACATCTACGGGAAGCTGCTGAAGACCACCATCACCCCCGAGGGGGAGACCATCATCCTGGACCAGGTCAACATCGAATTTGTGGTGGACGCTGGCAACGAGAACCTCTTCTTCATCTCGCCACTCACCATTTACCACATCATAGACAAGAACAGCCCCTTCTTCCACATGGCAGCAGAGACCCTCCTGCAGCAGGACTTTGAGCTCGTGGTGTTTCTGGACGGCACCGTGGAGGCCACCAGTGCCACCTGCCAGGTGAGGACATCCTACATCCCCGAGGAGGTGCTCTGGGGGTACCGCTTCGCTCCCATCGTGTCCAAGACCAAAGAAGGGAAGTACAGAGTGGACTTCCAGAACTTCAGCAAAACAGTGGCCGTGGAGACTCCCCACTGTGCCTTCTGTCTCTACAACGAGAAGGAAGCCAAAGCCAAAGAGAAGAAAGGTTATGACAATCCTGGCTTTGTCTTGTCCGAAGTCAGCGAAACCAGCGACACAAAAATGTAGGGCCAGGTACTCGTGGGACTGAGTTTTCAGAGAGAATTCAGTCATGAGAGGATGAACAAACAACTCGGTAAAACAAAACAGAAACACAGGTTTGGGTTCGCTCTAACCCAGCATTTGTTCTCTCAGAAGCCTCCAATCAAAGGGGAGCAGCATGCAGTGATCACTATTTAACTACACTCTATATATGTCATAGAATTTATATTTTTATATCTGTGGGACATTTAATGAAGCTGCTATGTTGGAATGTCCAACTCACCGAAGTTTCCAGGGGCATGCAGAGGTGTTAAAAAGCCTGAAGAGATGGAAAGAAATTTTAGGACGTTAAAGATACACAGCTGCTGGAATGAGAGCGTGAAAAGGGGAGACAGAAGGCAAAGCTAAAGAAACCTAAGGGACTTAGGAGCCAAAACCTCAAAAAAATGTCTATTTCTGGTTGCCAAAGTCCTCTATGAAAACAGACTCCGGCTCTGGAGCTTGAGCACTTTTGAATGTTCCGAAACAATTCCTTCCCTCTTTCTTTGGGGCTGGTCCAGCTGCAGGACGGAGCTCTAAGGGATGGGACAAGCTTAGGAAACAGAGGAGACAGAGCTTGGGCCAAGCTGCTGCATCTCCAGCTCCAAAATGTGACTTCTCCCCTCTGAAAGCCTTTGACTCCTTTCAGGGAAAAGGAAAACTGCAAAACCAAGGAGAAGCAGAGACCCACTCTGGGACAGGAGGAATTTGGCAGCTTCTTCCCAACTGTCCGAGCCCTCAGGCGCTCTCCACTGCCCCAGGAGCTGCCTGGCTGGGGAACAGGGAAACATTTGAAGACAACTCTCCAGAAAGGTGGGGAGATGGAGAACACATTGGCTCCTTCACACCTGGCATAAAGCACTCCACCGGGAGGAGAGAGGAAATTCCCAGCTCTGGATGTATCCTTCCGAAAAATCCCCAGTGCAAACAGAGATTATCTCCCCCTTTGTAGCACGAAGGTCTTGTTCAAACAAAAACACAGCCCAGGAGCCTCCTACCAGCGTTTTGGCTTCAGATTTCCTTCCAAACTGTTCATCTCCCCCCAGCCAAACAAGTGCATCCCCACAGCAAACAAGTCCTGCTCGGTAGGAACCGAGTAGTGCTGAACATTTTCTGGGGATGATTTCTGACATTGGAGCTTCAAATGCAGCGAGAAGCTTCAATGCTTTTTTAGTGAATTTCTGCTTCCTCACTGTCAGGTTTCCCCCCCCCNCCCCCCAGTTCATTCTGAGAGCTCTAGTGGCAGGCCAAAGAGTTTTTGGGAACTCTTCCCAGTGGCGTAACTCAGCTCATCAATTTTCAATGCTGTGGTAAAATGGAAATAGTGTTAAAAGCTGCTGGATTAAGTGGTTTTAAAAGAAGGGGAGAATTCAGCAGGTCAGATGATGACGAGAGAAAGTTGTGGTGCAAATGAGCAGGGTGTGAGTATGGAAACCAAACTCTGGGAATCGGGAGCGCTCAGGTCTCAGTCCCAGCGTGGTGGGAGCTCCTCTCTGGGGTCAGAACAAATCACTTCACTGTGCATCTGCGGTTTGCCGTCTGTAACACGGGACAGAAACACTGACCCTGCACAGAGAGCGACGTTATGAATGGTTCTGTCACTGAAGCACTTTAGAAGCCGATGCTCAGCCGTGTCAATCTCTCCTCGGTGCATCCCTGTCACACCCTTCCCCACCTCTGCAGGGAAAGGTCAGCGCACAAAGCTCTGCTCTCACCACACATCAGAGCTACCAAAAGTGGCTGCACCAGGGCCAGGACTGTGAACAGAGAAGCAGGAGTGAGACCTTTGAGGTAACTCTCAGACACTGCCTGATATTTTAACTGTGCTGGTTTTGCAGCCTTGCAAACCAACGGTGTAAAGAATGTTTTACAGTCCCAAACACCACAGCACCTGAACCCCTCCAACCTTAGCGCCCCTCAGATCATCAGCTTGGAAGGACGGCTTTGATCCCCCAAAACAAACATCAAGAGATCAGTGGCCATGCACAGAAATCTCAGAGGCAGCAGGGAAGGGAAATGATGTGTCCAGAGTCCCAGACTGGCCTGAACCAAAAGGCTGCTCCATCCTTCCCGAGCTGCTGCTGCTGCGTTTCCTCCCGAGGCTTCCTGCACAGTTCCCTGGGTGTAACATCCCCAGAAAGTGGCACTGGCAGTGCTCAAGGCTTGTGAACTACACCTCTTACCCCTGGGAGAGGAGATGCATCAAGATGCCTTCGACAGAAGCAGGAAAAGTGTCCCCACTGGACAAAAACAGCGAGTCCGAGGGAAATCCATTGGAAAGGTCAAAGCCAGCCGTGCAACGAGGAGCCAGGGAGGATTCCTGCTTTAAGTGCTGGTTTGGGATGTTGGTGCTGGTGGGCAGAATAAATCAAACGCTCAGCAGGGCCTGTCCAAGAGGGGGTGCGCACCCTCCGAAGCCCAGGGGGTCCCTAAACAGTGCACTTGCCCTTGGAAAGCCTCCTCAAAATCCTGAACCTCAGCGTTCTCCCAGACCCAGTGACGGAACCTTTTGCCCCATCCCTTCAGCAGGAGCACGAGGATGGGCTGTTCCGTTCCCAGAAGAGCGGAGTGCTACCACAACCCAAGGAGAAGATCCCCCCGCTGATCCCCCTGCAGGGATCCCCCTGCCTGGCAGGGATCCCCCCGCTGATCTCCCTGCAGGGATCCCCCTGCCTGGCAGGGATCCCCCCACTGACCCCCTGCAGGGATCCCCCTGCCTGGCAGGGATCCCCCCACTGACCCCCTGCAGGGATCCCCCTGCCTGGCGTCCCCCTCCTGACAGTCCCACCTGCCTCAGAACCTGCAACACCAGGGAGCTGCACCAGGGGAAGGGTGACCCCGCTCTTTGGCAGATTTTGGTGTTACTGGAGGGGATCCAGGGCCAGAGGAAATTCCAGGGGATGGATCCGAAGCTGACAGGGCTGTGGCTGAGCTACAAGGCTCCCTTAGAGCGGGATCATACTGGGAGCTAACTGGGAATCCCAGAGTGAGCCTCCCGCTGGTTGTCACCCCAGGAAGCCCTGCCAGCCCTGCAGCAGCAGGAGATAGAGCCGAGGCAGAGCCCCGCAGCAGCACAACAATGAGTGGAATTTCCTCCGGCTGTCCAGGGAGAGCTGTTTGTCACCCGGCTGATAAAGGCGGGCCGGGAGGAGATTATCGGGGACAGGCCACTCGGGACAGGCTCCAGAGGAAAGCTATTCCGGGGGCTGTCAGCCCTGCTGCCATTAAAAGAAAGTTCAGTTGAGAGGATGAAAATAAATTTAATCTTGCTGAGCAGACGTGGCTGGAGGGAACCACAGGGCCGATACGGGAAGACAAAGGCCGGGCTCTTCCCCCTGGCAGGGCTTTGCTTGTGCAGCTCTGCCCGAGCCTCGCAGGGCCCTTCTCCCTGCCCGGCTGCCCGCCCTGCCTTGGGCCTTTCCACAAACTGGGACGCACCATGGAGCCTGCTCCGAACCCTGCAAAGGTCCCACGAGAAAGCCCTGCCCCTTCAGGAGAGCAAATCAGACCATTCCTGCTGGATGAAGGCCTAAAGGATTTCGCTGGGAAAGCCGAGCAGCCAGGCTTGGGAATAATGTGTCTGCACTAAACTTAATTTATCTTCTCATTTCACAAACAACATGTTTCTTCTACTGTATTTATTTTAAACACTCATTCAAGCTGTGCATAATATTTCAATCATTTTGAAATAGATTTACCCTCCTGCTGGCAAATGAATAAGGCATCCTGCTGACTGCTGGAGAAAGGGCCATGAATTAAAATAACTGCTTTTGGTAAACTGACATGTGCTGGTTTGCTGTCTGTCTGCACACACGCTCTGGGAGCAACTGGTGAAAAGACACCCCTAAATAACAATAATAGCAATAATAATAACTGAAACAACCCCTGGCATGCTGTTCAGCTGCTCCTGGTGGTTTGCACGGCTGGGTTGTGGCAGACGCTGCTCAGGGGCTCCCAGCGAATTCCTGGGTAGCTCCTGCCTGCACACGATTCCCTGGGAGCTCTGCTGCTCACCCCTAAACGAGCCAGCAGTGAGCAAAGTTGAGGTGTCCCGTCCCCTTCCCGCTCCCCAGGCACACCGAGGTGGGCACACCCTTAGGAATTTGCCCCTCATTGTTTCCTCCTAAGAACACCCCAGCCCTGATCCACGGTCACGGTGCTGGCCCAGCTCCTGCTCCCCACAGGAGCGGGGAGAAACCACAGCACCAGGCCAGGAATGTGAGCGGAGGAAGGGAGGCACAGAGGGAAACCGTGCAGGTTCCTGAACCCTCTGGTGAATCCTCTTGCTGCAGCCCAGGGAACCTCCGACACCACCAGCACTGGCCCTAAATCCCATTTAACCCCATGACAGCATCCCTGGAACAGGAGTGAGGAAGGCTGAAGCTCTCTCCGTGGCTGCCTGAATACACACAAAAGATAATTCTGAGGCCAAGCTGACATTCCTGTGGTGGAAGCATCTGCCTGGGGACACTTGCACTTGAACAAACTCACTGCTGCACGAGGCAGGCACAAATTCTGCCTTCTCAGGGGAGGTGGGCGAGCGAGGGGAGGCCGGAGATGGGACAGACTCACTTCGTGTCTCTTTTTTTTATGCTGCCGGCCACACTTAAGCACAGCAAGCATTGAGCCCTCACTGTCCTGGGCAGCCACATCCCAACTCAGCTGTGCAAAGTCACCACAGGAATCCTGGTGATGGCCCAGCACGGAGGCAGCCCGGGGTGCTGGGGAGCACTGGGAATGGTGGGGAGCACAGAGGGTGCTGGGGAGCACAGGGGATGCTGGGGAGCACAGGGGATGCTGGGGAGCACAGGGATGATGGGGAGCACAGAGGGTGCTGGGGAGCACAGGGAATGCTGGGGAGCACAGGGATTCTGGGGAGCTCGGAAAATGCTGGGGAGCACAGGGATACTGGGGAGCAGAGGGATGCTGGGGAGCACAGGGATAGTGGGGAGCACAGGGAATGCTGGGGATAGTCGGGAATGCTGGGGAGCTCGGAAAATGCTGAGGAGCACAGGGATGCTGGGGACCGTCGGGGATGCGAGGGATGAGAGGGATGCAGCCATGCCCGCGGTGTTTTCCGTGCCGCTGCCACAGGATGGCACCGCTCATCTGCGGATCAGCCGCTCCGCAGCCCCAAACTCTGCAGCGCGACCACGGCAGCCTCGAAAAGCAAAGCAGGAATTTATTGGGGAATTTATTGTTCCGTGTTTTATGGCACAGAGTTCAGCGCATTCAGTGGCTCGGGTTTGGCACGGGCTGCCCTGGCTGGGTGCGTTCAGCCCCTTCACAGGAGCGCTGGGAGGTGAGGTGTGAGTGCAGGGCTGGGGGCTGTAAACATCGCCTGCTGCTGCACCTAAAGCGGAGCGGGGGGGTCGGGAAGGGCGAGGTTGGGTCTGGAGGGACCCATATTCCACAGGGAACTCTGCTCTGTCACGCCAGACCGGCCACTGCTCCCTGCTCTGTGCCTCAGTTTCCCCAGCTGCTAAAACCTGACAGCTCGGTGGTGCTGGGTTAGTGCTTGGTTTCCAGGGTCTCAGAGGGCTTTTCCAACCTCACTGATTCCATGATTCCATGATTCTGCCACAGACCACCTCGGGAAGGCCCCGAGTCCTCGCTCTGTGTTAGTTTTGCAGCAGTGCCCGAGGTTCCTGTTCAGATGAAGCCCCCCCGAGCCCTGGAAGTGCTCCTGGTGCGGCAGGGAGCGGACTCCTCCTCCCTCCAAGGAGCCACTGTGGCAGAGCCTGCAGAGCCATCACATCCCTTGGGATGGTTCTGGAAGCCTGGGTCACATCCCTTCGTGCTGCTGTGCCCAGAGCTCCACAAACACCACCATGGAACTGGCCCAGAACCCCGGGGTGGTTTGGGCTGGAAGGGACCTTCAGGCTCATCCCATCCCACCCCTGCCATGGGCACGGACACCTTCCACTGTCCCAGGCTGCTCCAAGCCCCATCCAGCCTGGCCTTGGACACTGCCAGGGGTGTGGCAAGTGTATATATGCAATATATATATATATAATATGTACTATACATAGGTCCTGGGGGAGACAGAAGACCCAGGGAAGGTGTTCAGATTACTACAGGTGTCCTCTGCCAACACTCCCAGCACAGCCCCCTTCAGCCACTGGGAACAGCGGCCCTGTGCTCCCAAGGGCCGGAGATGTCCATGCCCAGCCCCACCTGCCAGCGTGGGCTGCAGGAGGAGGCTCTGCTGGCCTGAGCACGGCACTTGCAGCAGCAGGGAGGGGAGGTGCATCAGCACTGGACTTTACAGCTCCAGGAGACAGAAACTTCAGGAAAAGCCAAAGCAAAGAACACGTTTGCAGCAGTTCCTGGAAGGGAAGATGGTGAAAGCTCTGGTGGTGAAATCGCACCAAAACTGCCAGAGCCCCTGGCTCCTCATCCTCCTCCACCACCGCGGCTTCAAATCAGAGCTCCGGGACTGAATCCTGCTGTGCCTGGCCCTGGTTGGGAGCCCCAAGGTCCCTTCACCTGGGAAAGCCAAAGCCCTTCCTGCTGCAGTTATTTCTCCCGGTCGGGGCGGCTGCTCAGCTGCAAACCCAGCTGTGCCATCCCCTCCCTGCCTGCACAGGATGGATCCTTGGGGCTCCCGGGGCAGCTCCCCCACTGTGGGGTGCAGGGCTGACGGGGTCACTGCTGCCGTGGCCTCAAAACTGCTCTGCCTCTGCTCTTCACACTCGGTGGCTTTGGAATCAGGCTCTGTTTGCTGCTCTTGGAGCCTGAAGAGCTGATTTTTGCCAAGGATCTCTAATTCTGTTCCGATAGAACAGAAGAATCTGAAATAACAGAAGAATCTGAAATAACAGAAGAATCCCTTCATGTGCAGGGATTTCTACCGCTGTAGTGGGAAAAATCAGAACACACGAGCTAAATTTCATGTTGTCCTTCTCCACGTGACCTTAATCAGAGGTCCCTCAATTCTTTTCTGATATGACAGAAAGGTCTGAGCTCCATTTGCAGCGAGTTCTGATTTCGCAGATGAAAACTGTCGTGTGTGTTACGCTGGGTATTGTGCAAAAATATACAAATGAGGCCTTTGAAGTGGGTTTATAAACGCCAGCCCCTGACGTGCCTCTGGACTGCAGCTCTAATTAACACCAAATGCAGCCGTGCTCGGTGGGATGTGGGAGAGCAGGCTCTGGCAGGCAGCGGGCCGAAGTCTCACCGACTAATTTCGCAGAAGTTATTAAAATACAGGATCAGCGTGGCAGAGCAGCCTGTAAAAACTCTGTTCCTGTAGCAGGGTAATGAAGTGAGGCTGGCAGCTTTCGTCCAGCACTCACTCACTGAGGGCTCTGTCCTTGGGACACGGAGGTGGCAAACAGCAGCTGGGCTCATCCCTCCTTTGAGCACCAAGCTCCAGGCCCGGGCATTTGCTGCCATGAATGTGCATGAAATACTGCTGGGCAAGGCAGAGGTTTGCATCAGGGGAAGTTATGGCAGATTTCCCCCATAATTAATGTCTCCTTTGGGCTGGGGTGCACTTGGTGGGCACAAGTATGAGAAACCTGGCTCTGTCTTTGCTAAGGGAAGGCCTTGGCACAGGGAAATCCCTCTCCTTGTCCCGGCACAGGGAAATCCCTCTCCTTGTCCCGGCACAGGGAAATCCCTCTCCCTTGTCCTGGCACAGAGAGATCCCTCTCCTTGTCCTGGCACAGAGAGATCCCTCTCCTTGTCCCGGCACAGGGAAATCCCTCTCCCTTGTCCTGGCACAGAGAGATCCCTCTCCTTGTCTTGGCACAGGGAGATCCCTCTCCTTGTCCTGGCACAGGGAGATCCCTCTCCTTGTCCTGGCACAGGGAAATCCCTCTCCTTGTCCCGGCACAGGGAAATTCCTCTCCCCTGTCCTGGCACAGGGAAATCCCTCTCCTTTGCCACAGCACTCTGTCAGAAATCTGCACTTGTTTGGAAGTTCATCCTCAGGGCTAAAATACAATTTTTAGGTACATAAAAAGCAGGAAGACACCAGTGTGTGCAGGGGGTGGGTTCTGGCACACAGGGATTCTGGATGCCAGACAGGAGTGGTCTCAGGGGTTCTGGCCAGGAGTGATCCCAGGGGTTCTGGCCAGGAGTGATCCCAGGGGTTCTGGCCAGGAGTGGTCTCAGGGGTTCTGGCCAGGGGTGATCTCAGGGGTTCTGGCCAGGAGTGATCCCAGGGGTTCTGGCCAGGTGCTCGGCTCTGGAAGGATTTGCCATCCCCTGGTTTAGAGCACCTCACAAGTGCTTAAGCTGGGAGCTCCACCCTCCAGGCTCCCAGCAGTGGGGATAAAAAGCCTGCTTCAAAATCCAGTCCAGAGCAGGTCCTAAACCCGCTGGCTGTAGTTAAGCAGGAGGAATTCACGCACACAGAGGCAGGACCAGCTCAAACAGAGAAAACCAGCACAGAGATCCAGCCAAGGCAGCCGGAGCCCTGGGCCTGTAAAGCCATCGCTGACTCCCCTCAGCGTGCAGGCTGCACTCCCTATTTATAGACAGAGGAATGTGGGGTTAATTCCAGTGGGGCGTGTTTGAGCCACATCCCACTCGGGGTTTGAGGCTGGCGGAACAGAAATCCGGGGCAGACACCAGATCCCTGGAAATCAGCAGCTGGATTCGCCCTGGTTGCAGTGGGAGATGGGTTTCCTGGGGAGCTCGGAGTCCTGAGCTTCGATGCAGAGAAGGTTTTCTGCTGCCCCTGTTGACTCCCAGCTCCCAGCCATGTGATCCCCACCATCTGTCTGGTAAACTTTCTGCTTTAAGCCTGAAATACTTGAATTCCATCTGCCCCGTCCTCCTGGGAAAAGCAGAAAGGAGCATTAGGACCATCAAATTCCTTGTTTGTTGTGTCCCAGTGTGCCCCAGAAACTTGGGCTGGGAGGGGAGATCCCCCTGGTCCCACCCCTGGCCCTGACTGATGTCGAGGGGTACAAATTAACTCCTCCAATCTCTGCCTTGCTGCTCTTTCTCCACCTGAGGAATGGAAACTTTTAAGATCTTATGAAAATGCTCTAAAAGGTGCCTGGGAAGCGCCCCAGCAGCGTGAGGCTGTCTGGCACGCCGGGGTGAGATCTCCTTGCTCTAAGATCCCTGGATTCCATGGGAATGCCTGGAGTGGGAGGCAAAATCTGTCTAAAGCTAAATGTTAGCAAATACTAGAAAAAATTAATATCTGAAGCTAAATATTAGTGGATACTAGGAAAGATTAATGCCAGCGAGTGCCCTGAAGGGAAGGATGAAAGGAGGCAGAGGGGACCTGAGCTGGGATGCTGCTGATCACCTCCCTTCTCAGGAGGGCTCCTTTAACGCGCTGGGCAGCCAGAATCAGATGCTTCTTAAATTGTTGGTTATTTTCAAACGTCTTTTTCCACCCCCCCAAAGGTTCCTGCTGGTCAAATTTTGCTATCAGGGCCATCTGTGCACTCTGATAACCTTCAGATTCTGCCTTCAGATGCTTTTGTGCAATCTCATCTTCTGATTTTCCTATTGCTGGCAGGCGGGCGGGACACGGTATTCGAACGAGACGCTCGATATTTCCACTGATGCTGCGCAGCCAGAATTAATCTCGCCGCTGCTGCTGCAGTGGAAAACAATGGAGATAAGCAGCAAACCACTGGCCCTTGTGACTAAATTGAGCAACGCCGGTGGAATCCACGGCGGGAGCAGCTCTGGGGGGCTGGAATCGGCCCTTTTCCCGAGCCGGTCAAGTTTCGTCCTGGCGCTCGGCAACAAAAGGTTGAGTGCAGGAAGGAAGCGCTGTGCTCGTGCAGCCCTGGCTTCCCAAGGCTTTATCAGGTCTGCAGGAGCTCCAGATATCTCCCAGGACCACCGTGCAAAGCTGCAGGAAGTGCCTCGGCCTGACCTTTATCCACAATCAGAAGATTCCTTGGCAGAGCTTGTTTTTGCAGCCTCCGCCTCAGGAATGCCACGGAGCCCTGGCTCTCCCCGGGATTGGGGATAGGTGGGAAACAGGAGCGGGCTGGGCACACACAGGGACATTCCTGGGGGGCCCCGGGGCACCCCGAGAGCCACCTCGGCACTTCAGCTCCTGAGCTCCGGCTGCTCTTCCACTTTCTCTCCATGGACAGAAGCCAGAGCCTGGGTTTTAATCCCTTCAACAACCAGATCGGGTCTGATCCACTCTGGCACCAGTTTTCTGGAGTAAGTGGTCAGTACTGCAGTGGTCAGGATGGATTGCCACCACTGTGGAGCTGCTTTCTTTCCCTTTTTAGCCAAATTTAATTCCAAGCTCGTGCAGGTGTGAGAGGGGAGGGAGAGAGTGGGACAATGGGATGCCTTAGAGAAGAAAACCACCATTTATTTTGTCACTTTTTTTTTCTTTTACATCATCTCCTTCATACAACTGTTTCATCGTAACATCAATACATTTAGAAAAAAAAAACCAGCCCACCAAGATAGCTTGCAAAATTATATATATTTTAATATCCAAAAAGTACATTGCATATATATAGTAGCAAAAGCCCCATTTCCATGGGTAGTTTCTTCATACTTAAATTTTGTGATTATTGCAGAAATGTTACTTAAAAACACCCCGAAAGCACTAAGACCTAACTGGATCAGCCTGATCTTCTCTTCCCACTTTGTTAAATAATGGCATCAGTGCTTGTGTTTAACGCTGCGAGCAGATCCCGGCGCTCTGGTTTCAGCCTCCCCTCCTGCAATCGGATGCACATGGACCAAATCCCGCCCCCACGGAGTCCCAGGGGTTGGTCTAGACTAGATAGTTGTGATCCTGTTAATTGGCTGCCACTTAATACAAGCCGGCTAATGGGTTGTACATGGAAATCTCGCCCCCCAGACATCTGTTCCAAACCCCAAACGCTTGTGGTTTACCCTCTGTTTACGGCACCAAACCGCCGCTCGTGCGGCGTCGCGCTCACATGTGCAAAGCTGGGGACGGCTGAGGGTTCTGGAAGGGGCCGGATTTCCACAGAACCCCCCAGCAGAAGCCATCAGAAAGAGAAGAATTTTGTCTTTTTTTTAATCTATGAAGTGGTTAAGGTCTTCCCAAAGTTCAGGATTTGGGTGAGAAGCGATCACAGAGTATTGCAATGGCTGCCTTGAGATGCTGGGCCTGTTTCCAATCAGCCTCAACGCAAACATGGGAGTGAGTGGAGTTAATTTGCAGACAGCTACAACAGACTAATACAGAAAATCCTCTCCTCTAGACAAACCCAGGGCAATCTGGAAGGTTTCTGGCCACTTTGGGGGTCAGCTGTGGATCCAATTGCAGGACCAAGCCTATCTCCAACAGATACATTACTCATGTCTTATTTTTTATTTTTTTTTTTTTAGCAAAAAAGTACAAAGCTACAGCCCAAATGTACAGATTGAAAAGATGTACAAATTACATTAAAAAAATAAACAAAAACAACCGAGCTGATAGTAAAAAAACAAACCTTCATTTGTGACCGAGGTCAACTCGTTTTATTTACTCTTTCTTTTAAAACTGTGAGATATAGGGAAAAATAACTCTGCATAACTTATACAGTAATTTGCCTTCTGGTTTGTTGACCCTTGGTTTGACGGGCTGACAAACGCACAGCGTTCGCGAATCGGTGCTTCCAGAGCCCCGCGGCTCGGGCAGAGCCAGGGACCTGCTGTCATTTCTTCACTTCACTTCTGCTTCCAAGGAAAGTCCGTGCTGGACTTGGCGTTAACGCTTTGTTCCGGTTTCACCCGCTTTCTGAGTTCAGACACAGTCGGATGAAGCTGCGCTCTAGAAAAGTTCCTTCAATGCCCTTTACTTCTTAAAATATACATGTACATATATATATATGAATATATATATATTTAATTTCCAGTTGGGTGAAAATCCTCCCCTGCCTCAGAGCTAAGATTCCAGTTGCGGTCCCCTGCAGCCCAACGTCCTCCACTGAACGGGCAAATGGCCAGTGAGAAAAACCCCGTCATGGTCATCTTTTCCTACGACCCACCGCTGGACACATGCCTTGTCAAAAGCCTTTGAATCCTTAAACATTCCTCTCGTCCAAAAGCTAATGCTCATTCCAGGGAATGGTGAACCGTCTTCGTCGTCACTTCCTACAGAGGACACGAGCCTTAAACCCCCCCAAAAAATGCAGAGTACTGGCCCACAGGAGCTTCCATCTCTCAGTTCAAGACACAAGAGGCAAAGTTACAAAAGTAAAAGGTTTGGTCCGGGAATAACCAATATCCAGTTTTCATTCTTCCCCAGAAAGGCCACAATTATCCATTGAGGGTCCCCCCAAAAACCATAAAAATCCCAGGAGTAAAGAAAAAAGTCCAACCAGACTGCTCAAGGCCACTGGCGGGTGAAAGCGTTTAGTAATAGCTGCCCAAGTGCGGCGTGACGTGGGCGTTGGGGTGGCGGGGCACGTTGGGGTTGGGGTAAATGCTCCCTGCGGGGGAGGTCCAATAGGGGGAGGCCGCTCCGAAGAAACTGGATGATGTGACAGGCATGGAAGAGGGGTGTGGGGGCACAAAGTTCACCTTCTGCTGGTGGGCATGGTAGGACGGCATGTAGGACAGATCCGACGGGTACTTGTACATGGAGGACTCGGTGGGGTGGGGCTGCAGGGCCTGGGCGATGCCGTGAAAGTCAAATTTGTAGGCATACCTCTTGCCGTGCACCTTGGTCATAATGTTCTTGTCGTAGTAGTATCGCAGCGCCCGGCTCAGCTTGTCGTAATTCATGTTGGGCTTGCTTTTCCTCTCGCCCCAGCGCCGCGCCACCTCGTCGGGGTCCGTCATCTTGAACTCGCCGTTGGTGCCCTCCCACGTGATGCAGCTGGCGTTGGAGCTGTCCGACAGCAGCTCCAGCAGGAACTGCCACAGCTGGATCTGCCCGCTCCCTGCAGACACGAGCCAAGGGGAGAGGAAATGACTCGGGGCTTCCTGCTCCGGGGCACACACAAAGGCAGGAAACAGAAGGGCTATCTCGATCTCGGCTGGGAACCGCTCCTTCGGGCCTCGGAGAGGCGGCCCTAGGAGTGGATAAACTGTTCCCAGCAAACAAGTTACTCAGCCCTTTGTTCTGGGCCCGGGCCTGAGGTCACATTCGATTTCATAATGGTCGCCTTTGGCCTCAAAGTGCTGGGGCTGTTCCTAAACAGGGCTTTCTGTGGGGCCGCTGCTCCGCGGTTCTCAGTGACGGGGAAGCACAGCGTGCTTCACCTCTCCACTGCCACTGTTTGCCATGGAGATTGTTTTGGATACCTCCAGGTCTCTTTCCAGTGAGCTACTGGAAATCATCTGAGCTACACGGGATGATTTGTTCCCCAGATGACTCCCCAGTTCTACTCGGTGTAGTTGTACAAGCAGTTAAGGGTAAGTTAAGAGCCTTAGGAAGATGTTTCCTTACAGGCATCCCACGTGTGCAGTTTTGCTCAGTTCGAGCAGGATTTACCCCAGGCCTTACTCCCTAAAATCGGGATTATTTGCTGCAGGTGACGTGCTAGGGACAGCTCCACCGTGACTTTCAGAGATGTTTTCTGCCTTTCTCCGTGTAACCCAGAGCAGGCAGTGAAAAATTAACCTGTACTGCAAACCTGAGAGACCAGCACTTAAGTCCCCTATAAACTCTTCTCAGGGAGTGCTGGGTTTGGGTCAGAACACCCAGGATGGCGATTTTGTCCCGACAGAGGCGATGTTGCACCACTTTCCTCGCTTTTCCGTAAGGATTTTGGCAAAAGCCCTTGTGAGGTCACAGCTACCGAGGCCGGTGGGTGTCACAGGCCACCCCAGGGGTGCAGAGACAGCAGCTGCTCCCCCAGTGCTGGCTGGAGCAGCAGCTCCAAAGGGAAATTCACCTCTTCGATAACAGGAAATGTAAAATGAACTCACCTGGGTTGGCCAGACGGCTGCTGGTGGGCCCCAGGATTTGGTAGGGATCTAAAATATAAATAAATTTTAAAAAATCACCCAACAGAATTTAAAGGATGTTTCATCCAAAAGAAACTCCAGGTCGTTATGTTTGCTCCAGAAACCAAACTTTCGTTTTCTTTCTTTACTCTTTCTGCCCCTTCTCCCAGCGCCTGGAAGTGCTCCTTCCTTCCTTCTCTCTTAGCAAACAACCACCAGGTATTTCTGGCATCCAAAATGGCACAGCCACAGTCCCTGGCACTGCTCTCAGACCTGCCTGCTTGCACAGTCTGGGCTCTCCTTGGACACACCCTGCACTGTGTGGCAACCAGAAAACATCAATCGTGGAGAGAAGAAGTGTGGAACAGGAGAACAGCCCCACAGCAGGAGCGAATGTGCTTCTCCCAATAAAAAAGGGCTAAAGACAAAGGAAAGCAGATTGGATTTTCAGATTCACTTGTGAGCAGTTGAGCTCGCTGCCCTGGGAGGGCAGGAAACATTCACCCCGGCCTCTCTTTGTGAAGCAAACTCAGCATTAGAGAGATGAGAGTAACAGGAGTTTGTCGCTGGCTCCACCGAGGCTGAGCGGTTCTTGAAAACCCCACAAAGCGTTTATTAGGAATGAATTCCTTCCCTTTTTGTGGGGCCTCCTCAGCCCTAATCTCTGCCCTTCTCCCTTGCCTCTCTCTGGTTGTGGTGCTTTGGATAGGCAGCGTTTGCTCGTGGATTGAAGCGGTGCCAAGAGAACCAAGCCCTGAACAGAGGACGGGGATGGAAAGCAGCTGTGCTGCCAGGGAAGGTGGGCTCGGCCTTTCCAGGGCCCTGGGAAGGCAGCAGGAAACACCCCTCGCTCTGCCCTGTGGGGCTGCTTTCCTCCTCTGCTCCTCTGGGGCCGGGGGAGCCCTGCTGGGACGTCTGGAGACACTTCCAGCGGGAAGGG
Source organism: Mohoua ochrocephala (assembly GCA_013398855.1). NCBI lineage: Eukaryota > Metazoa > Chordata > Aves > Passeriformes > Acanthizidae > Mohoua > Mohoua ochrocephala. The sequence goes on along the minus strand of VZTA01006684.1, from coordinate 20,382 downwards.
ACGAGCTGGGATGCTCCAGGGGGCTCAGTCCACGAGGACACTGCAGATCCTGGCACAGGGACGTTCCTTTGGCTGGGGAGGGGCAGAGCAGCCAAACAGAGCCCTTTGGGATGCACTGCTGGCACAGCTCAGGCCGTGTCCTGATCCTGTTGGAAAGAGCTGCTGGCACAGCTCAGGCCGTGTCCTGATCCCGTTGGGAAGAGCTGCTGGCACAGCTCAGGCCATGTCCTGAGCCCGTTGGGAAGAGCTGCTGGCACAGCTCAGGCTGTGTCCTGATCCCATGTCCTGTCTCATGTCCCTTCCCCTGCCTGTCCCCTGCCTGTTCCCTGCCTGTCCCCTGCCTGTCCCCTGCCCATCCCCTGCCTGTCCCCTGCCTGTTC
>VZTA01006684.1:1077-19970 GCA_013398855.1 Mohoua ochrocephala | reverse complement strand
CCCTGCCCGTCCCCTGCCTGTTCCCTGCCTATCCCCTGCCCATCCCCTGCCTGTCCCCCAGCCTGTCCCTTGCCTGTCCCCTGCCTGTTCCCTGCCTGTTCCCTGCCTGTCCCCTGCCCATCCCCTGCCTGTCCTCTGCCTGTCCCCTGCCTGTCCCCTGCTCCCCACGTTATCTCCCCCAGCCGCTCCCCACCCAAGGCTCACAGAATCCACGCTCACCGGGCTGGGGCCGCTGCTGCTCCGTTGTCTTATTCACATTTTGTGTCCCTGCGACAGGAGGGCCTGCAAAGAGAGGAGGGGTTTGTAGGGGCAGGGAACAGGTACAAAGTCCAAAATGCATCCCACAGGAATCACAGCCACTGCCAGGGAGAGGTTTGCTCAGCCCAAGGGAGGATATTTTGGGGATGGCACTGTAAAATTGAGAGATGTCCCTGGAAATTTAAGTTTTCACTGTAAAATGAAAATGCACCAATAAGGAAAACATTGTGTAGATATTTATAATTTCCTAAATAGGCAGCGAGAGAAGGAAAATGTTCTGCAGATATTTCGTTAATTTGCCGTCTTTTATTGCAACCGAACTTCCATTCCAGTTTGCATCCATGTTGTGAACAGAAAATTGGATTATTAAATGTACAAATTCTGACCTCTTTCCCTCATCCCAGGATTCAGAGGAGCACAGGCAGAGGGGGAGGAGGAGATGGACCCTGTTATTATCTCCCAGGAGTTCAGTGAGGAGTTTAAACCCGGGCAGGCCGAGGATCCGAGGTCACAATAAGGAGGCTGTTTCAAGGAGAGGGAAAAGGGGGAAAAGCATCCCCCCAAGTGCCCCTCTGCCCAGCAGCTCCTGCCTGCGGGGCTCTGCAGCTCCCTCGGGATCCACCCCGGGCACTGGCACATTTCTCCAGCGCTGGGAAAGCCGCTGAGGCTTTGAAATGACAGCCTTGCAGTTCTTGGCATGGACAGGAAAACACAGAGGGACGGGAGAGGGGAGGGTGGGGGAGCCAGGGAGGAGGGCAGAGAGGGGAAGGGGAAAGCAGAGCTCGTGGCTTCTGCCTGGTTTTATTTTTGTTTGACTTGTTTGTTTTTTTCCCTTCTTACAGAAACCACAAACCCCACTGCAAATAGATCGGACTGGAAAACAAACCCCGGTGGTTTCAGCTGGGACAAAGGGTGGGATGGGACAGCTCGGGAAGAGGGAGGTCACAGCCTCGTCCACGCTGTCCCAGCAGGGAGCGTGTCCCAAAAGGGAGCCCCGTCCCAAAAGGGAGCCCTGTCCCAAAAGGGAGCCCTGTCCCCATTTGGGATCCCTGTCCCATTCGGGATCCCTGTCCTCATTCAGGATCCCTGTCCCACTCGGGAGCCCTGTCCCCATTCGGGATCCCTGTCCCCATTTGGGATCCCTGTCCCCATTCAGGATCCCTGCCCCCAAAAATGATCCATGTCCCATCTGGGACCATCAGTAGTTCCCAGCAGGTGAGATGCTGATGCACACTTTGGTTTGTCCCACCACTGAAGGGTTTTGCCCCGGGTGACATCGATGGGAATGCCACGCGATGATCCCGTTAGAAGAAAGGCAGCAATTCTTTTTCCAACAGAAAAATCCTTTTCCAAATGGGGGAAAATTTCCTTCCCACAAGTGTAGAACTCACTGGAAATTTTCAGTTTTCTCTGATTCTCTTTGGGGTCAGATCATTGGGGTCAATCCTCCTCCTCCTCCTCCTCCTCCTCCTCCAGATGGAGAAGCTTTGTCCCAGAGGAGGAACCCGCTGCCCTCAGTGTGCCAGAAAATGGGGTTTTCACCAAAAAGTGGCACCATTCCAGTCAGACGTGCTGACCAGCCGTGGGTCCCTATGGCAGCTTGGGCTGTGCCGGATCAAGGCTTGGCTCTCCAGGGAAGTTTAGCTAAGCCTGGTCCAAACCCCTCAGAATGGGTTTCCTGTAGCCTGGAGTTTGGGATGTGAAATGACAGCTTGGAAGGACAGTGCGAATGTGACCCAGCCCCGGTTTAACCCAGGCTGACCGAGTCCCTCTGCCCCAGTTTTTCCTCTATAAATATGGATTATGGAGCAAAGTGTGGGATTTGTAGGGGCAGCCTTGTGTTGTAGGATGAGGTTTAGCCCCGAGCATGGCTTTGCCGTGATCAGAAGGGTTCAATATGATAATCAGCAGTGCAGGCCCTGCTACTGAAACACCACTCAGCTCCTGCAAGTTTCCAACTCTTCCTCTCCCCCTCAAAAAAAAAAAATAATCCAAATGCAGGAAGCTATTTTTGTTTCACAAAAATCCCTGCAACGTGAAAGAACCACACCAGCCCTCTCAGCTTCCAGGCTCAAAAAACGGAATGTGTTTAAAACAAAATGGAAAAGGCAGAGCCAGGGAACCCATCCAGAGACTCGGGCTCCTGCAAAACCAGGATCGTTCCCAGGACCCGACACCCAGTGGCTCGAAGAGATCCTACAGAGCTGCAGCCAGACGGTGACAGGGAGACTTTTATCTCTCATTAAAACCATTTGGATTTTACACCGAAACTTGCCGTGGGATGGAAATTCAATTAAAAGACGTGGACTGGGGTTCTCCCCCGGTGTAAATCAGCAAATGGCTCCAGCCAAGCGGGGGCAAATTTATCCCAGAAAGGATCAGGTCCCCATGTCTGGTTTAGGCTTAAAAGGCCCCGTGGAACAAGAGCCCTGTGACAAATGTGTGTTCAATATGAAATGGAATTAAAGAGCAGCAAATAAATCATAGATGCTTTCAAGAAGTGTCACTCTGCAGCTGTCTGGTTTATGTCCAGAAATTCCCCAGCACGAATGCTCAGTCTGTTAGGAGGAAGGTAGAGGATATTAATAACGCTTTGCACTTTTGCAGCACCTTTCAACCGAGGATCTCACAGCTTTGCAAACATTCGCACTCAGGGCGCGCCTGGCAAGGAGGTTAAATATCATTTCATGTATTTGCAGGCACGAATGCACTTTCTGCAGGCTTCAGCTGCCTCTCCCAGAGTCGGGCTGTGTGGGGCAGGCTGCAGCCCTGCTCTCCACGCCCTTTCAGCCCTGCTCTTTTAGCCCTGCTCTCCACGCTCTTTCAGCCCTGCTCTTTTAGCCCTGCTCTCCACACCCTTTTAGCCCTGCTCTCCACACCCTTTCAGCCCTGCTCTCTAAACCCTTTTAGCCCCTGCTCTCCACTTTCTCACCCAAAACCCCCTCGGCTTCTGCCTCGTCACCCTCTGCGCCCACCTCTCCAGACAGCCCCTGTCCCCCCTGGAGCTGTGTCCCCTCCCAGCACCTCTGGGGCGTATTTAGTCTGGGCAGACTGATGGATATTGCTGGGGGCAGATGGACAGACACACAGACTGCCTCCCCAGGAAACCAGCCTGAAAATCCCCAGGTGGATTCCCACACCACGATCCCAAATCCCTGTCAGTGCTTTCAGCCGGAGTGCAGCCCAGCGAGCAAGGCTTGAGGGAGTCTGGCTTTGAGATATGATGTATTAGGGAGCAGACCCTCTCTGATAAGCTTTAAAAGGTTCAAAAAATTAAAAAGAACCCTGGTGTTTTATAAATGGGAGAGTTTGGGACAGAGGGGAGGCAAGGGGAGGTTCCACTGAACAATGGGCTCACAGTGCCTGCGCTTCCTGAGCTGTGGGAGGTGCTGACAGCCCCTTCATGCTGCTCCCTCCGGAGGGGCTCTCTCGGCCAGGCCGAGTCAGGCACCACTTTGTGCTGCCAGCCCTGGCCAGGCTTCCCGGGACAACAGCGAGCTCTGGGTCTGGAATATGCAAGTGGTTCAGGCCTTTGTGGCTCCAGGATGGACTCAGTGGGGCTGGGTCATCGGGGGGCATTACGGGGGGCTCTTATTTGGAATGCCACCCCTGCCGGCGCCACGGACAAGGCTGGGAGGGAATGGAGAGCCCAGGAATGCCTGGAGCTGATACCTCCAAGGAAATTCAGCAGCTGCAAGATGGGAAGGGGCTTGCCCTAAGTCACGGAGACAGAGCCAGGAAGGGAGACTGGGGGAAGGCAGCCCCGGGTGTCCTGGGGGATCCAGACTTGAGATGTGCCTATTTTGTGGCAGCCACTTTATAGGGGGAGAGGGAAAGGAGGGTCAGGCACATGGAGAATCCCGTGGATCTCACAGCCCGCTTCAGATTTGCAGCCTTCTCCTTCCCCTGCTCCTGATTTGTTGCACTGAAATCTCTAAGGCCAGGTCCTGCCTGGAAACACCCGTGCTCCCAGTCCAAGCCAGACAGGTCACCCCAGAACAGCTCCTCCTGCATTCCAGCTTTGGGTTCCCCGTGCAGAACACAGGCTGATGGATGCAGGGAGTCCTCCTGCCTCAGGAGGAAGAAAGGACCCTGGCCTGGTGGCTGGAGTTTAAATTAGCTTCCCTAAATGGGGAAAGCAGAGCCAGGTGTCCTGGGGGATGCAGACCTGTGATTAATCCAAGTGGTCCCTTGGGGTCTATTTTGTGGCAGCCACTTTACAGGGAGAGAGGGAGAGGAGGGCACGGACCCCACAGCCCTTCCTGCCAGGGGGGCTGTGCGTGGTGGCACTGCCCGGCGCCTTGGGAAAGTGCCAGCATGGGAACAAAGCCCTCTGCTGCTGCAGCCCGAGCACCTCAGCAAGGTCTGCGTGCCCGGCCCTCACGCTGCCCGGCCCTCGCGCTGCCCGGCCCTCACGCTGCCCGGCCCTCACGCTGCCCGGCCCTCACACTGCCCGCCTCCCGGAGATCCCATCGAGGGGATTCCAAGGCCGGCTGCAGCACCTCAGCAAGGTCTGTTTTACAGACCCCAAACCCAGGCCTGGAACAACGCTGGGTTTTGACCTGAAGTTAACTCAAACCGAGTGAGCAGGGACTGACTGCTGGATTTGGGTGAGAAATCTGCTGCTGAGATGGATGTGAAGAACAGGTTTGGCTTGGGGAGTGTCTGAAAGTAACTGCGAGCCTGGCTATGAATTGCTGCCTCTATAGAAATACAGATCAGAGGGATCACACATTTCTGATCGAGCTCCTGTTCTAAATCAGTGATGGATTAAAGCCCTGTGGCTGAAGCCCACTCATTTCCAGAGTCAGACGGGATCTGGAGCACAGCGTGGTGTAGGAATAGAACAAGGATTCAGTATTCCTGTCCCTGGCAGTGCCCAAGGCCAGGCTGGATGGGGCTTGGAGCAGCCTGGGACAGTGGAAGGTGTCCCTGCCCATGGCAGGGGTGGCACTGGCTGAGCCTGAAGGTCCTTCCAACCCAACCCATGCTGAGATTCTGGGATCTGTGATTTCCAGAGGGGATTTCCTGAGCTGGCCCGGGCAGGGCGTGCTCGGGACAGGTCATTCTGGTGTGAGCCCTGTGCCCCTGTCCCTGGCCAGACCCTGGGCTGCAGGGAAGGAGCTCCTGGCAGCCGAGAGCCCTGAGCTCTGCTCCCCACTCAGACCTGGAGTCACTCCCTGCCTGCTCTGAGCCAGAGGCGACAGCCCCCAGTCGTGCCTGGGGCTGGAAAAACATCCCCGCGCCGCGCAGCGCTGGCACTTCCTGAGCCACGTCTGCCTGGCCCCGCGCGAGCCTCACAAAGACACATTATGGAGAGGAGGAGGAAGCAATGAGAATGCTTTTTTCCTCGTTGTTGCTTTTTTTAATATCAGCAGCAGAAATCCCAATGCACAGCGCACAGAGCCTGAGGAATGTGTCCTGAGAATCCCTCCCGGAGCCAGCTTGGAGAAGCAGATGCTCTCCAGCCAGCAGAGATGTTCCTGAGCCACGCAGGGCTGCAGGCACAGCCGGGGCCCAGCCACAGAGCCGCACACCCTCTGCACACCTACAGAACCACCGCACACCTACAGATCCACACCCTCTGCACACCTACAGAACCACCCCAACACACCCCTGAGCGGGCAGGAACGCGCCCGCAGCACCGCGGGGACGGTACCCCCAGCACAGGCCGTGAAACCAAACCAGCGGCCCCCTCGGAGGCTGCTCTGGTTGAAAAACGCTCAAATGCAGGAGTAAAACCACCCCGAACCTCACATCCACGGAGAAAAAGGCCACGGGCACGTGAGAGGGAAAGGAAAGGAAGGGAAGACACGCGTGCACAGCCGCGGCAGCTTCGCGGCTTTTGGGTCATTATCAGGAAACAAATTAACTCTTGTTTGAGGAAACGGCCAAAGCCCTTCCAAGGCTTCGGGAGGGAGGGCCTGGCACCCCAGCAAACGTGTGACCCCCCCCAGTGCAATAACACTCCTTGCGCTGCACCCCAGGCAGAAAAATAATGGCCCTTTTGCTGGGGGGAAAGGAAGGATAATGGTTACTTAGAAAGTGCTCCAGACAAGCTGTCAGGTTGAATTCAGAGAACTGGAGTCTACTCTGGGACAGCGCTGGCTCGGGGTGATCCCTTGTGAGTTGGGTTTCCTGCCTGCTACAGCTTAAAGACAACGATTCTTTGTTTCCAGTTTTTCTGGTGAAAAAACACACGCCTGCCTCCGAAGAGGGTCAGGGAGAAAGCAGACAAAACACTAACTCTGGAATTTCAAAGGAAAACAATTAAAAAAAAAAAAAAGAGAAAGTATAAAAAGCAAAATCCGAGCGCGCTGGCTACTGTCTCCCCTGAACTCATAAATCCCTGCTTGGCCACACAGCCAAAACGAAAGGAGACCTAAAAAAGCCTCCCCTTTTTCTGCTGCCGAGCTAAAAATGGGATATTTCATCACCAGGCACACAAATATCATCTAGAAATGTTTTAGCAAGTACAGACAATTAGGAGGGCACAAAGCTGCAGCTGCTTTTCCTTTGCCGCGAGCGAAGCCGGGGAGTTTAAAACCTCCGCTGTGGAAAGGGGCTGCACTGACGCGCTCACGGGAGGGTTCCTTGAACGTGGGCAACATTTTTCACTACACCCCTTTAGATCTGAGAAACGGCCTTTTCAGGAGGAGGGTTTTAGGCAGGAATTTGAGAGTGTTTTCCTGTGGGAACCGTGCTTATGCAACCGCATTCCCTGCGGTTCCTGCCCCTCTCTCCCCCTCGGCCGCCCAAAATTGGAACCTGTCACCCCGAATTGTCACTCAGTTGGACAAGTGGGAGAGGAGAGTTTCGAGGAGTTCCTACCAACTTAAAGGGAGCAGAGGTTGCAGCCCTGACGGTGAAGAAAGCAGCTGCACAGACTCGTATTTTGTGAGGTGCCAGGGAAGTGGTGTGAGAGAGATTTTACTGATGCTCCAGCACCAGGAAACTCTTTCTTAGGGCTCACGGTGAACATTGGTGAGAACCCCCAGCAAACCGCGCTGCGTTTCAGAGTTCACCGATTTATTTATCTCCCTAAATTTGCCAACAGCCCCACCACACACACAAACACACACCTTGTACCCAAACAGCCCCACTGTTCACACAACCACCTCCATAACGTGACCATAAACACGGGACAGCCGCAGACTAAACCCTTGGAATTCCCCCCTCACCCCTGTTCCTGCACTCACACAGAGATCCCTTCCCTCTGCGGAAGGTACCGCACCCCTTTGTTCTGCGCTCTGCTTGAGTTTGGGTTGGATTTTGGAGACTTTGGGCTGGATTTCAGAGACTTTGGACTGGATTTCGGAGACTTTGGGCTGGTTTGTCACTGTTCTCAACCAAATCTGGGAGGCTCCAGAAGGATCCTGTCCCCCTCTGCAACTCCCTGCCAGGAGCCAGGTGGGGGTTGGGATTTCTCCCAGGAACTACAGGACAAGAGGAAACGCCCTCATGCTGTGCCAGGGGAGGCTCGGGCTGGAATTTCTCCATGGAAAGGGTTGTTAAACCCCAGAAGGGGCTGCCCAGGGAGGTTTGGAGTGCCCATCCCTGGCGGTGTCCAAGGAACGCCTGGACGTGGCACTCAGAGCTCTGGGCTGGGGACAAGGTGGGGATCGGGCACAGAGATGGTCTGGGAGGGCTTTTCCAAATTAAATGATCCTGGGATTCTGGGATTCTGTTGCCCTGGGCCGAGCTTGGCGTGTGCAGAGGACAGACCTGTGCTGAATGCAGCTTTTGAACCAAGATCCTGAATGACCTGGACTCAGCCAGCCCCAGGAGCCCCTCCGGTGAATTCTCACACGCGGTGCTGAGCCTCCCTCCACCCCTCTGCCACCTGCCTGCACAGACACCACTCCCTGGCAAGCACCACACATCCCACCCTAGGCCTTCCCACAGCTTGCATGGACACGGGGAACTTCCCACATCCTCACACCACGATCCTGCCTCCAGCCCTGCCCTGGGTTCAGCTCCTGCACAGCATTTTGCTCACGTGTTAAACACACGAATTCCACAGGCCCCGACACACTAAAAACCTTAAAACTGTGCTGGAGCGAGGCCAGAGAGCTCAGAGCCCTTTGGGGACGTGGCCCTTTGGCCTTCCCATGTTGTTGGATGAGAATATTCTTTCCATTTCCCAACAGAAACCTGCTCGAGTGGCACCATTCTGCAGGAGAGAGGTTCAGGGGCTCCCTGGGCTGGGGCAGATCTGTGGGCTCAGATTCCTGCCCCTGTCTCCAGTGCCTACAGCAGGTCACTCACTGCTCCAAGTGGTCCCAGAAAGTGACCCAGACCATCTCTGCAGTGGGAGGGGGATGCAGCTCTCTCCATTCATCCCTCAGAGCAGCCTCCTTTCCTTTCCCAGAAAATTGCTCTCCAGCCAAAAACCGCTGGTGATTTTCATCAGAGCAACTCACTGCCCGGAGGCAGCTGAAGCCAACTCGTCCCAGTGACGCTCAGTCCCGTCCCTCGGAGGGTTTGTGAGCTGGGAAGGGGAGAAGCACGGGCAGGGACAGGACAGGGTTCTGCCTGTGTGGTGTGGGGACAGCTCAGGCGCCCTGTGCCCAGCTGTGGCACTCCCAGGCCCTGCTGAAGGGATCCCCCAGCTCTCTGCTGCAAAGATCTGCACCTCAGCTGCCCTGTGCCCAGCTGTGGCACTCCCAGGCCCTGCTGAAGGGATCCCCCAGCTCTCTGCTGCAAAGATCTGCACCTCAGCTGCCCTGTGCCCAGCTGTGGCACTCCCAGGCCCTGCTGAAGGGATCCCCCAGCTCTCTGCTGCAAAGATCTGCACCTCAGCTGCCCTAAAGCAGAGCTGCCACTGCAGGGAGGGAGAGACCGGAGCACAGAAGGGAAAAAGGGAGTCAGGTCTGCAGCTGCAGCCAGGGCACCGACCCCAGCGCTGGGACGGCGGTGGGACACGGGCCAGGCTCCCTGTGCTGCTGGGGACGTGGTCCTGGGGGAGGGAGCAGGGCCGTGTGCCGCATCTGGAGCATCTGCAGCTGTCTGTGCTGCAGCTGCACTTTCCTTTTTGCCGTGTGGATTCTTTTTTTCCAGGCGTGGATGGAGCACGCTGGGTAAAGCACGGTGTAAATGCATGCAAGGAGCTCCTGTGCCTCCCTGGAACCTGCACAGGCAGGTCATTTGCATTTGTTACGTAGAAAAATTACAGGAGGAGCGAAGAAAATGTTTTTTTTTTCCCCATCTTGGGCATGTTTGGTGCTATTTCATCACCTGCTTTTGAATCCTCAAGGGAAGGTGGTTAGAAAAACTCATCTGTTTTTATTCACAGGCATAGAGAGGAGGAATATTTACAGGATTGGTGGGTTCCAGATGCGTTAACTTGAAGAAAAATGTTTAATCTTTTGAGAAGTTAAAAAGTTGTAAAAAAAAATCATAATTTTTAACCTGAAATTGCTTTTCCAAAAGAAAATCATCTTTTGGAGTGAGAAAATCATCTCGAAGTGAGCCCATGGGAAAGGAAGAGAGGCAAACCTGGTTACCTGACAAAGCAGGCAGGGGCTGAGGGGTTCCAAGCCCAGTTCCATGAACACCGTGAGTTTCTGCTGTGCTGCTGGAGGAGCCCCTTGGTTCTGCTCCCCCAGCTGCCCACCTGCCAGCCTGCCCCGTTCTCCTGCCTCCTCTCCTGCCATCTCCATTCTCCTGCCTCCTCTCCTGCCTCCTCTCCTGCCTCCTCTCCTCCCATCTCCGCTCTCCTGCCTCCTCTCCTGCCATCTCCGCTCTCCTGCCTCCTCTCCTGCCATCTCTGCTCTCCTGCCTCCTCTCCTGCCTCCTCTCCTGACATCTCCGTTCTCCTGCCTCCTCTCCTGCCTCCTCTCCTGCCATCTCTGTTCTCCTGCCTCCTCTCCTGCCATCTCCGTTCTCCTGCCTCCTCTCCTGCCTCCTCTCCTGCCATCTCCATTCTCCTGCCTCCTCTCCTGCCTCCTCTCCTGCCTCCTCTCCTGCCATCTCCGCTCTCCTGCCTCCTCTCCTGCCATCTCCGCTCTCCTGCCTCCTCTCCTGCCATCTCTGCTCTCCTGCCTCCTCTCCTGCCTCCTCTCCTGACATCTCCGTTCTCCTGCCTCCTCTCCTGCCTCCTCTCCTGCCTCCTCTCCTGACATCTCCGTTCTCCTGCCTCCTCTCCTGCCTCCTCTCCTGCCATCTCTGTTCTCCTGCCTCCTCTCCTGCCATCTCCGTTCTCCTGCCTCCTCTCCTGCCTCCTCTCCTGCCATCTCTGTTCTCCTGCCTCCTCTCCTGCCATCTCACCTCAGCCACAACCCCGAGCAGCTGAGCGGGGCAGCTCATCCTACACCGGTATCCAACGTGGGGGGAGCGATGGGATTTGTGCCTTACAGGAAGAAATGGGGGAGGAATAGATGGGATTTCAACGTTTCCACGTAGTTCCTAATTTCCATTTGCCCGTCCCCTGGGCGTGCTTGGTCCTTTATTGGCACCTGATGAAAGTTCCGTGTGAAGCTGAGGGCTCCTCGCTGACAGCAGCGAGCCCAGAGCTCTGTCAGAGACGCTCTCGAGGCCACTGAAAACGCAGGGGGAGGGACACTTTCCCCTCAAATTTCTTTCAGCCTGAGTGACTCAAGGCCCGAGTCACAAAGTGTTTAAAAATTCAGAGGAGTGCGGCTCTACGCAGAGGTTTTCTCTTTAAATCAATCAATCAATCAATCACACTTTTCTTGGCTGTTTTTTCAGCAACTGCCTGGCCTGAGACAGAAGGAGCAGAGGTTTGGATGGGAGGGGGAGTTGTGGAGGAGCACGTGTCTCTGCTTCATTCACACAGGAGCAGGCCCAGTTCGGATGAACTTTAAGGAGATGATTGTTAATGTCAAAGCAGCAGTCCCAGTGAAGCCTGAGTGGCTCTGTCCCTGTCGTGTCCCTGTTTTGTCCCTGTCATGTCCCTGTAGTGTCCCCTGTAGTGTCCCTGTTTTGTCCCTGTCATGTCCCTGTTTTGTCCCTCTAATGCCCCTGTTTTGTCCCTGTAGTGTCCCCTGTAGTGTCCCTGTTTTGTCCCCGTTTTGTCCCTGTGGTGTCCCTGTGATGTCCCTGTTTTGTCCCTGTTTTGTCCCTGTTTTGTCTCCGTTTTGTCCCTGTCATGTCCCTGTTTTGTCCCTGTGATGTCCCTGTTTTATCCCTGTCATGTCCCTGTTTTGTCACCTGATGCTGCCTCAGAAGAGAGAACAGCCAGGGAGCTCAGGTGGGCATTTCCACGCTGGACAAAAGGAGCTGCTGGGAAAAGCAGCCCTGACCTCGTGTCCAGGCCCAAGGGATGGACTGCAGGGAGAAGGAAGCAGCAAGGAAAGGAGGCAGCCAGACCCTCCATGCAGGAGCTGCTGAATGTGGGGTCCATTCGCTGCAGCCCCTCAGTGGAACGGGAGGTTTTGTCTCTCCAGCTGCCTCAATAAAAGACTTTCTGCCTTTCCCTGCTGTTCTTTTTCATCCAAACTTGTGGCTCGTCCACGCAGCCGCATTCTGCTGAGGGGCAGGGAGGTGTTTGTGTCTCACAGTCCGTGTGGCAGCGAGGGAACTGGCACGGGGACAGGCTGGGCCCAGCTGGGGCAGGAGGGAGATTTCACCCCCTCCCAGAACCTTCTCCAGGGAGGAGCTGAACAGAGCACAGGGAACGAGCCCAATGCTCCTGCAGTAGCACAGAGGGTGAGGAAAACCCCATTTAGGGCTCCTGTCCCTACACACGGAGCCATGGACTCTACACGGGAGTCACAGAGCACAGGAACAGATTTTTGCTCTTTTATCACCCTGTCTGGCCTTCATCAATTCACCTTCTCTGTGTAGGTGAGTGATGTGCTTCATCCTGTCCCTGCCCACGGCCACAGGCTGGAACCAGATGATCCTTAAGGTCCCCTCCACCCCAAACCATTCTGGGATTCCATGATCACACCAATGCTCACGACTTTATCCTGACTGACAGTCCAGCTGGGCAATAAAAATAACACCAAGGAGCAGGACTGGAGCAGCGGAGGACAGCCTGGAACGCCTGACTGAAGGACACACAAAACTCCAGAGCCTGAGGGAGCCTCAGGAGGGTTATCAACTTTTAAACATCAGGGTTTCTAAGCTGTAGCTACATGGTCAGAATTTCTACTGGATACACAAAAATGGGTTATTTGAAACAAGAAAGAAAATCTGTTTCAAAATGAAAGTGCCCAAAAGACACCCTTGGTCTCCCTTGCTGGTTGAAACGAGCTGCAGACGCACGGATGGGTTTGGAACTCCTGAACGGCCTTTGCAGCAGGGAAATTCATGGTGAGAGGATTTTATCCCTTCAGCTGTGAGCTCAGAGAGAAACGGTGCCTCAGCCCAGTCTGGGTGAGATTCCGGACTGGTCACATCAGGAACAGAGGACGAGCCAGCAGCTCACCAGCTCAGCAAACCCCAGTGTGGCGGTGACACAGCTTGTGCCACGCTGCTGCTGGACAGGCAGGGGTGGCATTTCCAGCCTGGCTGGGGCTGCACAGTGGGAATTATTCCTTTTTAACCGTGCTGCTAACGCGGAGCGGAGCAGAACGTTTTCACGCCAAGGATATTGTTAAAAAGGCCCGGTTTTAACCCAATCGAACATTTACATGCAAAACACTGACCTTCTTTGGTGGCAAGACGTGAGGAGTCCGTGTGGGACGGAGTGTTGTAGACCAGCAGTGAGCTACCTGCGAGGCAAAGAGAAGGAGTTAGTGCGGCCTGGGCTCGCTCCGCCACGGGGAGCCACGAGGGCAGGTAGGAAATGCTGGTAATGGCATGAAAAAACCGAGTTTTGCTGCTAATTTGGCACACATTTCCTGTGAAATTCATCTGAAAGCTTGGTAGCTGCAGGTCACACATGCTGCTGTTTGTTCACTTGCAAAAAATAAAGATATTTGTCTCCTTCGCTGAGTGCCTCGATGTCCCCCATCGAAAACTGACCTAAAGTGCATTTACCCAGGAACAGAATCTGTCCCAGAAATGCCTGTGGCACAGGTTGGGCAGCAGGATAAGGAAGAAGCTTTTCTCTCCCTGGCTGTGGTAGAGAAGTTTCCTGTTTGAGGAACAGGCAGGAGAAAAGACATGAATTGCACTGTCAGGACCTGGCCATTTTTAGAGCATCACATGCTTGGTTTGGGGCCAGCAGCTGCGCAGCTCTGACTGGGATTCCAGCATCTCCCGTGCTCTGGGGGGTTTGGGAGCAGCTCTCTCGGTTCAGAGAGGCCTTTCCATCCGGCCCCACGTGGCACACAGGAGCAGCACAGAGAGAACCCATCGGGAGGGTCTCTGTTCCCCACGGTCTGGGGTGGAAATGTGCCTTTCTAAGAATTTCGCTCTGGTTCTCCTGCAAACTCTCCTGGAAATGGAGGAGGAGACCCTCGGAGTTCAGGGAAGCCGGCATGAAATGCACATTTCACGGCTGGCTGGTTACGAGAGCTCACAGAATCTCCTGGGCTCGCCTTCCCCGCAGCTCCTTGGAGAAGCTTTGTGCTGTGCCAGGGACCCCCCTGGCAGGGCAGAGGGTCCTGAGGTGCGGCTGAAGCAGCACCGGTCCTGCCCTGAGAGCGCTGTCAGACCCTTCCTGCCCTCCAGATCCCCTCGGATCAGTGCCCCCGAGCATCCCCAGACCCCTGAGCGGGGCAGGAGCAGCTCTCTGCAGACACTACAGCACCAGGACCCTGTGGCTGAGCCCCACAGCCCCTCGTTCCTCTGCTCCACACGATCCCCAGTGACCTCAGGGGCCCCTCAGGGCTCCCAGTGTCCCTCTTTCCTGCGGGAGCTGAGGCTGGGGCAGTTCCCTGCCAGAACCGAGAGCCACTGCAGGTGCTGGGTCCCGCTGGCCCTCTGCCCTCTGCTCCTGAGGATTTCTTTCCTTCCTTCCCCGAACGCAAACAAAGGCAGGGACTGCACGAGGCAGCGAGGACACGGAGGCCGGAGGTGTCGGGAAGCAAAGCTGCTCCCAGGGAGGGGAGGATGGATGGTACCAGATGCTGCAAGTCAGGGGATGTTTCCAAAGACCGGGATGGATGGTGAATGAGGAGGTAAAGAGTTCAGAGGGATCCCAAGGGCACCCTGGCTCTGAGAGCTGCCAACAGCCAAAGGGGTTGGCTGAAGTGCTCAGAGATTGGCTGCTGGAGGAATTGAAACAACGCTGTCCACGTAACTCATGTTTTCATCAGATGGTTCCTGGCTCTGGCATTTCTTTCTCGAATATCTGCGGGGAAACTCCTGTGCACCACTCTCTCCTTTTCAGGTTATTTAAAGCAATCCCGAGTGCAACGCCCAGCCCAACTTCCCCCTGCCAGACAGGGAAGTGCTGGGGAATTCAGAAACGTGGTTTTTTCTATGACTAAATGGGCTGCAAATGAGTGGCTGGGGCGGTGGGGGTGGGGTGATGAATAGCGCTGAAGGAGCAGGATCAACCTATAGCTACTTTAGGGTAAAAATGCAGCCCCAGCCGCTGGAAAGGGCCGGCGCCTCCCCCGGTTTAATTGCTCCGAGTTCTCACCTTTGCCCGGCAGTCTGAGGTTTCTGGTGGGAACACCGCAGAGAGGGAAATGTGTTTCCCATTAAGGGTTTTAGTGGAGGAGGGAAAAGGAGAAAGGCAGAGACCCAGATGAGGACAGAGGGAAGCAGACAGACAGACAGACAGACAGACCCAGGCCAGGCTGCTCCTGCCTCTCTCCTTCGGGGGCAGAGCTCTGGCTGTGATGAATTTTCATTTTTGTTCCCGTTCCCCCTCCCCGGGTCAGCGACTCCGGGGGTGGATCAGCCCTCTCTGGGTGGGTGATGCAGCGCAGGGCTGTTCTCCCAGAACTGCTGCTCACACACGTTTTCCTCTCCTTCCCTTTCCTTTATTTCCCTCACATTCATTACAAAAAGATGGAGAAGGACTGAAAACCAGGAGAGTTTTTTTCCCCCATAAACCCTTCCCTCTCACAAGGCAGCTCATCCTTCAGCGGTGCAGGAACATCTTGGTTCCACAGTCTCAGGGTCTATTTAATTTAATCAAAGTCTTTTTTGCCCTCACCTTCCCTGCGGGGCTCCCGGTGGAATCCAGGTCCTGCCGCACTCGGCAGGATGGTTTTGTTTGGCACATTAAAAACCACCGAGCAGTTTTCTGCTTCTCACCACGGCCTCATTCTTTCCCCTCCAGGCTCCTCTCCTTTGTGCACACCCCATACCCTGACCCCCACCACCAGGGAGGGCAAGGATGGAGGTGGCAGCTCAGCTTCTTCTGATCTGCATCCCGAACACAGCATGGATACATCCCAAACTCCCTTCCCTCCGATTCACCGGGCAGAATGGGCTTGAGAAAGATCAGCCTGGAGCCCCGAGGTATGCGGGGATGGACGAAAAGAGGGAGAATCAAGGCATGGCCTCACAGTTTTGGAGAGGGAACTAAAAGAAATGTGCAAAGAAGGATGATTGATTGATTGAGGGGGTGGACAGGGAGTTCCCTGAAAAAGCCGCTGGGGTGTTTTGGGAGGCTCCAAAGGATGGGGAGTGCTGCAGGACTGGGCTCTGGAATCTCCCGAGGATCGGAGATGCCGGAATTCCTGCCTGCTTCCATGGCTTGTGGAAATGGGAAACAACTGCACGGTTCTGATCCGGGCCTAAGCCTTGCCCGAAGTCTAAAGGTGCTGTGGGATGAGTTTGAGCTGCTCTCGACTGTATTACACAGCTCACCTGAGCCTTCCAGCGCTAAAACCGAGACTGAGCTTTTGCTGAGGTCATGCAGGTGTTGCTGGTTTACTTTTTCAGTCTGGACACAGACTGAATGTATTTCATTGGCAGCTTTGAGAAAGGTTTCACCCTGATCAGGAGTGTAAAACACCTGAGAACCTCCTGGGAAAGCTCCTTTTCAGGGGCTCTCCTTGTCTGGTGAGAAGACAGGCTCGGAAAGTTCAGATCAGCTTTGTTTCTTGGAAAACAAACCCCAAAGCTGAGGATTCACGAATCATCACACAGCCAGCTCAACATCCCGAGAGCACAAACACCTTTAGAGGGAGAGCCTGGGCAGAGGCGATCCAGCCTGGAGGGCTGCAATTGCCCCAAATCCTCCTGTGCTGGTTGCCATCACCTCTTCCCTCCCCTAAGCAGGAGCAGAGCTGAACATCTGTGGGACAGGGGAAAACTCGTGACAATAAAAGCCCACGTCCCCATGGCGCTGAGCTCAGGGCTCGGCACCGAACATCCGCTGGAAGCCGGTCTGGAAAAGCCATCAGCTCCTCTGGAAGGCGTTCCTCCGTGAGGGGAGACACCCAGCTCTCCCCAGAGCAGCCTGTCCTGGGGCTGGGAGCAGCTGCAGGGAGGGAGGAGCGCTCTGCCCAGCTCCGACAGGCGGGAGCTGCTCTGACGAGCGTGGCACTCGCCGCACGTCCGCGGCTGAGAGCACGCAGACTCATCATCCAAAGGCTGGGCATGGACTGGAAGAGGAGTGAGCAACCTGCCTGAGTCTGGCAAAGTTCCTTGGGTTTTGCACTGGCTTAAGAGCGCAGAAATCACTGCGGGCACTGCCCTGGCAGGACAGGGTATTTTGATGATCATTATTAAACGATCATCACTTCAGTATTGCAGCTGCACGTGGGAGGTGTGAGGCACAGCCCCCGCTCCACAGATCCGGATGGCTGTCAGCTCCTCACAGACAGCAAAACCGGGGTTTATTCCTCCTAATTCCAGGTATTTAAAGGCAAGGTGTGACCCAGGGGCTGCTGTCCTGAGTGTCAGCGTGCCCTGGTGCTTCCTTGCTGGAAACGGAGACCAGCGTGACCAGAGTTCAGTGTCTGAGGGTAGCTGGGATCAAGCAGGAATTTGCTGCTGAGCAAATGGGCAGCAGCAGGTGGAGAAGGGGGCCACTGAACCCAGGGTTTCAGGCTCATGCCACGAGATCAGCAACGCAGCTCCCCTGATAGCGGCTTTGAACAGCCCAGACAACGGGACACAAACACTGCGGATCATCCTGGAGATGCCACCCAAAGCTAAAACAACAGGGAATCCCAGCCCTCTGCCAAGCTTTCCGAATCCAGCCGGGTCCTGTGCTCTGAACCCACCCAGCCCCATCTCTCTGCCATTCTCAGGCCTTATCAATGACGATTCAAGCGTCTCGCTCGCGGGTTTATCTTGTGGGAATTGAGAAGCGTTTCCGGTTGTAAAGCGCCTGATTTGCCCAGCCCCAGCTCTGGCCAAGGCCCTGCTGGCTGCAGGGAACCACCTTCCCACTCCCCAGGGACTGTGCGACTCCACAGGCAAACCTCCCAAAGCTTCCTGGGGACCAGCAGCTCTTTGCTGATGGCACGGGATGAAATTCGCCAGTGATTTTGGATGGGAAATTATTTTATGGCCCAGTCTCAAGGGGCAGAAGCCGTTCAAATCCAACAATTTGGGTTTTTTGTTGTGAATCGTTTCCTTGGCTCGACTGCTCAAGAAAAATAAAGGTGGGGCTTCCAGAGGCACCCATCTGGGATCTAACTCCTGTGCCACGGGAGTCCCTGAAACTCCCGCTGGTTTTAGGCAGGGAGAGATCAGCTTTGAAGGAACACCCTAAATAAATTTTGTATCTCTGCTTCACTGGCCAGAGGAGACACTTTTCATCACAATTGGATTTTCTAGTGGAGAGAATACACTTTCCCCTTTCTCTCCCTGCGCTCCCACCTTGATTTACGGCACCTTCTCCTGATTTTTGAGTGCTTAAATAGCGATACTCCTATAAAAGCTGTTCCACTTGGAAAAACAGCGGAGCCTGTGGGGCCCAGCTCCAGCTCTCTGGCTCAGCACCATCACCCTCATCACACCTTCGTGGGGAGCAGAAACAGAAATGCTTTTAGCTCCATTTATAGGTGAAGAGGAGACCTTTGGAAGCTGAGGGTGTGATCATGATTGCACAGAAGTCTTGGGGAGGTCGGAATCTGAGGCTCCCAGTGCCAGGAGCACGTGCCATCCCTGAGGTGATCATCGCTGTGTGGGTGCTGGGATAATGCTTTCCTACACTGCTCACAGCTCCCGGGTTTGGGGCTTAATCGAGCAAAGAGGGGAATTGGATCCATCCCATGCTCGTGTGGGGCAGAAAGGAGCAATAAAGAGAATTCCACAGCCTTTTTCTCTCGGAGTCCTGGGTCATTTGCACAACATCTGCTCCAGCACATTCACATATGGGGAATCGCTCCTGGGTTTTCAACTCTCTCCAAAAACCCTGGGCCTGCAGGAGCGCAGGAAATCTCCAGCCCTGGCCAGCTGTGGGTCCTGTTCATGGGAAGGGCACGGCCCTCCAACTGCAGAGCTATGGAATCGTTGGCCTGAGCCCCGTCAGCTAATGTCAGGTTTGATCTCCATGGCAAATACGTGTGTTTCTATCACAAACCCACAGATGTTGTTATCTGTTGGACTTATCTCATCTCCTTCAGAGCCCCGCTCAGTTCTTCACCTCCCTGATAGCGCCAGTAGCTCCATCTGCCTCCATCTGAGCTTTCCAACCCCATTTTATTCCCCGTTTCCCTGTTTGCTCTCTCTGCTTGCCTTTCTCCGTCCATTTTCCCTCCCCCTTGCTGCAGGAAGAGCCTCGGGAGCTCCATACCCAGGGCAGTTTATCCCATCAGCCTGTCGGGGTGGGATGGGGTGGGATGGGATGGGATGGGATGGGATGG
>VZTA01006681.1:2508-14030 GCA_013398855.1 Mohoua ochrocephala | reverse complement strand
GCATTGAAGGTTTGAAAGATGTGGCTTCCAGCCGAAGTGCTTAAAACATTCACCGCGAGGGGCCGAGTCTCTCCCCTTCCATGGCAGTTTCGTGTCACACCTAGCATCTGTTTTCCATGGCATCCCACCTAACTACAGCAGCAGGAGGATGAGAAAGCACCTGGCACTGTGCGGTTATTTTGGCACCAGAGGTGGTGGGGTTTGACAACTGACATTCCTTCAGGAGTATTTTAGCTATATGGATGCGATGCTTGAACGTTCCACGTGGTGCTGGGAAAACCGTGTGGAAAGAACAGGCATTAGAAGTGTGTGTGGCAGCCGGGAGGTCAAGGCCACTGATATGCAGGAAGGATATTGCATCAAACTGCAGACACTGTGTTGTAGAAAACAAAAGGGAAAAAGACCTTCTCAGAATTTGTGAGATAAGACACATTCCAAGTCTGAGCTGGTGGGAAAACTGTGGGAGAGGAGAACAGTGATTAGTTTGTCAGACTGGCTTGGTGATGACAAATCTTACGGGATTTACACTGCAATCTGCAGCACCCATACAGTGTGTCAGTCTGATGTGCACCTCAGAACATGTGACTCGGCTAATTGCCAGTTATCCTTATCATCTCTTACTATAAATGTTCCAAAATATCTGTTCTTACAAGCTTCCTCTCCTGTCCAAACCTTTACTATGTATCCATACCCTCATGTGTTGTCTATACCTCCCCAACATATTCTATACTTATGCATATGTCCAAAATCCAACAAACTCAATTTTACAAATTTACTCCAGTTTATGTCCTTGTCTCTAAAGCAAAATTCCCCTTTGAATGAAATATATTAGCATCATTTAAGCCCCAGCTTTTAACACACTTAATACCAGTTCCTGGATTGTTTCTGATTTTACAGTCAGATACATTTTAGCACAGAGTTTGCAACTGATGTACTGTTACTGTGAACCTAATGAATCATTAGCACTCCCACCCACCCAAGAATTGAGAGCCAAATGTTCAGTCCCAGCAAAACCACTTGAAACTCCATTACTTTTCAAAATAATTACAGCTGTTGGCCCTGTGTATGACTTCAGCCCACAAAGTGGGAAGTGGCACTTTGACGGACTTGCAGAGGCAAGGCACTGCAGATTGGCAGAGCTGTAGACACACCTGCTGCTGCTGAGGTTCTTGCATTGTTTCATTGTAATATCTGCACTTCACAAATATTGTTGTTACTTCTGTTTTAAAAAGCTTTTCTTCCGGTGGATGCATGGGAAAGGAGATAGAAAAAGCATACAGAAACTATACATGCTCCTTTTCTGCTAAGTAAGCACATCACTCATTTCAGATGAATTTTTTTTTCCAATTACAGGAAGTGAGTAATTTCTACAGAAGCCAAGAGGGCTCAAACAGGTTTAATTATAAGAGAAAGGAGTGGAAATCTAGCAGCATTTTCTTAATCTGATAGTCAAATATTATTCTTGGTCATGGTGGCAGCTGTGTCTTGCAAGAATGAAGAAAATGTAAGGGAGGAGGTAGAAAAACAGAGCCTGTTCTATATCTACGTTATTCAAAATAGTGATTCTTCTTTAGAAGGTCAGATGTGTTATGAACATGTCCTGCTGCATCAACAGGATTAAGCTACAGTTGGCCTTTGCTTAAAAACGGCTGAAAAAACTGTCAAAAATGGTTTGCGGCAAGCAGGCTTAATCCGTTTACAGACAGCTCCCTAAAGCCATGACTAAATTCCTTAATTTTTAAAATTGGCCTGTTGTTGTCGTCACTCTTCCGGACACAGCAATAAAGGTGCAAATACAGGCCAGCCATCAGCTTTTTCAATGAAAACAACCACAGTAGTACCAAGTGGGGAGTTGTGACAGGACTGCTATCATTCATGCCACCTGTGTAGCGAGGTGAAAATCCAGAGAAAGAGAAATGGAAAAATTAAGTCAAATCTTGGCCAGGCCTGAAAAAGCTTAATCAAATTCTACTCATTGGGGTTGTTCCTTCAATCCCAGAGTGGACAGTCAAACCAA
This sequence comes from Mohoua ochrocephala, assembly GCA_013398855.1. NCBI lineage: Eukaryota > Metazoa > Chordata > Aves > Passeriformes > Acanthizidae > Mohoua > Mohoua ochrocephala. The sequence continues at coordinate 12,013 of VZTA01006681.1, read as the reverse complement.
GAGCAGTAACTGAGAAATGACTGAAATGAAACCCAGATTTCTACTCATTAAAATACACTTTTATGGTTATGCTTCATGTATAATGTTCAGTGACAGAATCTTGGAAAACAATTTGGCCTGAATTCTGTTTATATTGAATGCAAAAGTTGTAAGAGCCAGTGGAACTGTCAGCTCTGAATGTGGAGTTTTATGGCAGAAGTCCACTGCTACTGCCTGTGATGAACTCGAGAGTCTCTGGCTCTGGGAAAATAATGTATTTGTCTTTGTTTGTGTATAGATGTCAAAAGAAATTCAGAAGTTATTGGGAGTTTTCTGAGTCTAAGCTTACAAAAAACAATTCTGATTGTGTAACTCTTTCAGATGAGATAAGACCTCTATTTGTCTAGGATGTAGAATCCATTTAAGATGATAGCAAAGACTATCAGAAAACAGTCCCTACACCACATAAAGTGCTTTGTCTGTGCACTTGCAGGTGTAAAAAAATTTAAAAATTTACTCTTCTTATTGGTATATTTTAAAAAATAGACTTGTAATGATTTTGAGTCTGATATGAAAGTAGTAGAGCATTGACCTGGCAGGTAACAACCTATATGAAGTAAATATGTACAGTGTTTCAGGATGGGATAACAATATATTAAAAATTGAAAGTAAAACAATTTTGAAATTAGAAGCTAGGTTATGGTTTTTTTCCCCCCCGAATTGGTAGCCAGAGGATATTTAGTTCCTCAAATGTAATTTTTAGCTGGATATTTCTGATAAATCCACCTAATAAACTCATGCACAATGACAACCACTGATCCATGTTCTTTGCCTTAGGAGTAGCCTAGAAATTCCATTCCCATTTACAGCTGTGATGGACTACAGTCTGTTGTGCTAAAATTTCCACTTCATAGGAGAGCCTGATATTTATTCTCAGCTGCACATTTCCAAAGTATTAGTAACACTGAAGCCATGTTTTGGTATTACAGGAGTTTTTGTAATGGCAAGAAGTGAAAATTGAAGCCTTGAAATATGGCCAGATAGAAATAATGGCCATGTTAGTATCATGAATAACATTCTCTTCATGGAGAAAGTCTTTACAGAAGAATACAGTAAGCATTACTCCTTCCCCCCTTCCCCTGCCCTTCTAAAGAAAAGTTTCTGTTTCCAGCCTCAGCTAACAGAAGAGACTGCATGAAGTGAACGAAGTCAAGAACACTATTTTCTGAGTCCTGTTCTTCTGCTAAACAACTTCAGAATTAAACAACTCATTAGATGTGGGGAGCAATCTTTTCTATGAAACAGTTCATGCTTTAGTTTACTGTGCCAGTTGCATAGACTAAAGCCTTTTTTAATGATCCTGACTGGCATCTGGTTACAGTCCATCCTTCAGCAGTGCAGCCAGCAACACAACACAGAGACAAGTTTGAGAACTGCTGGAAGCAATCTTCTGAAAAGGAAAGTGGCTAGTATGGACTTTACATATGTGGTAAGTTTTATTTAAAGGTATGTTGCTACTCATGCCAGGGATCTGATCATAGCTAAACCAGCTTTAATCTGCTAGCCATGAAGCTGTGAGACTGTGGGCTTTAGCCTGGGGATTTACTAACACTGAGCATTTATTCTGGTGGATGAAAGTCACACTTTACTACTTCATTTCTGTTGGTGTCTGCTCACTTAACAGAATGAGATGAGGGGTATTTATATGTCCTGTAGTCCTCCTCATTCGCAAGGCTGCCTAAGAATGCACTAGGAAAGCTCTTTCCCTGCACTGAGATATTAACAGTAGCTTCCAAATAACCTTGTCTAAGTGCTGCCAGATGAGGAGCTAATCAGTTACTCAGACAGTAAAATGGTAATCTGCCTTTTCCACCAACTTGCTAAACTTGTAAAAAAATCACATTAATTACATTCTCTTAGGAGAAAGATGGATTTTTTATGGTGTATTTTTGACTGATGGAGTTGTTACTTTCAGTCAAGGAACTATAGTTGTTAAGAAAAATGTCACTATATTTTGATTTTATTCTATGGAATTTTAGTCTTTAGAATACTTATGTAAACCTTTTTTATTTTGTAAAGGTAATGTGGCCATAGTAGATGTTTTATAATTCAGCTCTGCAGCATTGAGCTGTGATTGGAAATAATGCTTGCAGTACTGGCCTCTCACAGAACCATCAAAGCAGTTTTCAAAAACAAATGCATATGAGTAAAGCTCATAGGAGCTCAATAGGAATGAGTAACTACGACATAGAAATACCTACTTATTTTAACAACCAATCTTCAAAGAAATTCTTGGAAAATAGGGGCAATTTTTATAGCCCTTCTTTTAAAGAGAAGACTAACGTCTTTTTTTGGAGAAAAGAGTTTTCAAAGCAGAACTGGCAAGTATTTCAGCACACCAGGTCTTTCCACAAACATATCGTTGAAGCACAATCAGATTTTGAAGCAACCTTTATTCCTTTTAGCATCAACTCTGTGTTTCAGTGGGTATATTTAGACAATAGTATTTGTGGAACAGAATTGTGCCCTTCTTTTTTAGAGTGTGTACTGAAGCTACAAGGAGCCTTTTTCTTCCTAGTGTCTTCCCACACCATGGCTTTCCACTGCATCGTATCATACAGCCACCTCTGCCTCCTAAGGAAGAAATAACCCAAACACAAAAATGATGATAAACAAAATTCAAGGCAGTATAAATCTGCAAGGAGGGTAGACCAAAGAAAAGTGTTGTAAAAGACTAATAGGTGCTGCAGCTTCAGATTTTACTCAGCAAGGCAAAGCCTCGCAGATTTTAACGTGAGAATCAGCAGAAGCAAGGTAATCAGATTTTGGTTTCACAATATCATACAGTGACTATCTATGGCTGATAGGTAACATGCTTACATACATTTCCAAGTAGAAGAAGCATGTGATAACTACATGGCTTAACCACCTGACTGTTGCTTTCCTGTATGAAAGTCATATGCATAGTGTCTATGTCAGCTGCTTGCTTTTTGAAAATACTACCTCAAACTGCAAAAAAATATATTGCTGTAGGACTAACCCTTCTCTTCCCACCTCCTTTATGTGGTAGTCTTTCAGAATTGAAGACTGAACGAGGAATAATGAGATTCAAACAAACAGATGAGACTGTGATGTGATTCATGAGATGAAATTTGATGAGATTCAAATTCTCTTTGTCTTATATCTGATATGCCAAAAATGTTTCAAGATTCACCCCGAAACCCACCAAAAAAATTAAAAAGGAGGAAGCCACTGGAGAATAAATATATTTCTGCAGCTGAAATGCTGAAATAGATCATACAGATCCCTTTTTGGAAAGGAATCAGAAAGAAAACAGAAAGGGCAGGATACAAAACACACTTTGGGGGTCAGGTATCATTTGCCATTGCTTGTATTTGCTGAACTCCAATTAAAATGAAAAAACCTATAAAAAATCCTGATTTTTTTTTCCCTCTGAAAAGCAGGGTTCGAACCTAGTAATAATAATAGCAAAAACAACCACATCTGCAATAATGATACCACAACAGTATTAAAGACTCTTCCCCACACAAGTACGGTTTTCTTTCCCATTAGTCGCCTACTGTCAGCTGTTGGAACTTCCCACTGATAACATTTAGTTAGCTCAGCTTTCCAGGTTTTGAAACTCTTATTTGATTTCGTCCTTCATTTCTATGGCACAGACTTCTTCCTAGGCTTTTAAATTCTAGTCATCTTTGCACTCCTTAAATTAAAGACTAATTAGTCAATAGTTCTTACAGTATGTGCACTAAGTAAGCTATTAGCATATGACTTAATACAAGGGGAATTTGTAAATGCTTGCTAATCCAGTAGTCACTTCTGTAATATGCTCCTGATTTAATTCACATTATTTTAGCATAACAGTGAGTTACCTAGGGGCAAAAATCACTCACTTGGATATAATCCTACCTTGCTCATTATAATTAAGGAAATAAACCTTTTATTTTTATCATAGTATCCTGTGATTTAGGAGAGACTACCTGAAATTTTTGTCTCTCATCTTTATTTTTTATTTGGCTTAACATTTGTCCAACTTCATATCTAATTTAAATGGTCAAATATAACTATCAGCCATGGAAATTAATTTAAAATATTGTGTGCAGAAGGAATAATTAATCAGATTGGCAATTTTATGCTAGCATTTTAATGTAAATATTTGGGAATGATTTTTAATATTTCATAACAACTAAAACTTTATGCATGTGACCACAGCTACTTCATTAACTCAGAATAACATCATAATAGGAAAAAAATCAAGACTTTCCTATTACAAAAGAAGTTTGCCTCTACTCAAGGTAGAGATGGATCTTCTTAACTGTGAGCTGATTAAGGACTATGACAAATACACATAAATTTTGCTATTCTATTAACAGAAAGCAACGGCCATAAAGCTCTGAAAATCTGGCTGAGTACTGTGATTTGGGTTCAATTAGGAAATTTGAAAGTCATACCCTGGCACATTTAACATTTCAAGTGAAACTTCTCCAGTAAGAACTACTGGCTCTTTCATTGCCTCCCATCATTCCTCCCAAAGTCCCAAATACAAATTTGGTAAAAGTTCTGCTGCAGCTCTTCCCTGACAGGTTTCTGGTAGATAATACTTTAGAATATTTGGGACTATGCTAGGCTGCCCACTGCTGATGTCTCTTATGCGTAGTGACACCAAAGTAATGTCCACTGGATAACTCGAGATTTTGCACAGGCAGTGTGGGGGTTTAGGGCCTCTGTGGAGCACGTGGAATCCCTGAGACACCTGCTTGCCTCCCCTGACTATAATGAATGCCTGTGGTTGTTCAGATGGATTTGATACCAAGACAGCCAACTGGAAGCATGAAGCACAGGGGAATGTCTAAATACCTGACTGTATGCCAATCAATTGCTTCCATGCTTCCCAGTTCCCACTAAATATTTTCTGAGTTGAGTTACCTAATATTGGAAAAAGAGGTCTTTTTGCATGAATATATCGTAACTTCTGACCTGAGATCAGAAGACTGAATTTTAAGCATTGCTTATTCTTGAAATTTTTAATCCTAGTTCCTGAGAAAGCGCAGTAGGCACAAGTGGATGTTCCTACCACTAGACCTGGAATTACACCTTTCGGCTGAAGATGAGTCATTTTGCAGAATGTAAAGCAAAATACATGAGGTCAAAGAGAGAAAATACAGAAAAGGGAGGCTTTGTTGTAGCTTTTCTCCAGGGTTGTCTGACCATGCCTTCTGGTTGCTCTGATTCACTGCTGTGTTCAGGCTCCTTACTCAGGAACCTGCACATAATAAAAGCAGAACTTACACACTTTAACGGGTGATTTCAATGTAGCCCTTAATTTTTTAAATGGATACTCAGGAAAGTGAATAGGCTTGAATAGGCTAGTTTCTCAGTAATCTATTAAAGGAAAAAAAGATCTTCTTTCAAATATATCCTTTAAATTGGAGAGATGATAATGTGTCCCTGATCAGAAATGTCAGAAGCTGGATGAAGATGTGAAAAGAAGGTACACTCAGACTGCATCCAACAATCATAGCAGAAACCACACCTGCTTCAGTTTTAGTTTCTATATTCATCAGACAAAGGACAGCATTTGTAATACGAATGAGAAAAATTGCATAGGCAAAAGTCCTATTTTTCTTTCTGATTTTTCACAACTCAATCCTAAAAACAAAACCACATTTCACTCTTTTCAGTTGTTCTGCTGCTGTTACGAACACCATAAATACAGCCTGGGGTCATGTACAGGTCTCTGCTGTGCTACACTACCAGTGCCTGTAAGTGACACAGGCTGAAAGGAGAAGAAGCACATGAAGCTTGTCACCCTGTCTCTCTTTCCAGTGAAGTGGACAGTTTGGGTGAAATGGTGATACAAGGACTTTTACTGATGTAGCAAAATATGAGACCAACTTAAAAGTAAGAAGCAAAGATTTATGCGGGGTTGCGTATCAGATTTTTGATGTGAAGATTGATAATGGCTCTCAGGTTTTCTTTTTAAATGGATCCCTATTCTAACTCCAAAATGTGTGAGTCTGTAACAAAATCAAGACTGTACTACACTGCAGTCTTACGAAAAAGTAACCTAAAGTGCTAGATGATGATAACAAGCAGAGGTCAGCCCTATGATGCATTCTAGTCTCTATGCACTTCAATAACCACCCCATATTTCTACCGAAACCGACTGTTGAAAAATCAAATTCATACATAAGGGCCAAGTGTTGTTGTCTACACACTACAAAACATCTACTTTTATTTTCTAATTTTTGATTCAGGTGGTTAGTTTTAATTACATGGACATTCTTGCCAGGAATGTTGTAAACTGTGACTTATCCTTCTTTGTTTAACTTTCTATTTTATGAAAGCTTACATATTTGCTTATCAGGTACCAGTACTGAAGGGCACTATTCAAATACAGAGAGGATTCTATTTTGTAGCCTAGTTTTATTCACTTCCTTGAATGTGAGGTGATACATGAACAGCTTATCTGGTTCAAAACCATGTCAGTCCTCTTCCCGCTGTTCTGCCTCAAGAAGGATAATCACTGTTTTACAAACCCACTGACACTAAATGAGCCCTACATTTAGATTTCATTTGAAGTCTCTCTGTTAGAAAAGTTTTGCAACATTAATTAAAACTCTACGAATCAAGATGGATAAAGCATTCAGCAAGCCTTCATAATTGTATCCTGTTAATAACAACCTCTTCCCTAAACTAATGGAGCTGAACTGGAGACAATTCCTTTTCAAAAGGAAAAAAACAGTTTACTACATGACTCCTTTTAAGCAGTTATTTTTTTTTCACTGTAGCACACGGAAGTGCTGCACCAGCTATGACAGTGAGAAACTTTTTCTGAAAGCAAGCACATAGGGCTTCCATCTATTAATATCAAATGCTCACAAATTCTGCACGTGCAAGGGATAAAGCTGCTAATTCACCCCCAAAGATGAGGTAGTGACTGTGAAAGTCTGGGTGGGGAGCAGATTCCTGTCTCTCTGATGCCTTATCTGTCAGCTGCATACCTAACTTACTATGGGTCAGGGGATGTATGAATGAATTTCAGTCTGAATGTAACTTGTGTCCTGTATTTCACAAAGCAATATGATTTTGTTTGTGTTGTGGCTAACAAGGCTATAAGTGAGATAACTCTCTGTTTGGTTATCATGACCTAGATAAGGCCTTTTAATGATTAACTGAAAAGCGTACCTGATGTAAATATGGCTGTTTTCCAAATCTGTTTTATTTGTGAAAAATATTATTGATTGTTGAAGAAAACAATATGTAGGTCACTTTAAAGTGCTTTTCACAGAAATGATAGGGAACTGGCTCAACTCCACTAGAGTTGTTCAACTCCAGTAAAGCTGATGATTATCAATCCTATATTCAAAACACTTGTTGGAAAAATTGTGAGCTTTTTAGCAAAAATGAAATAGCTGAAACTAGCTAAGACAAAGGAGATCTGCACTGCTGCTTGGTTACTGAACTTCATGGATCAGATGGAGGGATTTCAATGGAAGCCAAATCTAAATATGCTCTGGACTGCAAAATATAAATCTGCTGATTTTTCTCTACTCTTAGAATTCATAGAATCATAAAATGGTTTGGGTTGGAAGAGACTCTAAAGATCATCTAGTTCCAGCACCTTCTACTAGACCAAGTTGCTCAAAGACCCTGCTCAAACACTTCCAGGGATGGGGCATTCACAATTTCTCTGGGCATCCTGTTCCAGTGCCTCACCACCCTCAGTATTTCTTCCTAATATCTAACCTAAATCTGCCCTCTTTCAGCTTAAATCCATTTCCCCTTGTCCTATCATGACAAACCCTTGTGAAGAGTCCCTCTTCAGCTTTCCTGTAGGCCCCTTTATGTACTTGAAGGCTACAATAACATCACCCTGGAACCTGCGCTTCTCTGGACAGAACAACGCAACTCTATCAGCCTGTCCTCACAGGAGAGGTGCTCCAGTNCTCATGCAGTGACTGCAGCAAGGCCTTCGACACTGTCTCTCACAATATCCTCATAAGCAAACTCTGGAAGTGTGGACGGGATGAGTGCACAGAATTGTAGTATAAAACTGGCAAGCTCAATCCTTGAGTCACAGATAGCCTCATTTTTTTGAAAACAAAATATTTGTATTTCACTGGTTGTGTTAAGAGAATTACTGTCAGTTTGAAATTAACACTCGCATGTTTCATAGCGAGAGAAACCCCTCTTTTGGTTGAAGTACAGAACACCAAGCATGGGAGAACTGTTCAGCAAACTGAGTTGTCCCAGGCAGGTCTCAGTCACGGGAGAGAGATGGCACTTGTAGGGAATTAATATCCCTTTGAAGACTTCTAGCAGAAGTAAGCTTTCATTTCTACTTATTTACACTGACTATAGTTAAAACAGATATTTACATCCTAGAGTCTAAAGCAAGTATGAAAAGTACCATCTAAAAATTCTGTTGTTACATGAAAAGCTCCCATCTCCTACCCCCTAATTTGTCTGCAAAAGGGACACTCAACACTCTATAGCATAGTTTTCTGATAATGAACTTCAAGTATGTCATTGATATTCATTAATTTCTTTCAGCACAGTGTCCAGAAGGGATTCATGTGGATATACTGAATAGAAAAGACTTTATTTTGATCACCAATCTCTACATATTTACATTGAAAAATCACCATAAAGTTTAAGGCTACCATGGTGGCTGTTGCTTCTAAGAATTTGAACATATGATTCCTGTGCTCCTTCCCTTCTCAATGTCATAGTTTCTTACTTTCTTGCTAAGGTATTTTGTCACAGATCTGTGCCTCATGGTGAATTCTTAAAAAGAGCAAATGAGAGAANAATTTTGCTCTTTCTTTTTTAGTATGCTCTTGCAATTTTGCTCTTGGCTTTACCAGATTGCTTTTCATCTTTCCTTTGTTGTTTTCCCTGTATCTTCTGCAGTAGTTCCCTTCTGTGATCATCTCTTTCCTCAGAGAGAAACTTCCCAAAGATACATCTTCCGAGACATTCAGCAACATAAAATCTCAATCTTAAGTGTCTGCTTTCTGGTTTATCATCAATATAGTTTAGTGACACTGTGACTTCCAGTCAAGTAGTTTGCTACCTTGCCAATCAGTTCTTGCTGACATTGCAAGCTGAGCCATCTAGATGACATGCTGAGGCTCTGCCCTGNTGGCTGGTGTATTGTTCTGGATGCTCCATGACACAAATTCTGAGAACAGCACAACCAGAAAGATTTCTCAGCAGGAAGGATCTGTATAAGCTACATTTTGAACATTCCTCACAAGAGGAATTGAAAGGGTTTTCAATTATTCTGTGAAACGCAGCAGAAGTGGTTTTAATATATCTTCCTTCTTAACATACTGCTGTAGTGAAACACGTTTTACTAGAATTCTATATTCCCCAAGGAAAAAACCTATGCCTATTCCTGCACCTATGCCATGAAATTTGTTGCCATGGAAATATCAAAAACAGCTCATAACTAAGAACGGGCAAACCCTGTCACGCAAAATAGTATCCAGCCTCAATCTCC
>VZTA01006679.1:0-10242 GCA_013398855.1 Mohoua ochrocephala | reverse complement strand
AATGAGAAGGTTTAATACAGTTATGGGAAACACAATATTTTAATGCTAGAATCAATTTAGATAAAGGGAGTCCTCATTACTGTGAACTTTTAGGGTCAGATACAAAATTTATGTTAGTGGGAAGTGATGATGGAGGTTAAGGCAGTTTAGCCTCTCTGTTTAACACCAGCCAGTGCATTGCATTCTCCCATCATATGATTCTGCCAAGCAGCTGCACAAGCCCCTCATTTAGGTCAGAGCAATATCCATTCCTTTAGGCAGCAGTACAAAGCACTTGGACTTAAATCTTTCTTGCATTTCTTGCTTCACTCCAGTCATTCTGAAATTGCTTTTCAAAGCCTTCTCATCTGGAGATGAATTCACACCAGAACCCAAGCCCTGTACAATCCCTGATTTGGAAAGTCATAAATGAGGCCAGCGTCTTAATCTGAATTTTCTAAGCATTTTGTATAATCAGTTTTGTGCAATCATAAGTAATGCCAATATGCAAACTGACCAAATTTTCAGATAAGGTTTTGAGTTCAATCCGTCACATATTCACATTTGTAGGAGAATTTGTAGCTGGCAGGTAGAAAAATTATTGTGTTTTTCAATAGGAACAAAACAATGGATCAACGAAGTTTAATCTGCACTTGATGTCATATGCTTCAGATTTTTGTATGAATTTGTTAACCTATAAGTTCATTTAATGTAATTTTTCCTGTTGATTCCTTAGGAGATTGACCAATAAAACAGTTTCAATATTCCACTGAGAATGAGAAAACCTCAAGAATTCCATGAGAGTAAAAAAGGATATGATTATTACTTTTTATAAAATGTGTCTTGCAGACTGCATTGCCCAGTGTTGAAGGCTGTGAACAGACACTTTTCCTCTTTTTTGACATGTCTGGAACTCTTCTCAGTTGGTTTTCCTGCAGTCCTTGCAATTGAATCTGTGCAGATCTAGAGATGAACCTCAACCCTGTTCACGGGACACAGGGTTGAAAGCTACTTCTCATTTCTCTCCTATCTGCAAGTGCATGTATTTACTTACTTCGTCAAGTCCCATAGCAATGGATTCTTACAAGAATTCAAGTAAAAAGAGGCCAAATCCTCAGACACTGTAAATGTACATCCTTCAAATGAAGAGGCCATAATGATTACACCACTGACGGTCTGGTGCTTTGAGTTTGGAAAAGTGCAGTCCTCTAGCTAGCTTAACCACCTCTAAAGTTTTGCTTCATGTGTATTGCCAGCCCTAAATATTGGTTCTGGAGAAAAATATCTGTCTTTACTATGTTCTGGTTTTGCAAGTGAAATTATACAGAACTGGGGGCAGTTCTGCGGGTAGAGCAGCCTGCAAAGGCAGTCCCTAATGTGGCAATACATTACAACAGTGTTCATGTGAGCAGATTGTCCGTAGCTTTTGGTCAACACTTCTTAGTCTGAGCAATTTCTGACTTGGTATGCTGATATTTTTTGCCAGCTCTAAAGAAGAGTAGCAAATATACTCAAGTTAACCTATGTCATACAAAATCATAGGGGAAAGGAATTCCACCCGAGAAACTAGTGGTATGTTTGTTTTTATTTTATTCTTAAAACTATGCTCAAATGATCACTCATTTAAGGAACCAGGTTAATTTGTGCCAAAATATTGAGGACCTCTTTTTGAAGCTTTTTACTAATTTACAGATCCCTTGTATGATAAGTCATAACAGGTAGGACTACATTAGGACTACAGGAGCAATGTAGTCCTAATGACAACTAAAATGGCTAACCTCTTTTAAAAAAGGCTATTTTTAAAGATACCACACCTTTATATCATTGGACTTGTCCCTTCTAATTTGGCTAATTTTATACATTAAATGTTTTGGATGAGACTTAACATGATTTAACTGAAACTTTCTTCATGTTAGGGCTCTTCAAAATAACTTTAAACTTTTGAAATCACTGCAAATCTAATTAAAGTTGTTAAATTTAAATGTACTTAGGGATTTGCTGAGAAGGGCTTAATTTAGGATAAATGTGGTCTTGTTTTCAGCTAGGACTCTTCCTATGGATGACCTCTTTCTCTTACACCTTGCACCTGCGTATCATTACTGCACTGATAACGCGGGCCACAGTAGGCACAAACCATCTTTGTTTTCAGTGAAAATGCAGAAATGTGGAAAGAGTGTAGAATTGTGTGCATACACAATAAATACAGTAATCATAACAAAAGCTAACTGGGGGATGGATGTCAGCTATTGTAGCCCTATAGTCCTCAGTGACCTAATACCGGGAGAATCTAAAGGGTTTGTTTCAAATTGTAAAGGTCCAAAATAATGGGGATATACTTTATTACTGTTGCTGTTTGAAAGAGTCTAATAAATCAACATTTAATTTAAAACAAACAGAAACATAGTTATTTAATGTACTCAAACATTCTCCCCTTGTGCTTGAAATCTAAGCACACCAGTGTTTTATTACTGCTTGAACACAGAGTAAACGTATTATTTTCTTCTCTTTTGTTGCTTTGTACATCTGCTAGTTACAGCTGGATTTTAGCAACACAGGGAAATGAGAATTATCAGAATCCTGAATTCTTCATTGTCAAAACTGGGGGATAATAAATATTGAAAATGGACTTGTCAGTGCTATTCTAGAGAGAAATTCTGATTTATGCTACTAATCTGGTCCCTGACTGTATGCATGAAATATAGTTAGACTTTAACAATATGAAGAAGAGAAAATATTTATATGAAATATATTTTGGCAGCATCTTTTTTTACTTGAGTTCCTAGCTGCAGTCAGAATCATGAAGTTTTAGAAAGCTATTCTGGAATATCCTCTTCCAAGATATTCCTGGAAAAAAAGTGTTTTACTCTGAGTTTTCAATGTTCATTTTCATAGCATAGTTTATGAAACATTTAGAGAACAAGCGTTTTATGTAGGGGACTGTATGAAAAAAAATTGAAATAAATAAAAACATTACTCTGTGCTTCAAGAATGAGCTGTTAGGGAGAAGGAAATATCCTCCAGGTTTAGCTTTCTGCTCCTTGTACATGTTGAATGGCAAACTCTGTGCTTCAGATAAGGAGCATATTGTAATTGTTGCTTTGGTAAGGGCTTAGACCTTAGTTGTGCAGTGGTATCTCCTGCACAGATCCTGTACTATGATAAAAGTCTCACCATCGTCAAAAGACTATGGAAGAGAACCTCCACACAGATTGAAATTGTATCATTTTTCATTAATTTTAACCTCAAATTTACAAATTACATCTCATGGAAGTAAGATGCCTACACTAATTGGCCCAGCACATATTCTGCAAAACAACAGTGTGACTTCATGAAGAGTGCAGTTTCTGTAATAATTGTGGTTATATGAATCTAAGTATCAGCCAAATATATCCAAGTGAAAATTGCATTAAGCATTACTTTGTGGTCTAACCATTTTAACAAGTAAGAGTAAAAATGGCAGGGGGATCCATTATGTCAATAACTGAATTTTGGACAAAGTAATAATACTAGTAAAAATAAGGTAGCTGTAATTAGAGATATGTTCTGAACATACAGCAGGGCAGTGGGGGACAAATAGGCATTAATTCTCTCCTTCAAGGGTCTGTGACCATTGAAATGGATGATGGCTAAGAAACAGTTTTCTTCTGTTTTGTTTTAGTTCCTTTATGCAACTTACATTGCTCCATCTGCCAGTATGGACATTGAACTTCATCAGAATAAGAAAAATATGATTTATCAGAAAATTGACCCAGCTTTTGAGGACCTTTTTGACCTAGCAGAAGAACATATCCTCACTATTCTGCTGGAACCATGGATGAAAATGGTGGAAGCAGACAAATACACTTATAGAAAGGTAATATCTGGACGACACCATGAAAAATTCCTATTTCAGGGAAGAAAATCACAAGAGCATTCATACACAACCCTGTTGTATTTATACTCAGGGAGGGAGAAGTATTACTAGATGTTTTACTTACTCACTCCTTTCTATCCTGATATGTGGAAATAGGCTGAGCTTCTTGTGGAGAGCAGACTTCTCTGAAAGGAAGGTGTGGGCTTCATAGACTCCTTGGCCTGTGAATTAGGGAGGAACGCCTCTTGCTATGGTAAAACTTCTCTTTGTACTCAGGAAGTTTCATGTTTCTGCAATTGTACCATTGATCAGAAGTAATTTTTTATGATGGGTTGCCCACAAACACTTTATATTTTTAATGATAAGCACGTAGTAAGGTGGTTTTCTAGAGTGTCAGTGCAGTGATAGTAGGCATTTCTGGTGTTTAGAATTTAAGTGCAGCTACTGCTTAGCATAGAGGAAATGTGATATTGTGATCCATGTATTTGCCCCAAACACATTTTAGATTGCTGCGATAAATAAGTGGCTCAGAAGTGTACTCAGTTCTAATCCCAGAATGCTCTGAAAGCTTGAATTGAGCATGCTCATGGAGGTCAGAGGAGATGGCTGCAATCCTGACTGTGCCTTTGACAAATGAGAACAAGAAATGGTGATGACATTGGTGGTGGATGCTGTGGCTCTCTGTTCTTTGCAAATTTGCCTACAAGTTGCTAGCTGTAGGTCAAACTCCTTCTGGGTGCCACAATACGAGAAAGATATAAAGCTACGGGAAGGTGTCCAGACGAGGGCTATGAAGAGGATGAAAGGCCTTGAGGGGAAGCCTGCGAGGCCTGAAGTCACTTGTTCAGCCTGGAAAGGAAGAGACCGAGGGGAGACAAAGTGGTCTACAGGCACCAATCTCTCCTCTGTGGTGCCCAGTGACAGGACCCAAGGGAATGGCCTGAAGTTGTGGTAGGGGAGGTTTAGGTTGGATATTAGGAAAAATTTCTTCACTTAGAGGGTGGCTGGGCACTGGAACAGGCTCCCCAGGCCAAGCACCAAGCCTGACAGAGTTCAAGAAGCTCTTGGACAATGCTCTCAGGCGCATGGTGTGACTGTTGGGGATGGTGCTGTGCAGGGCCAGGAGTTGGACTCAATGATACTTGTAGGTCCCTTCTAACTCAGGATATTCTATGATTCTATGATTCTAATTTCAAGTCTTTAACATCTCTCTCTTGGATATGGAAGGAGAAACTTACAGTGGGGAATCAGGAGTTAGAGGTCAGGAAGTTAGTTCTTTTTCCTGTTTTTCTTCACTATGACCTTAGATGAAGCATCTCCAATTTATAGGAAATATCACCGCTTACTGCTGATACTTCTGTCAGCTTGTAATAACATGCCCACATTGCCCCCTGCAAAATATTTTGAAATCCTTTTGCAGGAGTTTTGTAGTACAGTATATTTTTGGTTCTATATCATGCATGCATGTAAGAACAACTAGATGAATAGATACCTAAAAGCAAAGTTGAGAATGATCTTCTAAGCCTGTTAGGTGGTAGCCAGTATTAAACATTTAAGAACGGAGTATTAGAACAGAAAAGAAACATACAGCCATATTCAGCACTTTGCAACCAAGGAAGTTCAAGGATCTGATGTCTTATCCACATTTCTGATTTAAATAGTCTTTGATGAGGTTTTTTTTCTCCATGGGTTTCTTTAAAATGTATCTTGAGTGATACATCTTCAGCCTCACTGTAGAAGTGAGTTCCATGGTTTAGTCATGCAATAGGAGAAAAAAATGCATATCTTGATTTGTTTGCAAACCCCTCCCTGATAATTTCACCTGGCGCCCTAGTTTCGTATGTCATAAGGAACAAGTGAACAATTGTTATCTTGTCCTATTCTCAATGTTATGTTTTTACAAGTTTCTGTTGTATCCCACTTCAACTAGATCTCCTTGAAACTCAAGAATCCTGGACACTTTGACCTCTCCTCCTACAGAAGGTGTTCCATACCTTTGTTGCACTTATTGCCCCATCTGTGCGTGTTATTTTATATTCTTTCAATGAGATGCAAGCAGTACACGAGGTCTGGATGCACTACGGATTATCCAGTGGCAGAACCATGTTTTCTGTTGTGCTCTTTGTTCAGTTCCTAATTGTTCCTGTCATTCTAATTGCCTTTTGACTCCTGGCGAACTTTGAGTGGATGTGCAAAATGTAAGCTAATAGCCATCTGCAATGATTCCAAGATTTCCCTCCCAAGGAAAGGGACTACTAATGGAAAGCCCTAATGTGGAGCTCACTGGAATGACTTAATGTTTATTATCATTTAATTCAGCTGGCCTTTTATCATGCAGATGCTAAAGTGTCCTGATATCCTGCAGCTTTTCACAGTCAATTTAATTTTTTGCTCTGTGGAATCATTTTGCCAACTTTGTTGTCTCCTCCCTCACCTCCTTTTCCAGATAGTTTCTGAATGTTTAAAAAACAACCTCAGTGCAGATCCCTGTGAGACTCCAATAGGAACCCCACCCCATAATGAAAGTTATTTATTTCTTTGGTTTTGATTTTCTACCTTCTAATTACTTCACGAGGGGACTTTCCCTCTCATCCTGTGATAACAAAATATCCTTTAGAAACTTTGAAAGTTTGAAAAACTTAGTAAAATGAAATATACTAATCCAAGCATATCTGTAAAATATTTTCTTTGCTTTTCAACATCTTTTCTAACCTTTCAGTTAAATTACTTTTTTCTAAACTATTTCAGCTATAATTCTTTATGACCTGCAGTGTACCTTGAAATTGATTGATACTTTTCATAAATCTGGAATTTTATTTACTTTCTATCAGACTAGTTTTAGTCTCTTGTAACTGTGTATTTTCTGTGCATACTATCAGTAAGAGTTGTCTAGGGTCTATTGCCGGTCCTCACTGAGTCAAGTCATCAGCACAGCCGAGGGTTTTTATACACCATTTTTGCATCAAAAGGAGTCTGCTTTGGAGCTCTCTGAATACTGTGTTTTCACTGCTTCTAGCGATGGAAAGATTCCTCCAAAGTAAGAATTGAAGAGATATACTTTTCCTTTCAGTTAATATGTGTGTCAGTTTATATCTCCTTGAGTTAACCACAGGATAATCTATTGCCCTTTCAGTTTAGAGGATGCGTTGCTTTGCAAGTGTAGTTACGTGCAGACTTCTCGGTGCTCTAATAACACAAACATCTTAATCGGAGCACAAAAAACCAACTAAATCCTTTTGACTGCACAGTACATGTGTTTGTGAAGAGTTACAATACACAGACATAAAACGACCTGTTCTAGGAGGCACTAGAGTCTCTTTGTACTAGGTGCAGGCTGAAACTTAGGCACACTCCTTCCCAAGCACAAAGAGAATGTCTGCTTTGTATTTTGTTCAGTCCCTGGCTCTACTCTTCCCCTTTGTTCTACTCGATAGCAGGACATATTTGGCCCATAATGAAACAAGATATTTTATCAAGAATTAGGTGAGTCCAAAATTGTTTATTTGGGACACGTTCAGTATATATATCTACGTTTTGCCTTTAAATGAAACATGAAATCAGGAGAGTTTTTTTTTACTGCTGACTCTCATCCTGCCTCTATCTGCTTTCTCTTTAAACTTTATGAAAAATGTTCTGAATTATTTTACTATTTACTTTTAAACTATGTTTTCTTTTAAGGGAGAGAATAGCCCAAAGTACTTTATAACAATGGAATAAAGTTACATTGAGCCTGAAGACATTCAGATAACACAGTGATTAGTGTGGTATTCACATTTAGATGAAAGTATCATGAATATTAATCTAAACATTCTCTTCTCTCTCTGGCAGATAAACACTTATGTAAGATAATCACAGCTTTCTAATCTTTGTAACGGGCATGCGGATCAGTATAAGGCATTGGCTCGATTTTGCTAAATATCCTAAAATCTGCATTCAAATGGTTTACTCAGCCAGGAGGGTCACCAAATAGCTCTTGCAGTTACTGATTGATTGTACATAACATGAAGAACTGCTCTAGTTACATACATACAGCTTCTAATTAAGTTTAAAAATGCCAATACTTCATGAATTCAAATCACACACAGTTAATTATTTAAGGAAAGCTTTCACCTTTATTGTTTAGATATTTTAACATCTTTCTCATCCTAAATTTCTGTTTCTCCAAATCTGTGGCACTCTGTCTTTTTGACATTTCCTATTGAGAGGCCTAGTTTTAAAAACTGTTTTTCTGCTTCTCAGTGGCACTTTGACATACAATTTGCTGGTACAGGCAGTCAGGTACGTCTGACCCAATATACACAATACAATATATACGCAATATATTATGTACACAATAGAATTTAGCATTTTTTTGAATACAAAGTTATTTGCTTAAAGATATAGTTAGGCTATTTAGTGGTATTCTGTAGAAATCTGCATCTGATCCTACACAGATGGGAAAAGTTTGTTCTACCAGAGCTTTTGATAGAATTGTTTGTCACAAGAATGTGACTTCTTGTTTCTTCTAAACATCAGTCTCATTACTGGCAAATGTATTCTTTTCTATCCACTCTCACTGGCAAAGGGCCCATGTAGTTCTCCATCTTTCTATAATGTGTACTCTAGGGGTGATAGGAGATATTATTTTTATTAGGTGGAGTTGGTGGAAGAAACTCAACAGCTGGACTCCGTGTACTTTAGAAAGCTCCAGGCTTTGCATCAAGTGAGTAGTTCCAAGAAGGGTGAGGTAAGACAAGTACCTACTAACAAAAACAAACCCTTTCTCTATCAGAGAGGGTTCACACTTTGAGTATCAGCAAGGAAAGACTGACCAGATGCTAGTTTGGAAAAGCAAATAGTCTGATTTCTGCCATTCATTTTGGGAACTGATGGACAGCCATTGTGTTAATTAGATTCACAGATCTTCTGTCAGTTCCATCAATATCAGACCTAAAGTCTGTGGAATGTATTTTGGGCCCCTACTCTTGAGTAAATGCCTCCATTTCAAGTGAATTACAGGTATATATCGGATTATTTGATTATGGAACCTGCACACACTGATATGTTTAAAGCAAACATAAAAGTAAAGCTTACTAGGAGCTGGAGCCTTAACTCAATTTATTTTCTCAGCAATCAAAAAGCTGTTTTACAGAGACAAGTTATCTAATGCAAGGATTATTAGACTGAGCAAAATACAGAGGTGAAAAAACCAGTTATGCAAGCAAAATAATTTCTCCCCTCAGAGAGAAACTGTTGCTGACACTGGGGTTCTCCAAGAAGATCAGCACTTGCATCAAGTTCCCAAGGAATTGGCAGGTCCTAATCTATCTGACCTGATCCGTGACAAAGAGAAGTTAGAACAGTTCCGGGCTTTTCTTAATGAGCATTCTGCTAGGTACGTTTCTTCATTATTATTGTTTTACCTGGTTCTAAGTTCAGAAGAAATCTTTGCTGAGGATCTTGGCTATCTAAATGTTGACAGATTTTAGTCTTTTAAAAAATGTGTTTGCATATTTATGAAATACACACGCACATTGTTCAGACAACTGAATTGTCTTTACATGTTTGGGGTAAAAATTCTCCTGTCAAAACATATTTGTATTACAGTTCTGCTTTCAGTTTCTGCTTTGATTAATGGCAAACCCCTGAGTAGAACAATTAGCCTATAATGAGTAAAATTTTCTCTTTTTTAGTACAGATTCAATTTAGTACATTTTAAAAATTAAAGCTGGTTATTATAAAAATGTACAAATAGAAAACAGGCATGTTATTCTCACAGTGTGACAGCAACCACAGTTTTGTGTTTGCTGAACAGATTTAAGTACTGGCTTGTAGCAGATTCCGTCTTAGGCAGGGTCTTTGAAAAAGTGAGCCTGTTGGTTTTAAAAGTAAGATCTAAACAGAATCTGACACTTTCTTTTTTTTGTCTTTAAATTGTCACTTCCTTCCTTTAATCGGGGTTCCCATGAGTTGATGCCTTGCATATTGGCTATTACTTCTAGTCAAGCACTGCTATAGCTTTACATTGGATATTGATCAGCTTTTTCAAAAGTGCCCAGAAAGGGCCATCTGGCACAAAACTCCCCTGGCCAAGACTCAATGTCATCACTTCTGCTGAAGTGGCATCACATAGGTTCCCTTTGTAGCCAGAGAGAGAAATACACACTTCTGGACACAATACTCCTAATTCTGAAGGCAACATCTAAAACCTATTTGGATGAATCATTCTTAAGATGGATATTTCTTTTTACTGACTACAAAAGGACTGCAGATAATGAGTTCAGATGGATATTCTTATACTGTAGGTGCCTATAGTCAGGTGACTTCTGAGTTAGTTGTCTAGAGCAGTGGTCTCCAAACATTTTTTGCTTGCGCATCTCATCAGTAAAAACTTTTTGAGCATGGAACCCTAGTATATATATACATATATA
>VZTA01006672.1:259378-277543 GCA_013398855.1 Mohoua ochrocephala | reverse complement strand
CCTGGGTGCTGCCCCAGCCCCCCTCCCCCAGGCACAGCCCACCCCCGCTTCTGGGAGATCAGTGAGGAAAAGCTCATCCCTTAAAAGCGCATCCCATGTGGGTGCGAGGCAGGGAATCTCCTGTCCTCATCCTGCAGCACAGGACAGAGATTGGGATTGGGATTGGGGTTGGGATTCACATCCGGCTCGTGGATGTCCTGCAGGACAGAGGATGCAGAGCAGGTTTGGGGGCTCAGCCCGGCACCAGCACATGGCCCTGCACGAGCCAAGCCTGTCGTAACCTTTGGAGGACTTCAGGGCTGGGCGGAGCTCCCACCCCTCCCCACCACCCCCTGAGCCTCAGCACCAGGTGCCAGAGCCCGCACAGACCACGAGATGCTCCTGGGCAGAGGGACTGGCACTGGTGCTGACCCATGGCGGTGGGGAGTGGGGACAGCCCTCAGAGTGCTGGGTGGGGTGGGGGCACTGGCTGTCACTCCCTCGGCTCACACTCAGACAGGAGCAGCCCTTGTTCCCTGCCAGGACACAGAATTCCACCGCAGCCTTCACCTTCCTTGGCCCAAGAGATGTTTGCCATCAAGTCCTTCCCATGCACAGGGCAGGGCAGGCGGCACCAGAAGAGCCAAGAAACTTTCAGCAAGAGGAGCTGGTGCTCAGCAGGGAGAGGGGATTTGTGTTCCCAGCAGGGGCTGAGCACCTGCCAGGTGTGTTTGCAGCAGAGCCCAGCCTGGGATGTCACCTGGGACCAAGGGGAGTGACAGGGGCCAAGGTGTCTGCTAGCAGAGACCTCTGCCTTGCCCACCGGGCTGTGGCCCCACAGCTCCTACCCAGGCATGATTTCTGAGGGTCCAGCTGGGTGCTGATGGGTTTGGGGAGGAGGATGCATTGCCTCCACTGAGAGCATCACCTGCAGTGCTCAGCACAGTCCCAGCCTGGCAGAGCTTCCTGCAGCATCCCGGAATGCGCAGGGCACTCGGGAGAGCCAGAATCCCACAGGCTCATGGACTGTTAACCAGCAGCCAGGGGCGCTGAGCGCCTGCTCTGGGGCTGGGATTAATTCCTGGATTCCTGAGGAGCTGCTGCTCCCCAAAGCCAACGGTGCTGCTGCAGCTGGGGCTGTGCAAGGGGAGGGAAAGACAAAGCTCCAGCCTGTCCTTGGAGGAGGATGAAGGGCAGATGGAGGGGAAAATGGAGCAAGGGAAAAGGCAGTTAGAAGTGACTTTTGACAAGGGCCTGGAGTGACAGCACATCACACTGCCAGAGAGCAGGGCTAGATGGGATATTCAGGGTGCCCAGAGCAGCTGTGGCTGCCCCTGGATCCCTGGCAGTGTCCAAGGCCAGGCTGGACATTGGGGCTTGGAGCAGCCTGGGACAGTGGGAGGTGTCCCTGCCTGTGGTAGAGGGTAGAACTGGATGATCTTTAAGGTGCCTCCCAACCCAACCCATTCCCTGATTCAATGATTGGGGCTGTCCTGAGCAGGGCCGAATGCAGGGGCACCTTTGCCCAGCAGCCCCAGTGCCAGCGCTCTGCCCGTGCAGGGAGGCAGCGCTGGGCCCTCCACCCCCGGGGACACCTGGGGCTCTGCTCTGCCAAGAGCTGTTCTCTGGGGACATCCTGCCAACCTCCCTGAGCAGTAAATGACATCTCCCTGAGCAGTAAATGACACCTCCCTGTGCACACACACTCAGAGACCCTCTGCCCAGTTATTCTGGGGGACAAGCTCAGCCAGAGCTCGGCGCAGGTGGGCACAGCCCCAAGCCCCGCTGTGCACACCACGGCAGCTGTGGCACACTCCGGCAGCAGCACCTGCTGCCAGAGGCTCCGGCTGGAGCTGCACTCCCTGCGAGCTCCTCCTGAGCTGGCAGCTCACCAAGCCCCTCGGGGGGCCGGGAGGGGCAGCCTCGTGATCCGAAATCCCCCGGGGTGCGTGGGGCACACTCCCCCACACCTGTGCGGAACACACACACAGCCACCTCCCCGGGGGCGCGGGTGCTTGCACGCCCCGTGACGCCCCTCACACGCCCCGCACGCACACGGGGGCCGGTGCTGCACTCACGGGCTGGGGATGGAGGCTCTCTGCACCTTCCCAAGGTCTCCACGCTTTCCCAGCAGATCCTTCCCTCTCTCTCTTTTTGCTGCAGGGAAATGAAGGTTTCCTGGGGACAGCTCTTCGCTCCTCCTCCTCCTCCTTCTCCTCCTCCTCCTCCTCCTCCTCCTGCTCCTGCTCCGGGTGTCCCCAGCCTGCACATGGTGTGTCAGCCAGGCAGCCCAAGCCGAGGGGGTGCCACGGAGGATGAGGAGCAGGGAAGGAGCTCTCCCTGCCCTCGTGCTGGCTCCTCCTGGCATCCCCCAAGCCAGGTGGCTGGGTTACTTCCTTGGGCTTCATTCAGCACAAGCAGCTTGTGCTGTTTCTCCTCCTCCCTGGGGTGGGCTGCTCATTTTTGCCCCATAAGACAATGCCCTTTTTCAAAAACAAAGAAATTATAAAGTACATATGAACATATGGTAACATATATTCTAGGCTGCCTATGTGGCCAATTTTCTGTATGTTACCATATGGTGCCGCGTATTTAGCAAAAATATAACTTGACTGTTTCTCTTTCCATATGGGGATTCTTTTGCCTTAATTAATAACATTGAGCAAAAACTCTTTCTAAGGTTTCCAAGATTTCTGCAAGGGAGTATCTTGTGACAGACACGTGCTCCTGAAGGCTTTCCTGCTTATTTGTCTGCACCCTTCTGTCCCCGTCCTCTTCCGCGTGCTCCAGGGGCAGCTGCGGGGACATCTGCCCGTGGGATTGCTGGCAGGGGGATGCTGCACCCCGGCTCGGCCCCCGGCCCAGGGGCTCCCTGTCCCCCTCAGGACCTGGCTGCAGCTCCGGGGATAACACAGTGCCTGTGGGCTGGATCCCTGCGGCTCATCCGGGAGCCGAGTTAATGGAACAGAGGGGAAATGGGGAGGGCTCTGGTGCAGCAGAGAGAGCATTGGTGGCCACACAGGGACTGCTGCCTTCAAAGGGGCAGAAAGCTGCACACTTTGCAGCTCTCCAATTAAGCCTCTCAAGTGTTATCTCACAGAACAGTGAAATATGTCAGAGGATCCTCTCAGGACGAGCCCACGGCCAGCGCCCGTGAGATGAGCCAGCTGCGTCCCGGTGGGATGGGGTGGGAAGGGTCAGTGGCACAGTCCCAGATGCCAGAGACCCTCCCGCTCGCCCAGCCAAAGCCTGTCAATGACGACAAATCTCTGCGTGGCTCCAGATGCGTCCCTTGTCCCTCAGGGATGTTCCCGCCGTGCAGGCAGAGCGGAGCTGGCGCGGGGCGGGAGAGCGGGGACAGCAGGGGAGCTGCTGGATCTCCACCTCTCCCCATTCCTGGGTCTTGATGGGGATGCTGAGCTCCCTGTCCTCCTCCTGGGGTGGGACGGGGCACAGGCAGTGTCGGGGGGCTCAGCTCTGCTGTGGGGTGAGCGTGTCCCTCCTGCTCAGCAGCAGCACCTCTCACCAGGCACTGCTCCCCGAGGGGCTGCCCCACTCCCACCAGCGGGCAGATCCCTCGTGGGGCTCTGCTTGAGTGTCCTCAGCCTCCCTCAGCCCCGAATCCTCCTTCCCTGTGCTGCTGTGCTGGGCCTGTGGGAATGGGACAGGGTGACAGGGTGGGGGCTTGGCTTCCCCTGCCCTTCCCCTGGAGCCCCCAGAGCAGCCCAGTGAAGGCTGGCTGTGGGCAGGGTCAAGGCTCCAGGGTCAGTGGGAACCAGGGGCTCCTTGTCAGGGCTGCCCTGTCCCCCAGCTCCTCGCACCCCAGAGCTCCCTGTGTCAGGAAGTTTCTCTTCTGAGGAGATCACTGGGAACTCTCCAAACCCCTTCTGCCCCTGCCTGGTCCATTCCCTCTCCTGCTGCCTCACAGCACCTCCCCACATCCCTCAGCTCTGTGTCTGGGGTCCACAGGCACCTCCTGCCCTTTGTGGAGGCTCCCTTGCTGGGATGCCTGGGATGTCCTTTGAGGACAGGTCCTGGGCATCCCCTTCCAGTGCCATTAATCAGAGTCTCCGGGGCATGGGTTGAGCCAGCTGTCCTTCCCAGCCCTGCTGGCTTCATCCAGCTCCCTTGGACAGCTGGGATGGGGAGGGAAGTCTCTCATGGGCTTAGTGCAGCCTCCTGAAGGGTTCCCTGGGCAGTCGGGCAGTCCTGAGTAGCCTGGAGAGAACAGCTGGATAAGCTCCGGGTGCCTCAGCCTCATTCTGCCCCCCCAGAGCTTTCCTCTTGAGGACCTGAGCTGACCTGGAGCCCAGGTCTCTGCCCAGCCCTGCCACCCCCAGCTGGTGTCCATCCACTGAGCGTGTCCTGGCAGAGTGGGACACGAGGAGAGTGGCAGAGTGGCAGTCACCAGCTCCTCTGTGGCGATGGGGCACTGCCAGCACCTTGTGTGCAGCTGTTCCTGGCTCGGGACCGCGCGGCTGCTCCCCCGTTTCCTCCCAGTGCCCAGAGCAGCACACGGGGTGGGACATGTGCAGAGCAGCCCATCCCTACAGCCACACGGAAATCAGCCACGGCCTGAGAGCCCCGCTGGGGACCGTGTCTGGCTGCTGGCTGGGTGCCTGCAGGGCGGCGTTGGGCTCTGCCTGGGCAGGCGTTTCCAAGGGGCAGGACACCAGGGCTTCACCAGCAGCCAGCATTCCTAAATTTGCACGACAGGCTGTTGTGTGCTGGGTATCCGTGTGCCCTGACTGAGGCACTGGTGGGGTGCAAATCACAGAATCACAGGATGGTTTGGGTTGGAAGGGCCCCAAAGACAATCCGGTTGTCCTGCCACGGGCAGGGACACCTTCCACCAAACCAGGTCGCTCCAAGCCCCACTGCAGGAGAGCGGCCCCTCTTTGGGAGGGTGTCCCTGAGCCGGGCTGCACTCCCACCACATTTCAGACCAGAACAGCCTCTGACCTCTCCTGCCCGACCTCTTGGCACAAATCAAACCCCACCCTCGCAACGGGCTGCCAGCCGGGCTCGCATGAGGGCCGTGGGTGCAGAGCCTGGCGGGCTCCTGGTGACGTGGTGGCATTCGGAGATGGCACTGGGAGAAGGTCAGTGCGTGCAGAGCAGGCACAGGCTGTCAGCGCTCGGCTCTGCTCAGCCTCCGCGAGGAGGACAACCGCGGGATGCCGAGAACGGGCTCTGCTCGGGAGCTGTCTGGAGACGGCCGGCACGGGGGGGCTGCAGTGCAGGGAGAGAACAGGAGCAGGGAGCACGTCCTGGAGTGCTGCCACTGAGTTCTGCTCTGCTGCAGAGTCGATGGGAATTTCTGGGGCCCTGGGAGAAAAGTGGAGCTTGGCCTAATATTTCCAAAGGGGAAACGGGGTGACGTGGGTAATTTCAAGTCTGTCAGGCTGACACTGATCCCAGAGAAAACAGTGGAACGGCTGGTACTGAACGCAAGGAATAAAGAATCCAAAAGGGTGATATAATTAATGCCAATCAACAGGGATTTATGGAAAATAGATCCTGTTAAACCAACTTGACAGCTTTCTTCCCGTTGGGTTTTTTTTCTTTTTTTTTTTTTTCTTTTGTTTAAAAACAAGATTACAAGTTTCTCCGGCAAGGGGAGGTTTGCTGAGGACATGGGAACAGCAACAGATCACCTGGACACTGTGTGCTTTCTTGTAAAAAGTATGGGAAAACCCAACCAGCCGCGTGGGGTGGGTGGTTTAAGACCACGTTTAGGAGCTCATGAGCGGGCACAGACTGACGCTGCGGGGGATTCTGCCCCTGTCCCGTCCCACCAGTGCTGGGGAGCACACGCTGGGCTGTGTCCCAGCAGCTCACTGGGAGGTTCTGCTGGGACATCACTGGTGCTGCTGGGGGGGATTTGATTTGCAGAGAGGGGAGCACCGGGCAACAGATTATCGTGCAAAGGGCAAATAATGCTGCTGGAGAGAGTCCAGAGGAGCCCATGGAGATGCTCCAAGGGCTGGAGCCCCTCTGCTCTGGAGCCAGGCTGGGAGAGCTGGGGGTGCTCCCCTGGAGAGGAGAAGGCTCCAGGGAGAGCTCAGAGCCCCTTGCAGGGCCTAAAGGGGCTCCAGGAGAGCTGCAGAGGGACTGGGGCCAAGGCCTGGAGGGACAGGAGCCAGGGAATGGCTTCCCAGTGCCAGAGGGCAGGGCTGGATGGGATCTTGGGCAGGAATTGTTCCCTGGGAGGGTGGGGAGGGGCTGGGATGGAATTCCCAGAGCAGCTGTGGCTGCCCCTGGATCCCTGGCAGTGTCCAAGGCCAGGCTGGACATTGGGGCTTGGAGCAGCCTGGGACAGTGGGAGGGGTCCCTGCCCATGGCAGGGGGGGGAATGAGGTTGGGCAGGAAATAAATTCAACCACACGAAGGGGAAGTTTCAGTTCAAACAGCTCCAACAGCAGATGGAAAGGGGAATTTCCAGGCTATTTCCAGGCCAGTGGCTGGGGGCTGTGCCCAGGGAGCCTCGCAGAGGGTAAGGGGGCTTGGGGCACTGGGGTGCAGGGCTCGAGCACCCACATGAGCTGGACACTGTCCCCTACCATTGCACCGGGCAGCAGTGACCCTGAGGTAGGACGTGCCTCAGAAAATCCTGGTAAAAGTCAGTAAATTCATTTCTTTATCGAGTGCCCAGGACAATGTCCGGAGGTCTGTGTCCAGGTGAGACCATAACTGCTCACTGTCCTCAAGTCCCTGACAGGAGGGGGCAGCCGGGGGGGGTCGGGCTCTGCTCCCAGGGAACAGGGACAGGAGGAGAGGGAACGGCCTCAGGCTGGGCCAGGGGAGGCTCAGGGTGGATATTGGGAAAATTTCTTCATGGAAAGGATTCTAAGTGACGGGCTGTCCAGGGCAGGGGTGGAGTCATCGAAGGGGGGGATGTGGCACTTGGGGACATGGGTTCGTGCTGAGTTTGGAAGTGCTGGTTGGACTCACTGGTCTTAGAGGGCTTTTCTAGCCTTAATGATTCTATGGTTTTATGGTTCTATGACCTCCACAGCCCAACCACCCCCATGCTCTTGGTGCATGCTCAGTTTCACCAAACATCATATCTCCCCCTCGGCAACTCTCCCCAGGTTCCCCAGCTTCCCTGGGGGCACCGTCCCCCCTTTCTCAGCTTCCCTGGGGGCACCATCCTCCCTTTCTCAGCCTCCCTGGGGGCACCATTCCCCTCTCTCAGCCCAGACACACAGGCACTGACAGCAGCAGCCCCACCTTGTAATATTTAAAACAATTTTATTCATGAAAATATGCTGTACAATGCACTATACACAGTTCTTTACATTGCCACATACACAAACTCTAATAGCACAACCAAGAAAGTTACCATTGCCTACGATAGATGCGTGTGAGAGATGACGCCTCCGAGACCCTCCCCCCCAGTCTGTACAGTTATAAATACGAGGGAAAGGACGGACCCCAAACCGCCGGGGGAAGCAAACCGGGGGGGCCCTTCGGTGTCCCCCCACACCGGCTCCAGGCAGGGCACGGCGGGAGCAGGGCGGGAGCAGAGGCAGCTCCTGGTCCCCAGAGGGGCGCTTTGGGGTGGGGGGAATGGAGGGAGGGGATGATGGAGAGGGGAGGATGAAGCTGAGTGAGGTGGGACATGAGGTGGCCTCGCTGTTTGCAGAGAGAGAACCTGGCGCCTCGGCCACCCCACACAGTGACACAAAGCCCTGGTGCCTCCCCCCTTCCCCACACTCGCAGTCGCGGGGGGGGGCACAGCCGTGCCAGCCACCCCCAGGACCCCCAGGACCCGCCTGCCCCCCAGGCACGTAGCACAGCCCCGACACCCCCATTCCATCACCACCACCCACCTGGACACCACGGCCCCACATCCCCGGGTCCTTCGGTCCCGCGGCGGGGCCAGCCTGTGCCACCCGCCCCTGCAGCCACCCCGTCCCCCGGGGTCCCAGCTGCTCTGGGGGTGTCCGTGCCTGCCCCCGCCGCCCCCGGCCCCGCACGACGACTGAACACACGACGTTACCAACACGACTGCACCGCACACACGACAACCCCACGGTCACGAACCACGACGACAGCTTGGCGATGGGCCGTGCCCACGCAGCGGGGCAGGGGCGCGGGGGCAGCAGGGCGGGCGCGGGACAGGGGGACACTTTCCTCCTGCTGCTGGGACACGGTGGTGGCCAGCCTGTGTCTGTGACACCGGAGGGGGCTCGGGGACCCTGCGTGGGAGAACCCCGTTCTCCAAGTGCCCGATTGCTGCCCGGCATGCTGGTGTGCTGCTGGATCTGTGCCTGGAGATCACGCGCCTGGAGGAGCCAGGACCCCTTCCCTTTCTCCCATTGCTGGGGGGCAGAGGCCCCCGTTTCCTCCAGGGCAGCCACAGCTGCCCTCCTGCCTCGGGGTCCCTCACACCCACAACATGCTGAACTGGGGGGTCGGGGATTAAACAGCCATTTGCAATCGGTTTCCAAGGATTTGAAAGATGCCTGAAACGAGAGGTGGTGTATAAAAGGAATGTGGTAATGATCCTGACCAAAGAATAATCCTTTTTAAAAAAGCATTCAAGAAAGATTATATATAATAGAATATATTAAATTCTGTACATGATCAAATAATGTAAACATAATTAATTAACTTGTAAGAATGTCTTTAGAGACTGTGCCTGCCGTGTGCCCCGGGTGAAGGTGAGCGGTGGCACATGGGGCTCCTCTGTCACGCTCTGCCACAGCCCTGTGGGTCAGGAGGGGAGCAGGAGGTGCCCACCCGAGGGTCCCCCTGCCCTGACGCCAGGCAGCCGCGCTGTCCCTGTGGCTGGCTGGGGCCCAGCGCCTGCTCCGTGGCAGAGGGACTGGTGCTGGGGCAAGAAGGGAAGAGCGGGGCTGGGAAAGTGTGCCGGTTCAGTGCACTGACCCTGCTGCACCCAGGGGCTGGAGGTCAGAGAGAGCCTGTGGTGCCCGGGAGGAAGAACAGCTGAGCAGAGACCCCACGGGACAGAGCAGCAGCTCCACCACCTCCTCCCAGCCCTCCATCATCTCCAGACCAGTTGCTCCTGCTGCCCACCAGCCTGTCCCCTCCAAAACCCTGCTGCTCCTGGCAGCTGTGTGGGATGGCCGGGACATCCCTGGCGCTCTCCTGCCCCACAGAGCAGCGGGGTCAGTTGGGGGTCCTGGCACACAGCAGGACCACGTGTGAATTACGGTCCCCATCGCCACGGAGCCCCAGCCCCTGGCAGGTGGGTGCACCCCTCTTGCTGACAGCTCCTGGACCAGCTCTCCTGGCACCCCAGGGATGGGCAGTGAGCCCACTGGGACAGGCATGGCGGCACTGACCCCCAGGAGCCCCACAGCCCTGGCTGGGGGCCCTGTGGCCCCTCACGAGCAATGTGGGTCACCCACGCTTGGGGCAGGATGGACCCCACGCTGCATCCAGAGGCCTGGCCACCACATCCCTCCCCTCCTCACACACACACAGCCCCTCCTCGAGGATGACCCACATCGCAGCCCCCCAGCTTTCACCCCACCATCCAACACCCAGACCCATGGCCAAGCCAAGACGAGCCATGCGATGGACACTGCCACCAGCGCTGCCCACGGCCTCTCTCTCCTCTCCCTAAGCTCGACCCTTTCTTGCTTGCAATGCAAAAACTCAATGGCAAAAGAGTGCATGAAATCAAATAAATACGCCCCCCTCCCCGCCCCTGCGAGCCGCCCCTGAGCCTCCAGCACGGGGGACCCTCACTCCCAGCAGGACCCCTCTGGAGCGTGCCCAGCCTGCTCCAGGCAGGGCTGCAGCCTCCCCGTGGCACCCTCAGGCCCCGGGGGCTGCCGAGATGCTGCTGATCCCCAGGGGTGCTGACTGCACACCCCCCTCCATCACCACCCCCTTCTCACTGCTCGGTAAGGAAACCTGCACGAGGACCCGCAGTGGAGGTGGCCTGGGGGCATGGGCTCGGCAGAGCCCTGATCTCCACCAGGACTGAGGGGTCATAAGCCCCTCCTTGCCCTGGGGCAGGGTCCCCACTCCTGACACTTCTACCCAGAGGACTCGTTTCCCAAGGTGGCTCAGAGAAGAGTCCCTTCCTGGGGGATGCCCACGCAGGGGGGTCCCACACCACCAGCCGTCACCACTCCATCACCCAGCCCAAGGGCAAATCAAACTGGCACCATCACCGTGGGGCACTGGGACCGTCTGGAAAGGCTTTCCCTTCCTGCTACCCCCCTGGATCTGCCTGGCTCCGGCTGCCTCTCCCACCCAACCTGCCCTGCATCCTCCAGAGGATGCTGGCAGGACTCGCAGACCGGGCGCATGTGGGGCTGGGGGTCCTCCCCCATCTCAATATTTGACCCTCCGGTTTGTGTTTCGTGTTCGACCTCAAGCTCAGACCGATGGCTCTCGCCCATCTTAACAAACAAAGGCAGAAGAGAAAGGAAAAAAAAAAGTTAGTCTCAATGTTCCCCTCGTGGCTTCCCGGCGGTGAGCCCGCGCCGGGGTGGGCGTCACCCGGGCACCCAGCTCTGATTCGTGGGCTGCGGCCCCCCGGGCAGCGCGGGCACGTTGAGCCCGTTCTGCGGCGGGAGGGCCGAGTCGAAGTTGAAGTCCATCTCATCGCTGTCCATAAAGTCATTCAGGATGATCGACTCCACGTCGCACTCCAGGCTCCCATTGAACATGTCCAGGTCCAGGTCTGCTGGGAACCTGTCTTGGCCCAACACGGGGGGGTGGACGGCCCCCGGGTAGGGGCCCTGCAGCGAATCCAGCAAGCTCATGTGTGCCCCTTGGTTATTAGCGTAGGAATGCAGGTGCCCGTGGTGCGGCATGGCCGCCATGCTGCACGAGTCACTGGGCAGGCTCATAAGGCTGACAGGATTGGCTAAGGCACTGGTGTTGACCGCAGGGTGGTGACCGGCTGGTGACGGGTGGTACAACGCGTTGCTCTTCATGAGAGCGCCCGGGTGGGGCGGGTAGGAGGACAAGCCCTGCTCCCCGCCCCCGCACAGCAGCGGGTTGTGTCTGTGGCCACGGGCCGGCACCATGGGGCTGGCCTGCGGCAGGGGCAGGTCCCCCGGGACCATGCTCTCCTTGTGCGCGTAGGAGATGGAGGAGAGCAGGTCCTGCAGCGAGGCGTTCCTGTAGGAGCTGACGGGCGAGAAGGTGGCCTGCTTGTTCTCCTGGATGGTCTGCATGGGCAGGCGGCGCATGAGGCTCATGGCCGGCTGGCTGTAGATGGTCCCGCAGTAGGTGTTGGAGGCGGCCCCCATGCTGGAGCACTTGGAGTTGAAGGTGAAACTGGAGCTGCGCTGCCGCAGGGCGGCCGGGGGGAGCTGCTGGGAGGGGCTCATGCTGTAGCCGTCCTGCAGGTCCTCCAGCATGCTCTCCCCCAGGCTCTCGTTCAGGCTGATGGTGCCGGTCAGGTCGGTCAGCCGGGGCAGCTCCACGGAGCAGCGGGCGCTGAGGGAAGGAGACATGGTGCTGGAGGGGCTGGGGTACATCAGCGGGGACGAGGGGGTACCGTCGTCCTCCTCCAGCTCGTCCGGCTCGTGGTTGGCCATGATGGGCGAGAGGCGCCCGCTCAGCGTGCTGGCCGTGGAGTTGGCCCGCGTCCGGAAGTCTGCCCAGGCGTCGTACTCGTCGCTGGCGTGGGACGCGGGGCTCTCCGACCACTTGGCCTGCTGGGAGGACGGGCTGTCCTCCCCGCGCTCCTGCGTCACCTGCAGCTGCTTCTTCTTGCTGGCCTTGCCCTTGATGCGCAGGAACTTGCTGTTGTTGTCCATGGACACCGCCCGCCGCCGCGGCGTCTTGCCCGTCTTGCCGCCCTCGGGGTTCAGCATCCACCAGGAGCTCTTGCCGGTGCCCTCGTTCTGCACGCGGATGAAGCGGGTGTGCAGGGACAGGTTGTGCCGGATGGAGTTCTGCGGGGACAGCAAGGACAGGGGGAGGGTCAGCAGGGACAGCACCCCAGAAGGAAAGGGACGCCCATGGGGCTGGGGGGTACACGGGGCATCGTGGGACGCCTGGGCTCCGTCCCTTGGGATGTCTGAGCCAGAGGGGTCGGGGCTGGGAGAGCTCAGCCGGCAGGTCCCTCCCACATCCCGTGGGTCACAGCCCTTGCCGCACCTCCCAGCTCTGTCTTTAGCACAATTGCTGTCATGGCAGGGACGGGGGTGTCTTTAGCACGTGTCCCAGGGACCTGCAGCAGCCAGGGCCAGCTCTCAGGGGACCTTCCTTCCCTGGCAGGAGCCTGCGGAGGGGCAATGTGAGGAGGAAACGAATGCAGCAGCAGAGTCAGGACCACGCACAGGTGCAGGGCTTCTCCGTCCCTCCCAGCCCCGGCCCACCACGTGCCCAGCACATCCCGCGGGATGCTCCCAGCACAGCCTGCACCTCTGCGGAGATCCCAGCCCACTGCCCACCAGCTCTACAGGCAGAGGGAATCCCCTTGGACACTGACCCTCTGGAGCGGACTCCAAGCCCCTTCCCCTGCCTGGCATCATTTGGGATGTGCTCCCCTCTGCCCTCAGCACCGGGACACGCCCTGTGCAGGGGACATCAGCACCACCACAGCCCAAAACAACCTGTTGGCACCATGTGAGACCTCGTCCCCAAATGCCTGTCACCCCCTGTGAGCAGGACTGGGGGCCCCCAAGGAGAGGGTGTGCCTCCCTGCATGTCTGGCTCTGGTCTGACAGGGACACACACCCTGCCCGAGAGGCTCGGGCACCACAGCCCAGGGGGTCTGCAAACCCACTACAACACCCACTGCCCAGAGCAGGGCTGGCTGGAGGCTGCTTCCACCCTGGACACTTCTGGCTTCCTCACCCACACCCAGCACCTCGGGGGGTGTCCTGCTGGGAGCAGCACTCAGTGCCCTGGGCTTGTGCCGGCAGCCCTGGCTCGGAGCAGCTCCCTGGCTGGAGCAGGGATGGGCTTGCAGGAGGCTGGAGCCGGGGGCACGTCCCAACACGAGCATCCCCAGCTGCCCCTGCCCCGCGGGGGGACAGGCTGGGGCGGCCCTGGGGCAGTGCACCTTCGCAGCTTTGGCCTGGGGAAGAGAGGGGGTGAGGACGTGAGTACAGAGTGGGAGAGGAACCCACTGAGAACAGCCCTGCAGAGAAGGTTCCGGTGGGTGAGAGGCTGGACATGAACCAGCCCTTTCCTGGGCTGCAACAAAGAGAAGAGGCCAGCAGGGCATGGGAGGGGATTCTTCCCCTTGGCTCTTGTGAGACCCCACCTGCAGAGCTGCCTCCAGCCCTGCGACCCTCAGCACAGGAAGGACATGGACCTGTTAAAGCTGGTCCAGAGGAGGCCACGGAGCTGCTCCAGGGCTGGAGCCCCTCTGGAGCCAGGCTGGGAGAGCTGGGGGTGCTCACCTGGAGAGGAGAAGGCTCCAGGGAGAGCTCAGAGCCCCTTGCAGGGCCTCAGGGGGCTCCAGGAGAGCTGGAGAGGGACTGGGGCCAAGGCCTGGAGGGACAGGAGCCAGGGAATGGCTTCCCAGTGCCAGAGGGCAGGGCTGGATGGGATCTTGGGCAGGAATTGTTCCCTGGGAGGGTGGGGAGGGGCTGGGCTGGAATTCCCAGAGCAGCTGTGGCTGCCCCTGGATCCCTGGCAGTGTCCAAGGTCAGGCTGGACATTGGGGCTGGGAGCAGCCTGGGACAGTGGGAGGTGTCCCTGCCCATGGCAGAGGTGGGATGGGATGGGCTTTGAGGTCCCTTCCAACCCAAACCATTCCAGGATTCTCTGACACCCGCCTCTCCCTCCTGACATGCAGCTCATGGGATGCCACCCCAGCTCCCCGTGCCTCAGTTTCCCCAGAGGAAAAAGACAAGATGCAGAGCCCAGGGAGGAGCCTCAGCCCGCACTCAGTCCATAGAGACCCTTCCCTCAGCTCTGCCCAAGGGCTCGGGGCTGGCCAGGGGCTGCTGGAGAGGGGAGGCACCTCCCCAGCCCCTTCCCAGCTGCAGGAGGGGCAGAGGGACGAGGAGGGGGAGGAACCCGAGGTACAGGGGAGAAAGTTTGGTGCTGTTGTGGCATACAGTGGAATACTAATGAAGAGGCAAGTGAGCTCCAGCCTCATCTATCATATTATGTAATGGCTTACTTCTCTGCACTTCATTTATTTGGAGATTGCTCCCAGGCTGGCTCCTCGCCAGCAGCCACCAAATCCAAGTCTACAGAAATCAATCTCGCGCTGACTGATTAAGCCGTGTTTAGAACTAATTGCTCCTTCGTGTGTGGGGAGAATAAATTACGGGCTTTAATTTCACATCTTTAAAATGCAACTGCAGGTATGGGCCAGCCATTAACCCCTTCCTGCACGGCTGGGGAGGGGGCCCAGGGGGTGGCTGGGACACAGCTGCCCAACCAATGCTTATCACCTTCAAGCATAGCAAGTCAAGCCCTGGCCAGCCTTCCTGGCAGGGAGAGTCCCCCTGACCCTTCCAGCACCTCTCCCTAAGCCACAGGATGATCCAAACCCCCCTCCATGACCAAGCTGCCGTGCAAGCAGCAGGGACAGAAGCACAGCACGGGGTTGTCACTGCCCTGGCAGGGCCAGGGCCACCAGCCAGCTCAGCCCCACAGTGCTGCCTGCACCCACAGACAGTGGGGAGCTGGGAATGCCCAAGCTGGGCTTGCTGCAGTGATGCCCAGTCACTGCCGGGCCCCTGACAGGCGTGGAGATCCCCCCATGGCCGCAGTCCCTCCCTGCCAGAGCTGCTGGGTCTGCTCAGCCCCGGAGGCAGGAGATGCTGCAGCCCGTGTGGCTGGGATGGAGCTGCCATGCAGAGCACGGGGAGAGGGGCTGGGCTTTGGGGATGTCACAGCTGGATGGGGGTGACATTCAGCACCCTCTGCTACGGCCCTTCCCACCCCAGCAGCAGCACGGGGCACCCCGCATCCCCCGAGGCAGGGGACAGGGCTGGCAGGGTCAGGCTGCCCGAGGGAGAGGAGGGAAGGGGAGGCTGCTGCTTCTCTTGCAGCCGAGCTTCATTAAGAGCCAGAAGACAGGAGCAATTAAGTGCAAGGTGCAGCACACGCGGCTCTCTCCTCATTAGCACCCCGACATGCTCGGCTGGCCGCGGCTCGGGGCATAGGAGCAGGGCGGGGGGCTGCGCTGGGGCGGGCCGGGAGCTGATTAACAGCAGGCAGGCAGGGACCTGCTTGCAGCCCCCGGGCACCCAGCGTCCCGCAGCCCCCGGCCCCGCTGGCAGTGCCGTGTAGGTGGGGATACACGGGGGACATCGGGGCTGGCAGCCCCCCGTGGCAGCCGCTGCCTTGGCAGGGGACGCACTGGGGTCAGGCAGGGCGCAGGAAAGGACGGTGCCGGTGCCAGGGCCCCCGTGACGCCCCTGACACCGCTCTGCCCTGCAGCAGCCCACAGCAACCTGCACCACTGCATGGCTGGCCATGCCCTGGGCCCGCGCTGTGCCCCCTTGCCCGTCCCCTCTGTCCCCGTGTCACCCCCGTCACCCCTGCCTGTCCACCCCCCTCCGATGGCCCAGCCCCTCACTGGTGGCCCGGCCCCAGGCGGCCCTACAGCCCCCGGTACCCAAACCCCAAACAGCACCGGGCAGGGAGCGTCGGTCCCCAGGGCGCACCCAGCCCGTGCCAGGGGTGACACCCGCACTGCGGGCCCCGGCACGCCCGCACAGCTCTGCCGAGGGGCCGGGGACGCTCTGGGGAGCAGAGGGGCGGGCTGGGGGTGGCACCAGGACTGCAGGTGCACCGGACCCCCTGTTCAGCCCTGGCTGGCACCAGGGCAGGACGAGGCTGAGCCCGTGCCAGCCCCCAGCCACCAGCTGCCGGAGGCTTTGCCAAGCTGGAAGACCCCAGTGCCATCCCGGTGCCCGTCTGCCGGGGGCTGGTCCTGCTGCGGGGCCTGAGGGGGGGGCTGTGGGCACCCACAGAGCCCCTCACCCCCCCAGGAGCCCTCCTCCGGCGAGCCTCATTGTCAGGGGAACAGGCAGTGTGAAATCGGTCTGATTAGCAATTAGTCCCATTGTAAAAGGATTAGCCGGACCCATTGTTTGGGAGAGTGACTTGACTGTCAATGGGCATCTGGCAGCGATGATGATGATGATGATGATGATAATGATGATGCGGTGGGAGCCGGAAGCCATTCCCCAAGGCCGGACTCCCGAAATGTGCATCGACCCCCGAGATGAACCTCGACCCCCGAAATGAGCCACCCAGACGGGTACCGACCCCCAAGACGGGCAGCGCTGCCCATCCCCACCCCAGCAGCACGTCCCAGGGTCCCACCTCCAGCCTTGGGGTGCCCGCGGGTGCCGGGGTGCAGGGAGTGGGGCCGAACGCCCCTCTGCGTGCCCTGAGGAGAGCGGGGTGGGGGCAAACGAGTGCAATTCGATAAAGAACAACTCCTGGCCAGAGCTGGGGAGAGCGAACAAGGCGCTCTGTGCACCTCCCCGTCCCTGTCACATCCCCTGCACCCCTCTGCTGTCCCCAGCACTGTCCCCGAGCTGCCACCCCTCCCTGCTGTCTGCCCAGCACCAAGGGTTTCCAAGCAATCCCACTAATCGCAGCTGCTCCCCACACCCCACAGCCCTGCTTTCAGGGATCTCCGCGGCCAGGGTGTGCCGGGGGCTGTCTGTCTGTCTGTCTGTCTGTCTGTCCAGGCTGCTGGGCCATCCAGCAAAGGAGCTCGTTGGTTATTACCGGGTGGGGATTCTCACGCCGTTGGCAGGAGAAAGCAGGGACAGGGACAGGGCCACTAAGGAGAGCTCTGCCAGCAGCACAAGGACGGCTCCAGGGGTTAATTGATGCTTATTCACTTCTTGCACATTAAAATTGCCACTGCTGGAGGAAATATTCCAGAGGGCAGAGGCTGCTGACAGCCTCGGTAGGGCTCCATCCCTGGGGATGTTGTACAGGAGGGCGGTGGCATGGGACAGTCAGTGGTGACACCGCCAAAGACATCATATTCACCCAAAAAATGGCTCTGCCTGTGGGCACCGGCAGCCTCCTGGCACCATCCCCTGGGCACGGCCAGCCCTCCTCCCTGGACTGGTGTCACCACTGTGCCCGGAGCAGCCGGTGGCTGAGCGCAGCCCACCAGCCCTGGCACAGTCCCCCCGAGAGGGGCCCAGGCCTGCCTGGTGAGCAGGTGGCAGCTGGCACATGTGGCAGTGCTGCCCACACGCTGGGGATGGCAAGCACCCCGGATGCTCGTGACAGGGACGGATGGCCCGTGGTGACAGGAGTGGACCCCAGTGCTGTGCCAAAGGCAGGCACGGGATGAGACCCCCACCACCTCCCATGCCTGCAGGTGCACCAGCCCACCCCACACCATCCTGATCCACATCAGCCCACCCCACACCATCCTGATCCACATCAGCCCCACATCAGCCCATCCCACACCATCCTGATCCACATCAGCCCCACATCAGCCCACCCCACACCATCCCGATCCACATCAGCCCAATCCACACCATCCTCATCCACATCAGCCCACCCCACACCATTCCCATCCACATCAGCCCCACATCAGCCCACCCCACACCATCCTGATCCACATCAACCCAATTCACACCATTCCCATCCACATCAGCCCATCCCACACCATCCTGACCCACACCAGCTCTCCCTGCATGGGTGGATGAACCCAGAGAGGGGAAGCACACGGAGCCAGCCAGGGTGAGGGCAGGGGGTGGCTGTAAATCCAGCCCAACGTGTGCCAGGGTTCCCCCAGCCTCACACCGGGCTCCCAAGGATGGGATCCAGCCGCACTGTGAGCCCTGACAGCCTCTCTGCTGCGAGCAGCCCCGTGATCTCCCCGTGTCCCTGCTGCCCCAGGGCACACGGTGCTGTGCTGGCAGGAGCAGCTACCAGGTGTGGGGGATCTCCTGTGCAGCCTGAGCCCTGCCCTGCCCC
The DNA here is from genome assembly GCA_013398855.1 of Mohoua ochrocephala. NCBI lineage: Eukaryota > Metazoa > Chordata > Aves > Passeriformes > Acanthizidae > Mohoua > Mohoua ochrocephala. The sequence continues at coordinate 259,693 of VZTA01006672.1, read as the reverse complement.
ACAGCCTGTTGGGGTGTTACTGCCCCATAGCAGCCCCCATGCTGCCCTCCACAGTGCCCTGCGGCCATACAGCCGCCCCACAGCCAGCCCTTGGCACTGCCCCACGCACGACCCCCACACCAGCCCTCTGCACCACCCCACAGCGCCCACGCTGTGCCCCACAGCATCCCACAGCAACCCCCCTGCACTGCTCTGTCAGCTCTTTGGTGCCCTATGGCAGCCCACAGCCAGGCACGCTCAATGCCCCACAAGATCCCTAGGCCCCCACAATGCCCCATAAGCCCCCCAGAACCCTCAATGCCCCATAAGCCCCCC
>VZTA01006672.1:248641-258958 GCA_013398855.1 Mohoua ochrocephala | reverse complement strand
GCGCTCCGGCTGAGCAGAGCGGGGCTGACGTGCTGCTAATTGAACCAAATGCCCATTAGAGGCGCGAGGGGCCGCGGCCGCCCGGCCCCTGCGCAGGTGGCTGACACGCGAGGAGCCCAGGGCGGCACGGCCGGAGCATCCCCGCCTCCCCCCAGCGCTCCGAGCACCGCCGACAGCTCATTAGGGACCGCTAATCACCCCCGAGGTGTGCGCAGGGCCGAGGGACAGCTGGGGCCGACGGGTCCCCGTGCTGCAGCCCCCTCCCGGAGCGCCCCCGGCCCCTCTCTGTGCCGCCCCTGTGCCGCCCGCCTCAGGGACCGGGCAGGGCTCCAGCCTTGCCTTTGTGGGGCACACGGATCCGCGGTGCCGTGTGGCTCCAGACAAGCTCCACACTCTGGAATGCGGGAGCGGGGCTGGGATCCCACATCACGGGGCCAGGCTGTGCCACCCCTGCCCACGTCCTTCTGCCATTCCCGGGGCTGGGGGATGGCGTGTCCAAGACCAGCCTCTCCTGGAAGAGAAGGTCCAGGCAGGAAAGCACACCACCGTGATCCTCTGCCAGGATTCACCAGCCCCATCCCGACCCTCAAATCCAGACAGAGCCCGGCTGTGGCCGCCTGGGCTCCAGGCTGGTTTCAGAACCAGTACAGGTGCTGTGGAACTGGACGGGTCCCTGGGGTGATGCCCATTCCCTGCTGGTCCTGGCCCATCTCCACCGCACATCTCGGTGGTTCTCAGCGGGTCCAACCCCAGTGAAGCCCCGGTGCAGCCCCCAAGGCACCCCCAGTGCAGCCCCCCTTCACCCCCTGGCACGGAGCTGCCCGTCGCCCCCGCTGTGCACTTGGCAGCTGAGGTTGTTCCACAGTTGGCTCGGTGCCTCCCTGCCCCTCCTGACCACAAGCAGTTCCCCAACTCACCAGAGACATGACTGACACCAGTCAAACCACCCACAGCTCCCCACATCCCCCAGCAGCCCCCCATGCCCAGCACTGGCTCCACAGCCCTTGCCCAGGGACACCAGGGCACCCCCACTCCACGGCCCCCCTGCCCCTGGCCTGGCAGAGTCCCAGGGGCTGCCAGCCCATGGGGGGTGTTTGGGTCAGCACCCAGGGCTGCACAGAGGGGTGAGGCCCCCTGCACCCCCCAGCCAGCAGGGAGCTGGCAGAGGGCACGTTGGCCACATGGGGACACTCCTCATGCCCAGGCTGGAGCCAGAGTGCCAGCATGGCAGAGGTGGCACACACGGCCCAGCATCCCTCTGCCAGCCCTGGGACTGTTGCTGTTGCCATGGCAGCTGCTTTATTTTAGCCAGCTGCCATCACTCCATGTCCCCTTCAAGACGAGGAGCATCCTCCCTGCCCTGGGGAGAGCTCAGGGAGCACCTGCAGAGCCCATCCCTGTGGAATGGCTTTTCCCTGCGGCCCAGAGGGGACAGATGCAGCACCAGCATCTTCTCTGCATCCCACTGTGCTCAGTGGGGCTCACACCAGCTCGGCCACCAGGTCCCAGTGAGGTGGCTCAGGGGATGGGTCAGAGAACCACAGAATGTCCTGAGCTGGGAGGGACCCACCAGGATCATCAAGTCCAGCTCCTGGCCCTGCACGGACACCCCAACAATCCCACCCTGTGCCTCAGAGCATTGTCCAAATGTTCCTGGAGCTCTGGGCCACCTCGGCCCAGGGGGAAGAGGAGGGATGGATGAACAGATGGATGGATGGAGGGATGGATAGATGGATGGATGGATGGATGGATGGATGGATGGATGGAGACAGAATCGGGACTGGTATTGAGTGATTTCAGTGCTGGGGGAACACTTGCACAGTCAATCCAGCTCCCACAGCCTGCACAAAGACACCCCTTGCCTTGGGCTTCTCCTGATGGGGTCAGCACAGCCCCAGACCCGCCTTGGCAGTGCTGGGGCTCTGTATGACACCCTCTCCTCCAGCCACAGCAGGTCCCAAGCTGGTCCCAGCACAGCTGGGAGAGGTCTCATCACCCCACAGTGCCTGCTCCAAACCCTGTCTCGCCCCACCACCCCGAGGGTCTGTGCTGCCCTCCTTGTTGGGACTGTCCACCCTTGAAGGGGTGACCCAAAGGGGCAGAGGAGGAGGCCGGGGGCGGTGGGGAGGGCAGCGAGCCCTGTGCTCCCTGCGTGCAGAACCACATCTCTGCGAATCCCCCGGGACCTCCTCCTGCCCCACGTGCTCCCCAATGGGCTCATTAGATCAGAGCAGGGCGGTGGATAACGAGCAGGCACACGCTCCCCCCTGGGGACACGGGCAGGGCTGGGGAGCTGGGGACCCTCCTGTGGGACTGGAGGATGTTTCGGGAGAGCCCAGCCTTTCCCTGCTCCCTGCCAGTGGGCAGGAGCCCCTCAGAGCTGTGGGCACCCAGGACCCAGCTGCAGCTCACCGTGGCACCCGGGGACACGGCCCCAGTGCCACGGTGATGGGCTGGCCCTGGCCCCACACCCTCCCTGGACATGGGGTCCCTGCCTGCAGGCTGCAGGTGCCACTGCGGGGCTGGCAGGAGGCAGGGGGCAGCCAGGACCCCTGCCCACCTCCTGCCTGCCCCCCTCGTGTCCTGAATCCCTGCCCTGGAGTGCTGCCACAGGGAAGGGGGTTAGGGCCCAGGTGAGCTGATGTGTTGCCCATCTCGGCTGTGTGGCCCCGGCACGGGCACCCACTCACCCTCAGAGCTGGAAGCAGCTGGGCCACCTGCCCTGGGCAGAGGGCCAGGGGACCTTGCAGTGCCACCGGGCACAGCACTGCCCTGGGGACTTGTGCCAGATCCCACCACCTGCCCAGCTCTCACCCGGCCCCGCTGAGGGTGGGCTGTGGGGCAGGGGATGCTGAGCAAGGGGGGAGCACAGGGTCGGACTCTGCCCCTCCCTTTGCAGCAGCAGCTCCGGCCCCAGCAGCCCAGCTCGCCTGAGGTGCCAGCACAGCCAGGGATGCTCTGCAAGGTGCCTAGATCCAGCTAAGGGACATCAGCCCCTGCCTTTGGGGACAAAACCCACCCACAGCACTCCCTGCCCGCCCGGACCCCTCTCCAACAGGTGAGGCCGGGTCAGGTGCCTTGGGCAGAGCCTCTGCACCAGCAGTCGCTTACCCCGTAACGCTCTAATGACACCCCAGAGCTGGCCACCAAAATAGCTGCAGTAAATCACCCGGAGCTGCCATGTAATTTTTGCATGAAATTACAGGATTTTTTCCCCTGGGTTCAATTTCCTCCACACCAAGTTCTCACCGCAGCCAAATCATTAAAGCAGCCGCACCCCCTTTTCCTCGGGTACCACTTGATCTCCCTGCTGGCTGCCCCCCCGCTGCTGGCACTGGGGCTGGGGCTGGGGCTGGCTGGGGACAGCGGGTGCCCCAGTGCTCCCAGGCAGTCCTGCCTGTACCCACTGAGAGAACCCGGAGCTGCTCCCAATGCGAGGCAAGGCACATCAAACCCTGCCGAGAGACCCTGGGGAGACCCGGCACCGCCCGAGGATGCAGGAGGTGCCCCAAGCAGGATGCTGAGCCCCCGTGGGGGTTCCAACCCCTGCGGGCAGAGGAGCTGGCTGTTCCCACGAGGGAAACCGCCCGCCTCCTCCTCATCGCCTGCGGGAGGAAGAGGGGAGCAGCAGGACTCAGCCTGCGCCATCCCGTGACCCACAGTGATGCTCAGACACCCACGGGAGGGGACCCTCCTGTGTGCTGCCATGAAACACCGCCTCTGGGTCACCCCGGGAGGGACGCAGGTCCCAGCCACACGTCACCCTTGTGCCACTGTCCCGTCTGAGCGCGCTGAGCACCGCAGCACAGCCCCTGAGCTGAGCGGCAGCAGGAACCCCAGCCCCGGGGTGAGTCCAGCCCCATCCTCCCCTGTCTGTTCCGTGCAGGCTGTCCTGATTTCCAGCCTGGGAGCTGCCTCAGCGCTGGCCTGTTCCCAGTGAAGGGGGAGGGCTGGGCAGGGAGCCATGCACCGGGGCACTCGTGTTCCCCAGGCACTCGCTCTGCCCCGGGGGTTCCCCGCCTGCCCCACGTCCTCACGTCACCCCTGGGAGCAGCCCCACAGGGATGCTTTGTGCTGTGTCGAGTCCCTCTGTGCTGTGGCCTCCAGCTCCAGCCATGGGGCTTTCAAGGGGCCATGGAGCAAAGCCAAGCCCTCTCTGACACGCTGTGTCCCACCAGGACTCCCACAGGACTGTGCTGGCTGCTGGAGCAGGGACAGGCTCCCCGTGCCCTCAGGGCAGCTCCTGGAAATGAGGAGCTGCTTTGGCCATGCATGGAAAGGTGCCTTTTGCTTCTCAAATAGAATCAGAGAACCATAGACTGGTTTGGGTTGGAGAGACCTTAAAGCCCATCCAGTGCCACCCCTGCCATGGGCAGGGACCCCTCCCACTGTCCCAGGCTGCTCCAAGCCCCGTCCAGCCTGGCCTTGGACACTTCCAGGGATCCAGGGACAGCCACAGCTTCTCTGGGCACCCTGTGCCAGGGCCTCACCACCCTCACAGGGAGGAATTTCTTCCTGCAAGAGATTTCATCCCACCACCAGCAAGCACAGATGGCAAAGGCCTGGGAGAACTCCGGGCTCTCAGCCCTGAAGGGGATGGGGACAAGAGGGGTGGCCAGGACAGCAGGGACATCCCTGACACCAAATGCCCTTGGCTGAGAGATTCTTCATGGAACAGTTTTGTTCCAAGAAAAAAAAATCCCAGTTGCTCAAGCAAAAAAATGTTTGTCCCAGTTTGCAGGTTTAAGGCCCAGAGGGTGGAGCAGGGGAGGGTTCAGTGATGCCTCTAAGGGAGAAAATCCTCACCACGGGGACCTGCTGTGCAGAACCGTGGCAAGAAGCACTGTTTAAAAAACATCTCTGAAAATAAGGAGCAGTTTCCAGCCAGTGGTGGGGTCGAGTCCATCTGGTCAAGCCCATGGCACCCTGGCAGGCTCTGGGCTGTCCCTGCTGTCCCCAAGCTGCTGTTCAGTGCTGACAGCCCAGCCCCCTGCAACACACAGCATGGGCTGGTTCCAGCCCCCTCCTCACTCAGCCTCGTGGCACAGCACATCCCCAGCCCCTCCACCAGGGCCACCTGTCCCCAGCCAGCCCTCGAGCCAGAGCCCCCCCCATGCCAGCACACACTGAAACCCTCCAAAATCCTCCAAATCGTCTCTGGAAGTGCCCCATCCCTGGAAATGTCCAAGGCCGGGTTGGACGGGGCTTGGAGCACCCTGGTTTAGTGGGAGGTGTCCCTGCCCTTGGCAGGGGGTGGCACTGGATGGGCATTAATGTCCCTTCCAACCCAAGGCATGATTCCATGAAAACCCCACATAACTCCCTTTTTTCCACTTTCACATTAATTTTTTGCACTTGTGCCCAGGAGGAGGGGGGCACAGAGCCCCATGTCCCCCACACAGCCCACCCGGGACAGGCAGGATCCAGCTGCTGCAGGGAGGGGCACACCCAGAGTCACCCACTGGGCAGAGGGGCAAGCGCTCCCCACCTGGAGCTGGCACGGGATGGCGACAGGGAGGCAGTGGCATGAGCTGTCACCGGTGTCACCACGTCCCTGCGTGGCCAGAAACACAGCAGGAAGTGGCCCCATGCTGATGCCCCTCCCGGCCTGGGCCAGCCCAAAGGTCCCGATCCACGTGCCACAGCCCCACCAGGGAACGTCAGCCAGAGATGCTGTCGCAGCTGCGATGCCCCCGAGTGCAGCACCCTCTGCCACGGGATCTGAGGGACATCAGACACCCCAGAGCAGCCCCAGGAAAGCAGCGCTGTCCCCCGGGTCCCTCTGCCTGCCGGTCCCTCGCAGACAGGGGGGCTCAGCTGCCTCACACCCACACAGACCCCGGGGTGAGACGTGTGGGGATGGGCACTCCCAGCAGGGCCGAGCCTTTTGTGTCACTCAGTCTGTGCCCGGGGCTGCTCTGTGCATCCCCAGCCGCACGCAGACCCTGCTGGGAGAGACACTGACACACCGGGGGGGACTGGAGACCCCTCACGCCACCAGCCCCCGTCACACCCCCCTCGCCTCTCGGAGCCCCCCCGGCACACGCGCACCAGCCAAAGTCACGCAAGTGGAGCAAGGTCACCGCAAAGCCCCAGGGATGTTTCTGAAGCTCCAGCCCCGTGGGAAAGAGGGATGCTGAGTTCCACCCCCCAGCCCAGGACTGCGGCAGACACGGGAAACTCAGACAGGGAGGGGGTGGTGGCGGAGAGGGACGGTGCTGCAGGAGCCAGCCCTGCCGTGGCTGCCTGCTGTTCCTCCCAGGCCCGCCCAGGACACTGCAGACATCCACCCTTCCCACCCACAGGGGGGATGATGGCACCCTGGGGTGCCCTGGGGGTCTCCCCAAGGAGGATGCTCTAAGAGGTCACTGGCACGGCGGGCAGGGTGAGGGGCTCACGGCTGGGGTGGCTCCTGTGTAGGGTCCTGGGGGTGAAGAGGGATGGGGAGTCCATCCTTGCTGTGCCCTGAGGAGCACCCACTGCAGTGCCCCGGGGTGGCAGCCACAGCTCGGGGGGCTCCCAGTCCCCGCTGGGAGCTGGGCAGGAGCCAAAGGCAAAGGTGCTGTGGGAGGGGAGATGGAAAAACCTCCCTTTCCCAGCGGGGCTGAAAGAACAGCCCCCGGCCCTGCGGCAGCCCGGGCGGGTCACACAGCCATGCCCGGGGTGTCCCCAGCCTGCAGTGGGGTGTCACACACCGCTCCAGTCACACCCTCGGGGCGCAGCGTGCACCACCCTGCACACGGGCACCACAGTCACAGNNNNCGTGCTCCCCATCCGCAGTCCCCCTCCCTTGTCCCCTGCCACCCCTGCCGGCTGTGCCATGACTCAGCTGACCCCTTTTTTAGTTTGCTCTGCACCTGCTAATGACAGACACCCCCCCCCCCGCCACCCCCGCAGCTCCGGGCTGGGGTCCCGCCAGCCTGTGCCTACTCACAGCACAGGGAGCCGGGGGGAGGAGGGGAGGAGGAGGAGGAGGGGAGGCTTCCCCCACACTCAGCAGCTGCCCAAGGATGGCCTTGAAGCCCCCGATGTGCCCCAGAACGTGCGGGGCCTTATGCCAGGGATAAAACCCTCCCAGGAGGGAGATTCCCACACCCCGATGTCCCCAGGCACTGCCAGCACCCAGCAGCCTCCAGGCACCCACTGAGCACAGCTGTGCCCATGACTCCTGTGGCTGAGCCCATGGAGCCCTGCTGTCACCTCATGGGTCTTTGGTGTCACCCACAGATCCCTGTTGCTGCCTTCTGGACTCCTGGTCTCACCCCACAGACCCCTGATATCACCGACAAACCCACTCGTGCTCGTGGGGTTGCACCCTGTGAGCACAGCCCCACTGGTGAGTGGGAAAAGGGGGACCCCTGGGACATCCCCCTGCTTGGGGGCTCGGCAGGATGGGGTGGCTGGATCCCCTCAGTGCTGGCAGGGGTGGTGCTCCCGAGGGGGTCTGTGCAGGAGAGGGGCTGGCTGCCAGCAGGGCTGGGACCCCCCAAAAACGCCCCAGAGAAGCTCCTGCCTGCGCTCAGCTCCCGGCCCAGCACACGGGGCAGAGCACAGGATCCACGGGGAAATCCTGGCCAGCGCCGGCTGCAGGCTCCGATTTCATCCAAACACATTCCCCAGGCAGGGCTGACACTGCCGCCTCAGCGAGGGAATTTCCTGGCTCTGGATCCACTGCTGGAGAAAGCGCTTGGAACTGCCCATCCTGGGAGGCTCCCAGCCTCCCCTGCCCTGGGAGCCAGCACTGAACCCTGCTGCCGCGGAGTTTGGGGGTGCCTGGTCCCCCGGAGACGTGCACTGGGAGCGGGGGACAGGGACACGCCACTTGGGGTGGGACAGGACACAGGGGACACTTTCTGCCCAGTGCACTGACCCCTGGATGGGCTCACGGCGTGAAGGGCATCATCAGCTGCAGGCAAACACCCCAGCTCCAGCCTGTACTGGGATGCTGAGCCCACCTCACCAGTGCCCTCCTGCCAAGACCAGTTACCCCGAGGTGACCAAGGAAGTCCAGGCATGACCAGTTGCCCTGGGCACTTGCCAGCATCCCTTGGCTATCGTCCCCTTGGGAACGCCGACTGCCCACAAGCCCAGACCCAGTCCCCAGCCCTTTGTGCAGGCACAGCGTCCCCAAGCCTTGCTTCTCCTCCCACCCCCGAGCTGCCCGTGGCTCCCCAGACCCGGCAGACCCACGAGGCACCTGCAGTGTGGGCTGAGCTCTGCCGTGGCACGCAGGGCTGCCTGCTCCCCCACATCTGCCAGGATCGTGCCCGTCCCCAGCACCCAAGGCCACCGCGGGCCCCCCCAGCAGTGCTGTCGGGTGGCACGTGGCTGGGCACAGCAGAAGGCAGCTGGGGACCCCCAGTACCTGCCTGCCGGAGCTCCCGGATGCTGGGTTACCCGGGAAACAGGGCTGACATCGCAGGGGATGCAGGGAAACGCTGCCCGAGGTGTGCGGGATGCCATCGCCGTTGCCAGGGAAACAGCAGGCGACATCCTGCAGGTAAGGTGGGTGCTGGGTGGGGGCCTGGCAATGCACCCCAGCTTCACCAAAAGGGTTCTTGCCCTGTGGCTCGTGCCCTGGGGGCACTGAGGTTGGCCCTCCCATTGCCATCCCCCTGGGGCACTGGTGAGGCGATGAGGAGGGGACTTCCCCCTTGGGGACATTGCCATCCCACCTGGGGCTGCTCTGCTGGGCTGGTGGAGCGGGAACAGAGAAGCCGCTGCGCCCCAGCTCTGGCTGAGCACTCTGCTCCCTGCCTCCCACCCTGGGTCTCCCCAAAACAACACCCAGGGACACGTTCCCCTGCCTGCAGCTCCCCCCATCAGCCCACGGGTGGGGGCTGGCAGCGAGCCCACCCCAGGGAGGGGGAGCTCTGCATCCCCGTGTCACCTTCAGCTCAATCACAGCCTCTGCTTTTCCCTCCAAGGGCTCAGAAGCACCAGGAACGCCCCAGGGTTTTCCCTGATGTCCCAAACTCTACCAGCAGGGATGCACCATTACCCCGGGCACGGTGTCCCCCCCCACCGAGCGCTGTATAATCACACAGGGTGACAGGAAAGCCACAGCCACAGCCACAGCCACTGCAGTGGTCCCTGGGCTGCACCTGCCTTGGCTCTGGCAGGATACAGGGATGCTTCCCATGGGCAGGAATGCTGCCAGACCAGGCACAAACCCGGCAGGACCAGGGGTAACAACAAGCCAGGGGCTGCTGGGGTGGGGGCGACGCCTGGTGCAGCCTCTGCCCCCCAACACAGCTCTGGGAAGGACTCAGCCAGCACAGGCAGCCCGAGGAGGAGGAGGACAGGAGGAGCAGGAGGAGGAGGGGAAGCAGGCAGCCACCCTGGGAAGGCAGCGGGATCCCTGTAGGCTGCTGCAAAGCAACAGGAACACAACAACCCCCTCCTGCCTGCCCTGGGGGAGTTTGCCGCGCGAGGCGGAGCAGTTTTACCTGTAATGGCAAAAATTACATCAGCCAGAGCTGCCGAGGCAGCCGGTCCCGGTGCCGCTCGAGGGAGGATCCGGATCCACCCCGCACTGCCATGGCCCCACGGGGCCACTCAGTGCCCGAGCACTGGGACCAGCTGCCCTCCTGCAGCGAGGAGGAAGTGGAGATGCCCCGGGCCAGGCCCTGCAGCACCCTCAGGACTGTTTTTTACTGCTGATGGGTCTCTCCGGAGCAAGAGCCCCCAGTAACCTGCCCCCTACAAACTGGCAGCGATGCCTTGGGCTGTGGGATCAGCCGTCACCGTGGCAGGAGCTCGTGGCCCCAGGACCTTCCCCAGGTCCACACTGCCAGTGGAGGCTCATGTGTCAGCCAGAGGAATCAGACACTTGGAAATAAAACTACCAAAAAAAGGTGTCTGGGCAGCAGGGTGTCACAAAATGCCCAAAAACGGGCAGGAGGAACGAGTGCTCGGAGCACCAGAACAAACCAGCTCTGGACTGCAGTGACAGTGCCCTGAACCCGGACCCAGGGGCTTGAACCCATCCACAGCCCCCCTGGGTGTTAGTTTTAGGGTGTTCCTGGGGGGTGGGGGTTGCGGCAGGGCTGGGGTGGATGCCGGGGCAGGGGACGGAGGATGACAAGGCACAGGGAGGAGGTGTGGAAGCGATGGGAAGTCCCACATCCCTGCAGGAGAGCAGCTTCTCATGACTCTTTCCCTCTGGAAGCCCATCCTGAGGGGTCTGAGCACCCGGGGGTCACACCTCAGCACCTCCCAGTTGGGGGTCCCCGGGCTGTGGGCACCTGCCGGTGGTGCCAGACTGGGGACGACGCCCTGCCTTGGGGGTGTCCCCGCAGAGATGGCGGGGACGGG
>VZTA01006672.1:233217-243839 GCA_013398855.1 Mohoua ochrocephala | reverse complement strand
TGTCCCCAGCCCCTGCCCCATCCCACCTGCCCAGCACTGTCCTCCCAGCCCCTGCCCCATCCCACCTGCCCGGCACTGTGTCCCCAGCCCCTGCCCCATCCCACCTGCCTGCCCCTGCTCCCCAGAGCTGCCCGTGGCGCTCTGCCCAGCGCTGTTGCAGGCAGCTGCCGGAACGTGAGGCACAATGGGCACAGCCACAAGGACGTGGTGGGTCCCGGGGCTGGCTGGGCACTGGGTGGTCCCCATGTGCGGGCAGAGGGTTCAGCACCCACCCCAGGCAAAGGGTAGCACAGGGCACCACAGGGAGGAACTCAGCATCCTCCACCCCTCTGCCTGGCACCCGCAGCGCCAGGGACACGCTGCCACAGGCATCAGCCGGGAGCTGCCGTCCTGCTTCTCCTATTTCCCTTAAAAACATGAAATCCAGCGGGAAGCAGGGCCAGTCCCCAGTCCCAGCCAGCTCCTGCCTTTCACCTGTGAACTCCACTGCCACACACACCTTCACCACCCAGCACCGACCCCGAAATTAATCCCTGCTACAGAACAGAGCCGATTTTAACAACCAGCGCCACCATTGCGTTACACCTCGGCAAAGGTGTGAGAAGAAACCCTGAAAAAGAGACTCCTTGTCTTGGCTTTTTTGTTTTCCCTCCAGCTTACAGGTAATAGCCAGGAATGGGCAAACCCTCTTTTAATGGACTCTTAATAATGCTGTAATTTCCCTTTGCACGGAAAGTTTTCCAAACAGTCAAAGATTCAAAACAAAGCAATGATTGTTCCTATTAGCATTAAATTCTACTCTGGGAGAGAGAATAAATCAAGCAAGGGGATTCAATTCAAAACAGAACTATAAAAAATCCAATAATGATTTTTTAATATTAATAAGAAAAATATATTGTTATGCACCCTTAGCATTTAAACTTCTAATCCAATCAGCACAAAGTGCAGAGATAAATCACAGCCACGGAGGAGAAGGGAACAACCATCAAGCAGGCAGCAATAAAATGCTGTCTTACATCCCTGGGACAGGCATAGGTTTGACAGTCGAGAAAAAAAAGCCAAAATTTATGAGTCTGTCTCTCCACGAGCTTGTGAATCCCTCCCCTGCATCCCACACACGCATGGCACCTGGGGCAGGGAGGCGGGGGTGGCTCTGGCCGGACAGGATGCAGGGAGATGGCGGCCGGTGTCCCGGCTGCCCGAACCTGGTGGTGTGGCTGGGCAGAGATGGGCACTTGCCCATCTTCATCCTGCTGAAACCCGCTCCCAGCAGCCACCGGAGCTCCAGCCGGCTGTGCCGTGGGATGGGATGGCTCCCGGTGCCCTGCAACCGCAGCAGGAAGGAGCCACTGCTAAAGGAGGTCACGGTCTGTCCTAAGCACGGTCCTAAGCACGGTCCTAAGCGCAGTCGCAGCCCCGGTCTCGCCGGCTCTCCCATCCTTACGGCTCGCACTGCATGTTTCCAATCCTGCGCTATCAAACACATCCAAGAGCCCGGGCAGGCTCCGGGGATGCTCCAAACCTCACCGTGCCATGGCGTGGTGCCCACGCCCCCGGCATTTACAGACGCCAGTACGGAGCCAGCGGTACCCCCCACACCCCTCCGTTCCCACCCCTGTGCGGGGGATGCCGGGCAGCCCTTCCCACCCCACGGCTCTGCCACGGTCACGGGTCCTCCCGCAGCGCCCGCCGGGCTGGGAGATGCCCCCGGCTTTGCCCGGGTCACAGTCCGGGAATGACCTGGCCAGGCTTCCCACGGCTCACGCCGTGCCAGGCTCCCCGCGGCTCCTGCCGTGCCATCCCCACTGAACTCATTATGGATAATGGCACCACAATTCACCCCGGCGCAGCCGGGCTCTGCTTCCTGATTTATCGGCTCCGGCGGCCGCTGCGCTGCCACAGGGGCCAGCACCGAGCCGGGACGAGCAGAGAAATGCCGCGAAACGTGTTCAGAAAGCCTCAGCTCCCCCTGGATTCCCCCAAACCCCGAAGCTGAGTGCTCCTATCGAAAGCAGCGACATTTAAGGGGAGGGAAATGCCGAGCCGGCAGCGGGAAGCAGCGCAGCACCTGCAGCTGGCGGCCCCAGCCATGCGACAGCCGAGGACAAAAGCCATCTCAGCCATGCAGGGAGTTCCCGGCCGTCTGGCAAACTGCTGACGCCACCAAGCAGGGCGAGAGGGCGTTCGGGGACAGGGGGCCGGACACGCTGCTCCTGCTCGGGAGCACCCCGGGGCCTCATTCCCGCCGGCTCCCAGCTGCTGAGCTCCTGGGAGAGGCTGGGGAGGGGGGAAAGGATTAATCACAGCTATTACAGGTCCAAACCTGACACGTTTTGGGGCGTTTCTGCTCCACTTTCCCTTCAGATGGTTTGGGCGGAGGGTTGGGGAGCAGGTGCCAGGCTCACCCCCAGGCTCCCCGGCTTGGCACCGCAGGGGTCCCATGCAGCCAGTGACACCCTGTCCCGGGGTAGGAAAGCCGCCCCCAGTGCCCTCCTGGCACTGTGCAATGTGTTTTAAGGTAAAAACCAGGGCTGAGGTGGCCATACATCCTCGGCACGGCCCCATGAATGGCACTGGGAGCATCGGGCTCCAGCCAGACGAGTGGCCCACAGGCTCTGCCCTCCTGTGGGGCAGCCAGTGAGGCCCAGGAGGGGGGTACCCATGTCCTACGACCTCTACGTTGCCCTGTCACTCCTGCCAGTCTGGCTGCTGGAGGAGATGCCAGCGATCCCCGGGGCGGCACAGTCACCAGCGCATGTGACCGGGACTGGAAAGTGCTTGGGGACCTGGCGAGTGGGCAGTGCCACCACTGAGAGCAGTGCAAGGCTTTCCCAGCAGGACCTGGCACCCTGGCACGCAGCGCCCATCCCCAGCACATCCCTTGAGAACCTCAGCAGCGCCAGGGCTGGGCATGGAGCTGGCACAGCCCCACGGATGCCCGTCTCCTCCACACCCCAGGGCTGGCCTGGCTGCAGCCTCCTCCCAGTCCTGCAGGAGATGAGCCAGACTCCCCGGGAGACACCGTGGCTGCCCCGAGGAGGGCGAGGGTGTGGGCAGTGCCAGGCTGCCCGGTCGCGGGGCCGTGGGGACCAGGATGTGCTTCCCAGGGGTCACTCACAGCCCGACCAGAGGTACCCCCGTGGGGTGGGTGAGCAAAGGGGGTTTTGGGGAGAGAGGGGTGAACTTTTGAACCCACAGGCAGGAGATCAGTGCATTACCTTAACGCGAGTTAAAAATAACCGTCTCGTCTCTCGAAATGAGCCTGTCTGCAATTACAGCTTGGCATGTCTGCTCCGGAGCGTCCCCGCGCTGGCACCGCGCCAGGCGCCTGCGAACAACCCTTGCCTTTCTTCTCCTCCGTGCCATTGCCTCTTTCATTTTGGGGGGGTGTTTTGTGTGGTTTTGAATTGGTGGGGCATTTTTTCCCCTTCCCAAGTAAATCAAAGGCGGCTGCTCAGTGCCCCAGCCTGGGCTCCCCCCACCCACTCAGCCACAGCCTCCAAAAGCCCCCAGTGCCTGCGCCCCGAAGCACGGCCACCTTGTGTCCACAAGGACATGTTGTCCCCCCAAGGTCCCCGAGGACAGGAGGACACTGCCACCAGCCCACACTCCCAGGAGGGAGGTGCAGCGGTCAGCACAAGCCAGCCCGAGGTGTTTGAGGGTCCTTCCCGTGCTGCCCTGGCACACTCGGTGTCCATTCTCCCGCAAGGCGTGGGCTGAGCGCGTGTCGGGAGCCCAGCACAGCCCGAGCACGTGCACAGGAACACGCGAGGCACACGCGAGGGCACACGTGAGGGCACACGTGCCCGTGGAGACTGCGGGTGCCCAGCAGCATCGCTGCCTGCACCCCCTGGGATGTGTCCAGCCCCACAGGCAGGAGTCTGTCAGTACCAGGGGATCCGGGTAGAGCCATCCCACTGCCAGCACCTCGGGCTGTTCGGGGAACCTCCTCGGGCTGTTTGGGGAACCTCCTCGGTCCTGCAGGCTCCAGGGAGCAGGAGCTGGGCTGTGTCACTGCTGCACCCCGGCTCGGTGTGTACGAAGTGCCACCAACCCCAGTGGAAAAGCCCAAGAGCCACCCTACTCCAAGCCCTGCTGGGCACAGAGGGATGCACAGGGTGGCACGGGGGTCCTAGGAGGGGAAGAATGAGTCCCTTGCTGACAAAGTGGGCACCAGCCACACAGACCCCAATATCCCCCCATCCTGCTGCTGCCCCCCCTCCCCACAGGACAGCAGCAGTCCCAGGGGTGGACATCTCCTAGTGGAAGGTGTCCCTGCCCACAGCAGGGGGTTGAAACAAGATGATCTTCAAGGTCCCTTCCAGCCCCCACCAGTCTGTGGTTATGATTCTATGACGCCCCACAGCAGGCAGCAGCTCGGGATGCCCTGGGACGCTGGAGCATCCCTGCTGGGAGGGAAGGGACCAGCCTGCCTTGGGGGTCCCTGGGCTCCCCGCCCAGCGCGGGGTGCCTCCTCCTCCTCCTCCTCCTCCCCGCGGTGGGTGAAAGCGAGCTTTGTGCCGGGGCTTTCAGTTCCCCTAGCTGGCACCCGGCCAAGGCACCACATAATAATGAACAGATGCTGTCCAAAATGAGCCTCAGCGGCAGACAGGCGAGCCTCCGCGTGTCCTTCCGTAACCCAAAGTGCCTTTCACCTCGGCACTAATCAGGCACCTTCGCCGGGAGCCGGCGGGAAGTGTCAGGGTAATTAAAAGTAATGTGAGCTGGGGGCAGGGAGCCCACCGTGGTGGGTGTGGGGGACAGGGGGGCAGCTGCCTCCCCACGGGCAGCGTCGGGGTGCGGTGGGGTGTCAGGGCAAGGGGAGACCCAGACCCAGATCCAGAGCATCGCCACAGGAGACCCAAGGGCACGGTGGCCGTGAGGCTCGGGATGGACCCCAGGGACAGAGGGGGCAGCCTGGGGATGGGAGTCCAACCGTGCCCAGACCCTGTTGATGCATGGGGAGGGGAGATTCATCCCCTTCCTGTAAATTCCCTGTGCGAGGACCCGGAGGTGAGAGGTGTCCAACCCCACTCCTTAAGTCCCAAGGGCCTCCCATTGTGTGTAGCATCCCAGTAAGGGTCCCACTGGGATGGGACAGTGGTGACAGGTGTCCAACCCCACTCCTTAAGCCCCAAGAGCCTCCCACTGCCAGCAGCATCCCCATGAGGGCCCCACTGGGATGAGAAGCCTGGCCAAGGAACCCCAGCTCGCTCCCGAAACACGCCTGGCCTGACCCACAGGCTCCCTAAAAAATATTTACAAGGCTTTTTAATTACAAAATCCATTTCCTAGCCCAGGATGCTGGTCCTCCTCCCATCCCAGCACCAGGAAGCAGAGGGAGGGATGCACACAGGGATCCACGAGGGGAAGGATGGTAAGAATGCCAGGCTGCAAGCGCTCTTCTAGTCCACAGGATCTTAACTGTAGTTTATATTCCAGTGGTTATTAAAAATAAAGGGGGAAGTGGGGGGAGGAAGCTAAGAGCAGAGCAAGCTGTTCATTTGGAGCCTTTCCCTGGGGTTTAATAAAGCCCCACTCGCTTCTGTAGTATCATTTTTATGCTATCATAAAGCCGGACCATTTAGCAGGTTTGTGTTACTTCAGCAGTTAGCGCTGCATGAGAAGTGATTCCAGAAGAAGGGAGAGAGGGGAAAAAAAAATTAGAAGATGAAAACCTCCAAAAGGAGAGAGTGAAATGAGGTGGGAAGGAGGAAAGGGGATTCCTCACAGCCACACCGCCGGCAGCACCGCAGCACATCCGGGCAGCTCAGGGGGGTGTGAGCGGCTCCCCCATCCCCGGGCGAAGCTGGGGACGGGTGGGGAGACCCCTGCTCCAGTCCCGTGGTGCTGAAGGGTCGGAGACCCCAGCCCCGCATCCAGAGGGACCCTGCCTGTGCCGTGGGAAAGGGTGGGGGGTCCCCTCACACGAGGGGATCCCGGGGGCGTCGTGCCTGTGGGGACAGGAGAGCCAGGGTGGCTCATCCAGGAGCTGTGTGGGGCTGAGGCAGAGAGGCTCCCCGAGGTGAAGGAGCCGGCAGCTCCCCCGGCCCTGCGTGCTCCCCGGGCTGACCGGGCTCTCCCGGCCCCGCTGCTCCCAGCCCAGGGCAGCTCTCCGGGGAGCATCGGGCTCTCCCTGCCGCTGGAAAAATCGCCATATATGGACAGCATGGGATACGTGACCGAGCCGAGCCGAGCCAAACTGCCCCAAGGGGAGCCCTGACCGGCTACCCCCACTCCGCCGGGGGTCCCGGGGCCGTGTCCCCACCGAGCCCCCCGAGCCGGGTGGTACCCACACTGCTAACCCCAGCACAAGCGGCAGCGAGCCCGATGTGCAGCCCCAGAGCCAAAGTCACCCCATCCTCCCCGTAACTGCCCCTTCGCTGCCGTGCCACCCCCAGTGGCAGCACGCACGTCCTCGTGGCACTCGGGCTGCCCTCCACGAGGGCAGAGTCATCCCCATCGGTCCCAGGCGCCGGGTTGGAGCCGCTCCAGCCACACTGGGCAAGGCTCCAGAGGCACTGTCCCCATCCAAGAGGGGAAGGGCAGGGGGTGGCACCAGTGACAGAGCCACAGAGCCAGGAGCTGCTCCCTGGAAGGATCCTCTGGGGCTGCCCAGCGGGGCCCTCCCCCTTGGCCATAGCTCAGGGGTCACAGAGCAGCAGGGAGGGGAGGCAGCCTGGTACCCCCTGGTACCCCGTTGCTCGAGCAGCAATGGGAACTCGGACCACGCTCCTACCCAAACACCATTTCCTCACCTTTTTCTCCCTAATTCGTTCCCGTTCTGCCCTGCAGGAGGACGGTGGCACTTGGCGGGGGGTGTCTCTGCATGGCAGCCCCGAGCACACGGCAGCCCCAGCCCCCATGCCAGGCACGGCCGCCACGCTACCGACCCGGCAATAGAAAGGAGGAGGAGGTGCGGGGAGGGCTGGGAAATTAAGGTTTTCAGCGCTGTCAGAGCCGCATCAAACAGGCATCCACCAGCTGATGGCTTGATTGTTATATTTTGGATGTCAAACCGGAGCAAGCAGAACCCTTTAAAATGCATCAGTGCCGCTGCCTTTCTGACGGAGGGTGTTGGTTTCCCATTAACAAGAGGAAAGCGTGAGCTGGAGCAGAAAACTTCAAGCGCTTTGGAATTGATAAAATAACAACTCCCTAATTAAGCAGAACTGTCAGTCAGCGGGCACCCGCTGCCCTGCATCGGGAAGCAGCAGCAGCGGCAGCTCCTGGTGCACCAACCCGACACGCCGGCTCAGCCCGTGGGGGGATACACTTCCCAAGGATCAGCAGCCAGAGCATCCCCCCCGTGCTCTCATTCCGACCCAGACAGGTCCTGGTCCTGGTCCCGATGCTGGGCACGGCTGAGGTGTTTGGGTTCTATCCCTCAGTTTACCTCACCATGAATGATGTGGCTGCCCCTGGATCCCTGGAAGTGTCCCAGGCCAGGTTGGACGGGGCTTGGAGGAACCTGAGACAGTGGGAGGTGTCCCTGCCCATGGCAGGGGTGGAATGGGATGAGCTTTAGGGTCCCTTCCAACCCAACCCATTGCGTGATTCTATGATTTTATGAAACCATGTAATGCAATGCACAGCCTGGTGGGGAAGGAGAGGCCTGACCCCAAAATGCAACCCCTGCCAACAGCCTTCCCTTCCAAGAGACCACCACCAGCCTGGGGCACACATTCCTGACAGGCACATCAGACACCACAGCCAGGGGCAGGTTCAGCATCCCCACTGCCAGCTGGATGCAGGGAGGGGTCCGGCTGTGAAGGTCCCTCCAGTGCCAGAGCAAGTCAGAGAGGGTTTGGAGAAGGCAAGAGTAGGATTTGAAGTGTTCAAGGCCAGGTTGAACACAGCTCTGGGCAACTTGGTCTAGTGGAAGGGGGTGGGATGAGATGAGCTTTAAGGTCCCTTCCAACCCAAACCATTCCATGATTTTACAAAGTCCTGCCAGAGCAGCAGCACAGCCAATGCCCGTGGGGGTGCTGGGCCCTCGGCCAGGCCCCAGACCCCACCATCCTGCTCTGGCCAGCACCAAGAGGCTGTGAAGGAACCAATCAAAGAAGCAGCCAAGACCTCGCTCCGACCCTGCCGTGCTGGGCAATGCAAAGCTGTGGCCCCGCCACCCTTCTCCCAGGCCTGGGGCCGAGGGACACGGCGGAATCAGCCACCAGCAACTCGTTATCACAAACCCGACTGCCCAGCGCTCTGGGGGCTCCCTCGGCACCCGGGGGAGGGGGCACCGAGGGGGCTTGGGGCAGGGGACAGCCACGAGGGACCAGAGGCTGTGGGGAAGGTGTTTAACCCCTGACATGCCGGTGTCTGATGAAACCACCATGCAAAGGGGGTCTCTGCTTCTCACTCTGGGCTGTTGCCAGCCCTCGCACCACCAGCCCCAGCTGGGGACTGGGCACTTGAAGCACCAGGAGAGGCTCCAGGGCACCCTGCTCTGCTCCCAGGGCACCCTGCTCTGCTCCCAGGGCACCCTGCTCTGCCCCAGGGCACCCCGCTCTGCTCCCGGGCACCCCGCTCTGCCCAGCCTGGAGTGCAGGCAGGTTGGGCAGGGCACTTCACTGGGCAGTCCTCGGCCCGGCTGGGGGGTTCAAACCCCAGTGCAAACAAGGGGGCACGGGAGGCTGCCAGGAGGGAAGCAGCCCCAGCAGTGCAGCCCAGGCAGCAGAGCCACCTGCCCGCAGCCCAGGCAGAGCCACAGCAGAGGCGCTCTGAGCCAGAGATGGGCCAGGAAAAGGGAGAGCATCCCATGATGGGGTGCACATAGGGGAGCCCACCTGAGCAAGCAGCCCCTGAAAACGCCCCTGGTGCCCAACAGCAGCTGGACTCCGAGCCTGTCCTCCCCCCTTGCACACCACGCAGCACGAAGCCCCCAGCGACACGTGTGACTGCCTGGGAATCCCTTCACTCCTCATCCCACTCCTCCCAGCCCCCGGTCCAGAGCCCTGACACATCTCCAGACCCCATCGGTGCATGTCCCCTGCTGTCCCCAGGGTGTGCGAGCATTGGGAGACCGTTCTTCCCCAGTATGCGCCCAGGGCTGTGCAGGTCTCACGCCAGGTGGAGGTTTGAGAGGCCCCACACAAGCACCACCTCCTGCCACCTCCACAGCCCTGACACCCTTCCCGCACCGGGGGGACACCAGCTGCCCTCAGCCCACTCACCAGGAGTGGGTGCCCAGCCTCCACACAACACCAGCTCCCACAGCCTGGATACAGGTGCCATATAGTCCAGCCTTCCTGCCCCAAAAGAGCTCCGTTTGCACCCAAGAAGGACCCCCCGAGGTAGGCTGGATCTGGTTTGCCCCCAACAGAGCCAGGACACACGTGCCAGGGCTGCAGGCTGGTGTGGGAGCCCCCGGAGCCTGCTAACACACTAATCACACTGGAGGTGACAGGGCTTAGGGGAGGACTTAAGAGAAACTGGCTCCTTTTTACTGACACCATCTGGACACAGCCGATCTCTTCCCCCTTTCCAGCGCAGAGAGCCCAGCCAGAGGGCCGGGGTGACCCCAGACCCAGCACCCTCCGTGCCCTCGCCGGTGCCGGGGTGGCCGGTGCCGGGGTGGCCGGTGCCAGGATGGACGGTGCCACGGCTCCCCAGCTCGCAGCGACAGAGAGGGGAATACTGCCTGCGCCAGGGAATCCTAACGAGCCCACAGTGCCAGCCGAGCGCAGAGCCGGGGAATGCCAGCTTGGAGCCGCGGGGACCGTGTGCTGCCTGCCTGGCCCCCCGGGAGGGGGACGCGGCCCCGGAGAAGGCGGGGGCTGAGGCAGCAGGGACGGGGACGAACCGGGTAAAAGCCAGTCTGGAGACAGCTGTTTGGGAACAGCCCTCCCTCCGGCTGTCCTGCCGGGCAGGCCACCGGCACGCGGGGACCTGGCACGGCCGGGGTCTCCACAGGCAGGGCCAGGAGAGCCGTGGCAGTGGGGTTATCATTGACTGTACCCCGGTACTCGGGGTTGTCACTCACTGTACCCCAGGGCTTGCACACCAGGGAGAGCCGCCCGCGACCCCGCTGCCTGGCGCCATCCCTCGCCCTGACCTCCCTGGGGGACGGCGGCACCGCTCCGACCCTCAGCGCGAGGCCGGCGGGTGACACAGGGACAAGCGCACCCCGGTTCCAACACGCAACACCACGAGGCACCAGCTCTCCCCAAAACTTGACCGAGCCCGTATCTCCCTAACTGTGAGGACGGCGGGGATCCCCCAAACCTCCCCGCCAGGACCAAGCTCCGGCTGCCCCGGGAAAAACCTCCGAGCTCCGGCACATCTTCGGGACACAGGGCAAACTTGCGCTGGGGTTGGGGTCAGGGGGTCAGGTACCTTCCAGCCGGCGGAGCTGTTGCTGTCTCCTTTATCCTTAAAGTAGGGGACGTATCGCACCATCCAGTCGTAGATCTGGGAGAGGGTGAGGCGCTTCTCCGGCGAGCTCTCGATGGCTTTGGTGATGAGGTCGGCGTAGGAGAGGTTGCCCCAGGCGTTGCGCCGGGAGGTCTTGGCCTTGCGGAGCTGCCCCACATCCGCGCCGGGGGGCGGCGGGGGAGCGGCGGCGACTCTGCGCTCCACCGGGGCCGCCGCGTTCTCGGCTCCGTCCCCGCCGGCCG
>VZTA01006672.1:152181-225585 GCA_013398855.1 Mohoua ochrocephala | reverse complement strand
CCTTCCCTTCCCGAACCTTCCCTTCCCTTCCCTTCCCTTCCCTTCCCTTCCCTTCCCTTCCCTTCCCAAACCTTCCCAAACCTTCCCAAACCTTCCCAAACCTTCCCAAACCTTCCCGTTATTTTGGTTTTCTCTTTCCTCTCCTGGCCCTCAGGAGTCCCCTCTGGCCTGGCCCAGTTCCCTGCCATCCCATCACTCCTGCGGGCTCGCCTCCACCAGCACCAGGGGTGCCTTCCAGCACCCTCCACCTCGCTCACACATCCCACAGCCACCCCAGTTGGACACAGAGCTGGCAGCCTCCAGTGCCCACATCCAGCCCTCTCCCCTCCAGTTTGGGATCCTCCCCACTCAACTCCGGGCTTCACAATTCAATTACCACCCTGAAGCCTCTGGGCCGCCGGCGCTGTCCCTCCCCACCCCGGCTTGGCCCTGCCCCAGCGCCTCCTCCTCGGCTGCCTTCCCAGAGCACAGACTGAATGCGCCGTTTCACGAGGCTGCCTTGGAGCAGGAGCAGGATCCAGGAGTAAAACCCCATTTGCACGGCCAGCGTGTTTGAGAAGGGCCATCTGGCCGGGCTCGGCGTCCAAGCCCAATTTGCTGGATGGTTTTGAAGGTCACTGAGCAGGGACTGAAGGCGCTTCCATGTTTTCTCATATAAATAACGGCATTTCCAAGGGAGGGAGCAGGAGCACATGCTGGTAGGAAGGATCTGGGGGTTAATCTCACCATCCCTGCCCAAGGGGGAGCGGAGCAGGACACGGGAGCACAGGCACACACAGACATAGGTGTAACACATGCACACCTTGCTGACACCCCACACGTGATGCTCCATGCAAGCACTCACACACACCTGCACCGAAGACAGAGCTCTCCCAGCTGGGACAGGCTCCATGCCCCAGCCAGCATGTCCTGCTTGCAGGCCCCTGCTCTGACAACAGGGCTGGATTCCCTCTGGAAGCAGAATCAGGCCCCTCTGGAAGCAGAGCCCTCCTTTCCATGGGCTCTAAGAGTGCACCTTGTGCCCCATAGCAGCCGGGAGCAGGACAGGAACATCCCAAATCCTCTAAGACCCTCAAAGACCCCTCACACCAGGTCTTGCCATGCCTTTCCACAGCCAACCAGCCTTGTTCTACTCTGTACAGACTGGGATCCAGCACCCAGCACCCAGCTGCAGTGCTCAGGACCTTCTCCCAGCCACACTGACCACTGCATGGGGACAGCCCTGTGCCGCTCAGACAGGACCAAGGGTCCCTGTTGCTTCCCTGGAGAGCCCTGGAGGAGCGTGCTGGGCTGCCACTGCTCCTCAGTGCTGGCCAGGTGCCACATCGTGCCAGCCACAGCCCAGCCACCTCCCTGTGCCCCTTGGAGAGCAAAGGCTCCGGGCAGGGATGAAGCATCTGCAGGAGGCAGCACTGCCACTTTCGTGGTGGGGGAACGTGGTGTCCCTCAGTGTGTGGGGTGAGGGGTGGGAAGGCGTGGGGACAACATGAGCATGGTCAGTGTCCGGCCCGTTTGGAGCATTTCCCGGTGTGGCCAGGTGACACTTGGCTGCAAGGGGCAGGTCACTGCCACCAAAGGCTCAAACCTGGCTCCTGCAGTGACCAAGGGAGTCTCGCCCAAGCACAGCACCAGACCCAGGTGGGCCCGACACCCGCGAGGTAATGGAGAGCTGACAGCATCCCCGTACCAGCACTGCACAGATCCCAG
This sequence comes from Mohoua ochrocephala, assembly GCA_013398855.1. Taxonomy (NCBI): domain Eukaryota; kingdom Metazoa; phylum Chordata; class Aves; order Passeriformes; family Acanthizidae; genus Mohoua; species Mohoua ochrocephala. The sequence goes on along the minus strand of VZTA01006672.1, from coordinate 223,878 downwards.
GAAACCTGAGGGGACATTGGCCAGGGCCCCTGCGCCGCTGGGAGCCTGCAGTGGGTTTATGGCCATGCCCACTCCCACACCCCCCAGCTGGTGCTGAGCATTCCACTTCCCCCGGGCAGCCCAGCTGGGAGAGCAGGAGGTCCTGGCAGGACAGGGCGTGGGTGGGGGAGTCCTTCCAGAGGCAAAGATGCAGCTGGTGATGCCGTGGCCCCAGGAATGCCTGCAGAGGGGATGGCCCGAGCTGGGGGCACAGAGAGCTGGGTGCTGGAGGGCTGGGGGTCTCCCAGTGCCTCAGGACCCCTCTGTGAGGCAGAGGGCCGAGCTGCATGGCAGGGACAGCCCTGTGGCCCTTCCCATCCAGCTGGTGTGTGCAGCCCAGGGCCTGCCTGCTGCACCTTCAAAGAGAGGGGATTCTCCTCACTGGGGCTGCCTCCAGCTCACCAACAGAGCTGAGCCCCGTGCCCAGAGCAGGGGCACCCCAGCCTCGTCCCAGCCCACCTGCAGCCCGTGCCCAGTCCCCACCTGGGCTGCACTCTCCCCGTGTGCTGTGTCACTCCTTCCCCTCCTTTTCCCCACTGGATGGGCAGCCTGTTGCCGATTTGGGAGTTTCTCCTCCATGTTTCCCAGTGCTGTGAAACCCAGGCAGAGCTTTCGCAGGCAGCAGTGCTGCTGGAGGCATTTCTTGCTTCCAAACCACACACCTGGGCTTGAGGCTCAGGCCGGGGAACATCCCTCACCTGCCAGAGCTCCAGCCTGGGGTCAGGGCCGCCCCTCCTGGCGGGAGCCCACCCTTCCTGGGGAGCCAGGTGGTCCCTGCACCCGAGTGGGAGGGGGGCGAGGTGTCAAGCGCCGGCATTGCCGGCCCGGCTGGAGCACGGGGAGCAGCCCCGAGCGGGACCCGCCGAGCGAGGAGGGGAGCGGGGCGAGGCTGAGCTCAGCGCAGCGCCGGGTGCCAGAGCCTGCCGGGAAGCCTTAGGCGGGTGCTCCCATCTCCGGAGCCTCACCCCGCTGGGCAGGACGCGCTCCCGCTCCAGCCTCCGGCAAAGGCACCGGCACAGGGGGCTGCGACCCCCACGGTGCTGGGCAAGGGACTGGGAGGCCAAAGACTGTTCCTCTGTGCTGTGGAAAATTACAGAATTTTTTTATATTTTTTTTTTTAAATAAGGGTGAGGTGGGTTTGTTTTTTTCCCGTTTGTGCAGGTATTTGTCAGAGGATATTTTTAAATGAGCTGAAGTCAAGCAGCGCGGGATCCGAACGGCCTGTGCGCCAGCATTCCTGTGGCTCGGGCCAGCGGGGACCTGCTGACCCGGCCGGAGAGGTCGGCCAGCGAGGACGTGCCGTTCCCGGCCTCTGCCCACGGGGAGGAGGAAACTCCGCGCTGTCCAAGAGTGCCGGAGGAGAGCTCAGCCCCCCGGACGCTCCCAGCAGCATCCTCTGCTCCAGTTGCTCAGCCGCGCACAAGGCACCGCTCCCGAGACATCCCGAAAGGCCAGCCCGGAGCGAGCCTGGCCCCCGCCCCGGCCGACACGTGGCTCAAAACCCAGAGCCCTGCTCACCACCAGCTCCTTTCCACAGCCTTTCAAACAAACAGCCCGGCCTCGGCCCTCGGGTCCGGGGTGGGAGGTCCCGCCCTGCCCAGAGGGAGCGGGTGGATGTGGTCACCTGCTCCCTGACAGCCTTGTGGGGAGGGGACAGCCGGGTCAGTTCCTGCTACTTGCTTTTTGCTTCCAGCCTGCAGCAATTCAAACCCTCTGCCATCCCCAGCCCCTCCTTTCCTGCCTGCCTCAGTTTCCCCTAAGCCTGGTGTAGTTTGCAGGAGAGTGCAAGGGGCCATGGTAAGGTGGGTCTGCTGGAGCAGAGGGGTGACAGGGGAGCCCCTCGTGCAGGACCCTTGGAGCTCCTCCTCACTCCACCCACGCACCAGCCCATGCTGACCCCATGCAATCCCCTCGCGAGCCCTGGTGGGTCCCCAGCACCGAGTTACACAGAGAGGCACCCCAGCACCAAGGGTGGGTTGAGCATCTCATAGCCCAGGGAAGGGTCAGGAGGACCCCAGGCTTCCTGACCCAACCTCTGGGAAGCGCCGCCTCCAGCCAGACTCAGATGGAATCCTTCTTGTTGGATTTGAGCCCGTGTTCCTCTCTCCACCCGCCCTTCTCCCACGCAGAGGGCTGGTGGCCAGGTATTTCTGGGGTTATGGGCTCCAGCCAAGGGCCAGGGAAGGTGGGTGCCATGGGCACCGTGTCCTGCCCTGTCTGGGGCTCTTTCCAGGGGTGCAGCCATGGGGGAGCCCCTCCTGGTTTGGAAGGGTGATGGAGTCACTGCCCTGCTGAGGTGGTCACGATCATCCTGGAGGGAAAGGACAAAGGGGAATGGCTTCCAACTGACAGAGAATAGGTTTAGATGGGATATTGGAAAGAAATTCTTAATTGTGAGAGTGGTGAGGTGCTGACACAGGTTGCCCAGAGAAGCTGTGGCTGCCTCATCCCTGGAAGTGTTCAAGGCCAGGTTGGATGGGGCTTGGAGCACCCTGGGACAGTGGAAGGTGTCCCTGCCTATGGCAAGGAGTTGGAGGTCCCTTCCAACCCAAACCAGTCTGGGATTCTGTGATTCCATGAACTCTTTAAGCACCAGTGAGTGTGGCATGAACTGTTTCTGTACCAGATAAATCTGGATTTAATACTGCAGCACCGCTGCCCCGGGACAAAGAGGGAGGAACTGGACTGCTGTGGACAAACTGGTTCAGCAGTCGAGATGGGAAGCTGGCAGGGAAGGCACATGCCAGAACACCTGCCCTGGCACTGAGCATCCCCCTCAGCCTCTCCTGCCCTCTCCAGCACCTGTAGCAGCGCCTGGGCCAGCAGCACTGAGCCCCTGCTCACAGATGATCTCGCCCTGGACCAAGCAGGGCAACATCCCCACTCCTCCTCATGGCAGCAAATGGGTGAACCACTCCTCCACCTCCTGTGCCTCCACCCCAACACCCACAAGCTCCCTCATTTATGTCAGACAGCTTCAGGATGGGAATCCACAGGAAGATCCCTCTCTGTGAGCAGGGTTGCCGTGAACTGTCCTCACTCAGGGGAAACAGTCATGAGCTCAGGCATGGGCAGCCCCCAGCTGGCGGCACGAGCCAAGAGGTCAGTCAGGGGAGAACCACAGAATCACTAAGGCTGGAAAAGACCTCCAAGACCATCAAGTCCATCCTTCAACCAAATCCCACCATGCCCACTGGACCATATAATGAAGTGCCCCATCTGCTGGTTTTTTGAACTCTTCCAGGGACGGTGACTTCACCCTGGTCATCCTGTGCCAATTCCTGACCACTCTTTCAGTGGAGAAATTTTTCCTAATAGCCAACCTGACCCTTCCCTGCCACAGCCTGAGAACTGCCATGCTTCTCTCACAAAAGGCAAAGGAAAACCCCACCCATTTCCCTATTTCTTGCAATGGGATGGATCTGGCAGTGCCAGTGCAGCCTTATTTAGAGTTACTGGCACAGCTGAGGAGGAGCTCCCCACCACAGCTACTGTGCCCTTCCCTTGCAATCCATTTCACACCTGTGTGATGTCCCTACACAGCAGGACCTGCCCCACTCCCAGGAGAACCCAGCACATGGCCAGAACCAAGTGATGGGTCCAAACGGGGAGCACTGGGAACTGGGTCTTGCAGATCATCTGCTTCATCGTGTGGGGGTTACAGGCAGCACAGAGACACAGAGGGTTCTGAAGGAGAGCAGTGGGAATCTCTGCAGGCCTTTAGCAGGTGTAGAGGACACCAGAGAGGAAGACACCGATGGGTTGTACCTGCTGCAGGCGGCATCCAGACCCCCAGACAGGGATAGTAACAGCCCTGCGCTGTGTTCCTCCCTGCGGAGCTCTGCAGAGCCCCCCCAGCCCCTGTCTGCAGCACAGCTGCCGTCAGACTCCCGGGGGTTTGCTCAGACTCAGCAGAGTTACAGGACCCCAGTCTGTGCTGGTTCAGGGGGACATTGTCACTGCAGCTCCCGTAGGAGTGGTGGGTATGGCACAGTGGGGAGGGGGGCAAGCACTGCACCCCCTGCAGCCTCTGCTGAAATCTCAGCCTTAGCTCCAAATTAGCTCTAAATTGATGCCAAAGGCTGTTCATTGACCCCCTGGACCATCCCTTTCAGCCGGTGCAAGCAGAGTCCTGGGAGTGCCTGCGGGATCATGGAGCAAACACTGCCCAAAGCGCTTTTACAGGAGTTTGTGTCCCCGGCCACCACAGTGGGCACGGTCCCTCGGGTGCAGTGCATGCCAGTGGTGGCAGACACCTCTAAGGAGGCACGAAAGGGTTGGGAAGCTCTTCCACGTGCTTCCAGCAGTGTCCCCCAGCAAACACCCCCAGCCCTGTGCACGGGAGCTGCCTGTTCGTGCCGGGACGCGCTGGCCCCGCGCCCGGGGAGGGGAGGGGAGGGTGGTGCTGCACTTTCTCTGCCACGGAGCAGCTGCAGCCAAGCTGATTTCCCCACACTGAGCATCTCCACCCTGGATGGTGTTGCCTCCTCCCACTTCCCCAGGGAGTTTTTTCAGGGAGGTGGCAGGTGCTGTGGTTTTGGTGCTGTCCCAGAGGGGACAAATGATCTCCCTGGACTGTCAGAGAATCACAGAATCTCCTGAGCCAGAAGGGACCCACAGGGATCACCCAGTCCAGCCCCTGGCCCTGCACAGACACCCCAACAACCCCACCCTGGGCATCCCTGGCAGCGCTGCCCAAATGCCCCTGGAGCTCTGGCAGCCTCGGGGCCGTGCCCATTCCCTGGGGAGCCTGGGCAGTGCCCAGCACCCTCTGGGGGAAGAACCTTTCCCTGATCTCCAGCCTGAGCCTGCCCTGGCCCAGCTCCAGCCGTTCCCTGGCTGCTGTCCCTGTCCCAGGGAGCAGAGATCGGAGCTGCCCCTCGGGAGGAGCTGCCCCTCAGGAGGAGCTCTAAGAAAGCTGTCACCTCCTTTGGAAGCGGCATTGATACCTTTGGTTGCTGCTCTGTCCATCCAGCCTCCAGGATGGTGCTTTTAGCTCTCTCCTACCAGGATTTTCATCAGTTGTCCTCAGGATCTCTCATTTGGCTCTCTGTGGCCACGTCCTCACCTGCACACATGTGAGAGGACATTCCTGGAGACCCAGACCACAGGGCTGGAGGTGCTTAAGAGAGTTCAAACACCCCTCCACTCACACTCATTGACTCCAGCTGGATTCCTCCTCGGGGTCTGGGTCTATCAGGAGCCATCAGCAGAGCAGAGTGAATCCAGAGGAGGCCACTGAGGTGGTCCATGGGCTGAGCGTGTTCCACTGTGTGGAGAGGCTGAGGCAATGAGGTTTATTCAGACTGGAGGTGAGAAAGCATCAAGGGGGGATCTCCACAGCCACCTACAAGGAGATCTCCAAGAAGGCAGACCCAGGCTCTCTGCAACAGTCCACAGCAGGAGGACAAAGGCAGCAGACATGAACCAGAACAACCTTGGACTGGATACAGGGGGGAAAATTTCACCATGGGGAAGGTCAAACCTGGCAGTAAGTTGCCCAGAGACGCTGTGCAGCCTCTGTCCTTGGAGGCCTTCAAGACCTGACTGATCTTGGAAAAAAATCCCTGAGCAGTCTGATCTGACCCTGCTTGGAGCAGGAGGTTGAATGAGAGACCTTCAGAGTTCTTCCACCCTCAATTTTCCTGTCATACTGTGCTGCTGCAGGTGGGGTGGTTTTCTTTCTCTGTACAGTTTTTTCCTTATTACATCTTCTGTCTGAATTCCTTAAAAAGCCATTTCACTGTTGAAGGAATGTCTTGGGAATGGCTTTGTGCTTTCACTTCAGGAGCATTCAAGATTGTTTCCATTTTCTGGTGGCTTGGGGGATTTTTCACACCCATGATTGATAGTGTGCCACATGCAGCAGCTACACGAGCACTTAAGTTGCAAAGCAAAGCGACTCCAACCCACAGAAATGCCACAAGTGACACAGTCCACAAAACCATAACTGTGCCTTCTTATCCATATTCAGGCTGCAGGGTATTTAATTACGAGATCCCAGATTATCAGCACACACTCCTGCCTGGTTCGGTGGAGGAGGAATGATGTGTCTGGAATGACAAAGCTGTTCAACACTTTCTTTTCCTTGGTGCTCGTTCAGTGAATCACGGGATTCTACATGTCCAAGCCTTGATAGGACCCAAGCTGGAGCTGGGCCAGGGCAGGCTCAGGCTGGAGATCAGGGAAAGGTTCTTCCCCCAGAGGGTGCTGGGCACTGCCCAGGCTCCCCAGGGAATGGGCACGGCCCCGAGGCTGCCAGAGCTCCAGGGGGGCTTGGACAGCGCTGCCAGGGATGCCCAGGGTGGGGTTGTTGGGGTGTCTGTGCAGGGCCAGGGGCTGCACTGGGTGATCCCTGTGGGTCCCTTCCGGCTCAGGGTGTTCCATTCCTTCTGCTCTATTCTATTCCACCCTTGTGCTGAGCCAGGCAGAAGGATCCTGTATCACTCTTGGCACGAGCAGGACAGGAGCCACCACTCTGTACTGACAAGGGAAACCATCGAACCTGTCAGGGTTATTTCTGCCTTCCTCCATGCAGCCTCTGGTCATCTCACCTCTGCTCCACCCTCCCATCTTCTTCTAGAAAATTAGTCTTTAATCCCGAGGATAGGTCCTGGGAAGCTCCTTTGCAGAGAGGGCTGCGGGGCAGTGCCACGCAGAGGGTGTGGCTGTGTGGGCAGAGGGATGCAGTGCTGGGTCATCACTGGAGAGAAAGGAGGTGACCAGCCCCTGCACAGCCTGGCACTGGGGTCTCCTTGGGCTCTGGGCTCGCAGAGGGGACCCGGGGCAGCTGCAGCCGAGGGTCTGGGCCGGACCCTGCTCCTTCTCTGGGCAGAGCAGTGCCCGTCCCGGGGCTGGAGCCGGCGGCTGTGCCAGAGCCGTGCAGCTGCCTGGCACCCGCTCGCCATACGGGCATGCGTGGGAGCGTGGGACACACGTCCTGCCCGCCTGGCACCGCGCCTGGCAGGCCAGCTCGGGGCAGGAGCCAGCTGTCTGCTCCGAGCGAGGAGCGGGCAGGGAGCTGGCCGCACTCCACTCAACGGAGAGCAATTGAAAAATCGCTGGAAGGCTTCCACTGAAGGGAAAAAAAAAAAGGTGTCAGTGAAAACTTGTTTAGCCAAACGGGCTTCCCTGGCACGAGGCTGGGGCTGGGCACCTCCCCACTCTGCCGTGGTCCTCGGCCCGTGCCAGGCAGGCAGGCACAGGCAGGGAGTAGAGGGAGCTGGCACTGGTGGAGCCGTGGGATCCGCACTCGAGGCCAGGCAGCTCCCCACAGCAGGGACAGGGACAGCGGGCCACAGGACAGCCTGCTCTGCCACTTATTGATTTTTATTTCTTTTTTATTAAGTACAAGTGTTCCCTAGTGCTCAGCATCATCCCAGGAGCAAAGGTGGAGGAAGGGGAAGGCCCTTCCAAAGAGCTTCTCCCCCTCTGCACACGCACTGCCTGTCCTGCCTGCAGTGCCCTGTGTGCCCGCCCTGCCCTGCCCACCTGCCCAGCTCTGTGAGGGGCTCCCAGCACCACCAGGAACCACAGCACTTGCTGCTGGGCCCCCAGAATCACACACCCCAACACCTGGTTAGAGGACAGGTCCTTTCCAGGGGACAAGGCTCTGAACCTGGGGGTCACCCAGCATGGGGTCAGCATGAGGAGGGCTCCAGCTCCTTTTGTGTTCTGTGGGGCTCAGAGCCAGCCCAGCCCTTCAGGCTGCTCAGGATTGAGAATCTTCTCTTGATTGTCACTGGGTTGTACCGACAGCAGCTGGGGTGTCTCCCTCCGTGCAGGACCCACTGGGGTTTCTCTGTGTGGGTGGGGGGTCTCCTACCCATTTCCACAGTCCCTCATGCTGGACACCGTGTCCCAGGAATGCTCCCCACAAGGTGCTCAGGTGCCTTCTGAGGCCTGGAAAAACACCAGCATCATTTTGGTAGCCCAGTTTTGTAGCTCAGTCCATCATTCCTGCCCTGGAGCGTGTCCTGGTAGCTTTCTGCTTCATCCCCCACCCCAAACCTGCAGGGGTTTCACCAGGGAGAGCCTCCCTGCTAAAAAAGTAAAGGTCACCTGCTTGACCAGTAAAGGCACCGGCTGCTTCCAGAGCCTTCACCTCCCTGCACCCCCTGCTCCAAGGAGGTTTCCCTCTCTGCTCCATGACCCCCATCAGCATCCACGCCGCCAGCAAGGACAGCTTCCTGCAGGCAGAAGCTTGGAGCACCCCTTGTCCCAGCCTGGCACCCCTGCTCGGGGCCATGGGCCAAGCCGGCTGGGCAGACCCCGGATCAGACAAGCAGATGGGCTCGGATGCCAGCAGCCAAGAGGCCGTGGAAATACACGTCCCATTTGGAGGACAGGATTCCCATCAGCGCGTATCCGTCTGGCTGGGCATGTTCCGTAGGCAGGGGAATGCTCAGCTGCTAATCCACGTAATCCTGCTCTAGGCTGGATTCATTTTAAAAAATAAATAAGTGGCTGAGAGCAGTTTTTGGACCATCTGACTCAAGTGCTGGGCTCTGATGGCGAGAGGCAGAACCACAGGAGTCTTATTTACATTGATTTCCATGGAATGTGCTGCTTGGATCAAGGAATTAAAGGACTACAAGGCGAGGGTAACCTGCAAACCAGGCCAGGGCATCCCAGTCGGCACACGGGATGTGAGATCTGATTGCCTCTCGCCTGGGCTTTAACCCCTGTTTGCTGCACCATTTTCATATTCATATCCAGAGCCCAGGCACGCATACAAATGAAACAGGCTGTTGGGCCCAATCTTGGAAAGTTTGGTCAAAGAGCAGAGTGACACTGGGATAAAACAGCCAAACCGTATCCTACACAGGCACCTCCATCGGCTTGTTTCCCCCGTGGTGCAGCGCTGGGGACTCAGCAAATCTGCTGGGTGCTGGGCCATCCCCCAGGAGGGCAAGATCCTCTGGAGCATGTGGAAAGCAGCCATCTGTAGGTGTCAGGGAGAGATTTCTCACCCTGGCAGCGTTGGACAGGCGCTGTGGTGACCCAGGTGGCCACCTCGGAGGTGTCTGCTCCATTCACCTGGGGCAGGACCTGCTCTTGGCAGGACCTCTGGGGCGTGGACCACGGTCTGGTTGGTGTCAACCTCTTCCCCACCCAAGGATGACCTCGGGAAGGGCAGCACCCAGTCTGGCTGATCTGTGTTAAAGAAAAGAATGTATCATCTCCAAAGCAACTTCGCTTTGCTCCCAGGAGCAAGGCAGCCGTGGCCGTCAGGAGGAGCCAGGGCCTGAAGGGACTTGTCCCCATCAGACACCTTCAGCTGAAAGCCAAGTTTCTGTGATGATCTCAGGGCCAGATTCACAGCAGCAGCAGAGACACACACCCCAGCCTGCTGAAACTGGCAGGAGGCAGAAGCCAAGAGGCTCCTTGCAGAAATTCACCCGTGGCTGTGGCAGCCAGAGACAATCCGGGTGCTCTGCCCGTGTCTCCAGGTGCCCGGGTGCGCTGCCGGTGCCCGTGTCCACCCATCCCCAGTGTGGGAAATGCCTGACCCAGATTCAGGCCTCATTAGCAAGTCAAGTTCCTCGTGAAAAGCAGGTTCTTGATGCTGCATCTGACCATGAGTAACTCCACGTGGTTGCACAACCCCTGCCTGTGCCATCTCGCTTCCCTTCCCATCCTGATGAAACCCGAAGCCCGGGCATCACCCTCGGCTGGTGCTGGCAGGTCCCCGTGGCATGTGGGTAATGCCAGACTGAAGACACCTGCAGGACTGGGGCCACTAGTTCTGCCAGGTCAGGAAAACCTGTTTTCCAGGTGAAATATCCTTACTTTGTAAGGAAAGAAGACCTGACTCTGAACACTCCTCACCAGAGCCCACAGATGAGCCCTAGAGCTGTTTGGATGCAGGTTGGTTACGGGGAAGGGTAGGAGAGCCTGGAGGAGGACAAGGCAATGTCGGGATGCACATTGGTGTCTGGCACATGGAAAAAGTGTGGGGGGTGTAGGAGGATGGAGAACCTGCCCCGTTGGGAGTTTCCCCTGAATCCTGGCCAAATAAAATCCCACAGGAATTAGCCTCACTGGTGCCAGAGGTGAGAACATCTCCGCTTGCTTTGGACACCTCTGGCTGTCCTGCAAAGCGAGGACCTGGCAGGAGCAAGGTGTCCTGGTCAGATGGGCAGTGGGGAGAGGCAGCCCCAAGCACGGCTGGGGGGCAGAGCACAGCACTGCCAGCCCCCTGGCCGTGTGCAGGGACATCAGCCAGCCCCAGGCTGCTGATCTGATGCCTCCTGCTTGTTAGACCGGCACAGACTGACAGGTCCTCGTCCCTCATTAATGAAGAAGTCACTGTGTTGCTACCAGGATCAGCGAATCGCATGAATTACCCCCTGGAAGTCTGACACCCTCAGGAAACCAGTGCACAGAGCCAGCAACACAGAGGCACAGGACTCACAGCCCCAGCATGGCTCTGGCTGCCCCAAGCACGGCTGTGCCCCTTGGAGCACGGAATCGTAGAATCACAGGTCGGATCGGGTTGGAAGGGACCTTAAAGCTCATCCTGCTCCAGCAGCCCACCTGTCTCTTTGCATTCCCATGGCCTAGGTCTTCTGAAGGCTGTGGAAGATGCTGCACATGCCCACGGGGCCCTGGGTCACCACTGAGGGTGCAAAGGACAACCAGAACGACTGCAGTGTCACACAGTGGGGTTGGAGTGTGATGTCCCTGCGCTTGCTGCAGGGTGTGGGAACTGCCACGAGCATCCCTCTGAGGCCACCCAGGTCCTTCCCAAACAGTGGCATGTGAGGAGAGTTTGCAAGACACTCAAGGAGAAGGATTTTTGCTGGTCCATCCTGTAGATAAGCTTGACAGAAGTGTCTTGCAGCAAGTGAGCGGCCAAGCACATCTTCCATCACCTTGTCTTTGCTGGGCCAAGACCTCATCATCACTGGGAGGGATCAGAGCCCACAGCCATGGGAGCACAGAGCGGTGCTCATGTCTCACACAGAGCCACCTCACCACACACACGGGGGTGTCGAGCCAGAGGGACTCAGCAGCTGCATCCCCGAGACCAGCGTGTGCCCTGGAAAATGCCCATTGTCTGACGTGGGAATGCTGGAGCTGATCCTCAGAGCAAGGTCTCACTCCAGGGACCCCAAAGACTGCAGGAACCTGGTCCCCCCACTCCCCACGAGGACCAGAGGAAGGCAGCCCCCCTCTCATCGCCTGCTGCCCAGTGGACACCTTGCAAGAGAAACCTATTTCCTCTCACAGCAGCGCCTGTCAACTGCAAACCTTTCACTGCCTGGTGATTTAGCTTCCCTTCTGCTCCGAATTAGGGAATAAAAAGCAAAAGTTTTAATGTAATGGAAGCCAGCACAGTGGCCTTGCAAGTTGTTAAAATTTAAAAAGGCAACAATAAATCTGCTGAGCTAAGAAGAGCTCTCAAAGAAAAAGGGTAGATTTGTTTTCTCTTTATTATCTTGCAGGTGATTTTCAGGGCTTGCTGGTATTTTATTTCTTGTTAATTGTTCTCCTTTCTGAACTGAGGGCTCTGTCACCCCCAGACCCCGAGCACGCAGGAACACCTGGCAGGGGAACGGAAGCAAGGTGAGAGTTAATTCCGCACCTGCCTTCCCAGGGGAGGCTCACCCTGCTGCTGCCTCAGATGCTGTTTCTTACCTTCCTCCTTCCCCAGATCAAACTGAAATGTTCAAGGTCGTGTGTTCTTTCCCAGGGAGATCTAAACCACAGATTTCTGAGCTGTTCTCAGTGACGGGGATGAACCACGACCTTTCCTGCTGCTGCCGGGCAGTGGGGGCTGCACAGCTCCCCTGGTCCTTCCTTGGAGGGCTCATGGAGCTGAGCACCCCTGGGAAGCCCTGGGCACCTCCAACCCTGCGGATCATGGCTCTCCCTGCTGCCTGGGCCGAGCAGGGCTCAGCCTGGGTGAAACCAAGGTGGGTGTCCAGTTGTGGCCGGGGGTTCTCCAGCCGGACGGTGCTGTCCTGTCTCAAATCCCCCCATCCCACCCCCTCCTCTCCCAGTCCTGCACGTGGTGGTTCCCCTGAGCCAGGGAGGGGACAGCTGGTGGGAAGGGATTCGGGCTCTGGGATCTCACCCAAAGCTGCTGAGCAGCAGGAGGTGGGGAAGCAAGCTGGGAAAAGACAGGCGATGCTGAAGGCTCATCTCCTTCTCCTCCTGGGAATATCCCGTTCATCCATTCATTTACTGCTCCCTGAGACCTGACAGCCAAAGCTGGAGCACAATGTTCAGCATCAAACACAGACCACCAGACCCCAGAGAGCAGCTCCAGGACTGGTCACCTCAACCCTGGAAGCCCCAGAGACCTGCAGTGCACAGGAGGGTACAAGGGAGGAAACAGGTTGAAGGGTAATTGGGATGGACAAAGCGGGTGTGTGGGGATTCACCACCTTCTTTAGGACCAAGGAGACAGTTAAAAGTTCACCAGAGACTGCAAACCAGGTGGCTTCAGAGTCTGCATCAGTCTGGGGCCAAAGTTTGGTGTTTTCTGGAGGAAACTGGCCTAATAGGCCCGAGAAGGAAAAACTACATGAGTGTGTGATTGCTCACTTAACCTCACATGGATCAGGAGCTCTGGAATTTAACGTCCCTTATTTCGACTGTCCAGATGAAGAATGCTCACAACACTGCCCAAAATCAGCAGCTCCCCTTGGAGAGCACTGAGGTAAAGTCTTCATCTTCCTGACACGTCCCTGTGAGCGCGTGACACGCAGTTAAATAACACCATGGAGGATTAACCACAACCCCGGGGATTTATGAGCACTGAACTCACCACAAGCACCAGCAGAAGCTGCCAGCAGTGCTGGGTTTCCAGTCCCAGGCAGCCCCAAGCACCAGCCCAGCACGAGAGGCTGTCACTGGAGATGGCACAATTAGTCAGGAGCAAGCGGCTCTGAGCACGTGGCACATTTCCATCCCAAAACTCCCCTGTAAAAACACCCTCCCTGCAGGAATCACCCGGGGAGAAGGGTGAGACTTGCACACACCATGAGAAGGAAGAGTTGAGCACATCAGAGCTGCTGGGCAGGGGAGGGAGGGCTCTGCGTGAGCTGCTCAGAGGATGATCCTACAATCACCCACATCCCAGACGCTGGGTCCAGTCTGCTGCAGACCAAACCCTCCCCTGACAAGGACCTGATGGGCAAAGCCAAGGCCAGCATCAGGATGGAGAGGAGATGGTGCCACTGACTGGCACGTGGCTGTGGGTTGTGGCCTCCCCATCAGCCTAAAGAGGGGTCAGAAACAGGCNAAGCAGAGCTTGGGCAGTGGAGTCCATCCCCTGTCCCGGGTGGGTGGGTGGGAGTTCCCAGGTTGCCTGTGGGGGATCTAAAGAGCCAACAAGTGTCTGTGCTCCTCCTGCAGCGGGTGCTGGGGGTCTGGGAGCAGTTCTGGAGGTGACCTTGAGCAGCGAGGACCCAGTGCACAGTGTAAGTCCAGAACAAAGTCTGGGATGCCCCAAATGATGGAAGACAGAGTTTGGGATGGGGAGGGGGAGATGGGGAAGGCAGAGGCACAGACAGGGCTGCAAAAGAGTGGCAAAGGGGACAGAGCAAAGGCAAGGGCTGGGTGGAGGAGGTCAGTTTGAGATGCATGTTGAGGCTCCCACCTGCTCTCTCAGCACTTGCCCTGCGTCTGTGAGCAAACCAGGGCTGCCCCGGCTCTGGACAGGTTCAGAGAACACAATCCCACAGCACCATCCCCTGCCACCAGCTCAAGCAGCATCCCCCGGCTCTCCCCTGCTCCGTGGCGTTTGTGTGCAAGGCTTTGGCAGCAGGGGCCTCTTGGAGAAGCTGCCAGAAGCTTCCCCCATGTCCGATGGATCCAATGCCAGCTGTCTCCAAGACATCTCTTCTGCTGCCAGCCCAAGGCTGAATGTTACATAAAGACCCTGGCAGGCCCGAGCCTTCAGTCACATCCCAGCACAAGCCAGTCCAAATTTTTATATTTGTGTGAAAAATTGATCAGCGCCTCACCAGTACTGGAAAGTTCGATTCTGAGACTGGAAAGGGCAGCAAATTTCAGGTTGAAGGGGTTATTTTCATTCACGAGCTGTGCCATTCAAATCTTCAAACACCAACAGTGATACCCAGTAGCAGCTCAGCAGATAACACAGGGGCTGTGCTGCTGGGAGCCTTGTCACCTGCTTGTCCCCCTGCTGTTATCTGCACTTCCCTCAGCCACCCAGCTATCTGATCAGAGGGTCCTGAAGGCCCCAAACTGCTGCTGTTGACTTCTTAAATAATATCCAGAGCTGCTTATTGACTGCAATGTGTCCCCCCCACCTTGAAGGACTCAGGTAATCAGTGGCTCTGTGCAGTGTCACACAAGTGCTGCCAAGCGCCCGCGGCAGCTCCTGCCAGCGCCTGCCTCGAGCATCTTGTCATCAGCCATCTGCATCCCAGAGTCATCCAGACAAACCCTGCACCCGGCCCCCTCGCTCCCGAGCCTTTCTCCTCCCTCCACGGAGATCGTGGCTGAGGATGCAGGGCAGGGAGGGCGTCACTGGCACGCGAAACCAGGAGCAGTTCCCAGCACTGCAGGTGACATGGAGTGCTCCTTCCCTGTTGATTGTGGAGCCACGGCCGCTTGCTCAGCCCTCAGGGCTGAAATGCTGCAGGGCTGCGCTGTCTGGGGCTGGGGTCTCCTCTGAGGTGGGCTGAGGGGCTTAAGGCCAGGCTGATGTGCTCCAGGCGCAGTGGGAACACGGGACACAGGCACCCCATGCTCATCACCCATGGCCAGGGAAGGGAAATGTCCTCTGGAAACCACCACTGTGAGCTGCTTCCCAAAGCCGTGTGTGCAGGGCAAAGCTACCAGGACTCCACCCTGGACCTGTGAGCAGGTCTGTATCGAGGAAAGCTGCACAAAATAGGGGATTTATCATGAAAAATCACTCAGCCACGCACAGAGCAGGGATCACCTGCCTGGAGAGAAGAAGGGATCCCACAGCAGTTGGATTTTGCCGACTACTGTGAAGTTGCAGTTGGTCCCACAACACACCTGTGACCTCATACCACATCCCAGCTCCCCTGTCAGGGACCTCCACTGCTGAAGCCTGCTGATCTCTGATCCCCAGCCCAGGACAAACGAGCATCCCTCTCTCCCCTGCTCCCAGTCAGCAGGTCCCTACACCAGCTTCCAGGCAGCTCCTGTGACACTCACCTTTCAGCTCTCTCTGTTTCCTTGTTTCTGGGCTGGGGAAAAGTGACAGTGAAAGCTGAATTTTCCAGGGAGTTACCTGATTCCAGAAATGGAAGCTTTAAGAAAGGCACCAAATGTCGCAACAGAATAAAAAGGTTTCGTCCGTGTTTTTTACCCCAGGAGCACCAGTGGCTGGGGATGTGGGGAGAGAGCAGGCCCAGGAGGCAGCTCAGCTGGGACCAGCCCCCCCTCCACGCGCACGTAATGGGATGGCACGAAGGCAAGTGAGCTAAAAATTAAAGCCTGGCAGATCCTGCCAGGAATGACTTGGAGGAGCAGCTTGCTAATGGTGTAAAAGCTGGTAATAAAAGCTTTTTCAAATACATCAGAAGCAAAGAGCCTGCCAAAAAGTCTGCAGGGCCAAGAGATGGCGAAGATGTAAGAGAAACACTCGGTGAGGAAAAGGTCACGCAGATGAATTATCTGCATCATCGTTCGCAGGGAGAGCTGCATGAGGTCCCAGTGCCAGAGCAGTTCTTTGGGGATGGGGATCTGGGAAGCATTTCAAACTGAAACATCAATCAGAAGCAGGAGCAAATCACCAGGACCAGGTGGATTTAGCTCTGGGGATCTGAGGAACCCAGTGGTGAAACCGCTGAACTGCTGAGCCATGATTGCCCGTGGTACCACAGGAGTGGGGAGGGCAGAGGTGGCACCTCCTGAAATGGGCCAGGGAGGTGACCCAGGCAGGCAGAGCAGGGCCTGGCCTGGGCTGGTGGGGAATGCAAGGCTTGGGGGAGGTGCCACTTCAGTTTATTAGAGTGTTTTCAGCACACAAAGCTGGAAATCTGCTCTCAGCACTGCAGCTCTTGTGCTCCCATCACACCCACCCTGAGCCTCGTGCCTTGCGCACAGAGGAGGAGGAGGAGGAGGAGGAGAACGTGTTGCCAGCCCCCTTCCCAGTTCCTCAGCCCAGAGCAGCCTCTGCCCAAGCTGGTCATGACCCTTCAGCCCCTGGGGTGGCACAGCTGCCCTGCCTGAGGCGTTTCCCTCCGTATAAGGTGAGCTGTGCCTTGGACGTGCTGCTCTCCCACCCCTCGTGGGGAAACCTGGATGGCCGGAGATCACAGAGCTGCTGGGGTTTGTAGGATGAATCCAACCATGAGCTGCTCAGAAATAAAACTGCGGGTTAAATTCAGCACCAACGAATACAGGGAATGCACATGGGAAGGAACAAGGACACGAATGTGTGCAAGGATGGGGAAGTTGTGGCTGCCCCATCCCTGAAAGTGTCCCAGGCCAGGTTGGACAGGGCTTGGAGCAACCTGGGACAGTGGGAGGTGTCCCTGCCCATGGCAGGGAATTGGAACAACAGGAGCTTTAGGGTCCCTTCCAGCCCAAACCATCCCACAATTCTGTGATGACTCTAAATTGCCTCCTGTTCCTGAGGGAAGCAGGCAGAGAGTGCAACAAAACCATCAGTGCAAAACCCAGCCGTGATCCAGAAGGCAAAGTGAAGGAAAGGTCCAGAGAACAGAACCCAGCACATCTTCCTGCAGCTGACACCCACAGCGAGCCCTGCCCTCAGAAAGGGAAACACAGACAGGGAGGGCACCAAGAGGCAGACCTGGGGATTAGGGGATGGACAACCTCTGCCCAGCTGGAAAGAAATTCATTTCCCTGTGGCTGGGGCAGGTGTGAACGAGAGGTTTGACAGCAGCCTGTAAACCCATCAGCAGCCCCAGGAGGGGAGCATTGGTACTTCTCACACTGCAGGGGCTGAGATTGCCCCACGGACAGGTGGGGTCAGACCAACCCACCTGTAATCATCCTATGGGATTCATGGCCACAATTCTTGGAATTGAAAATGGTCTTTGGGCCCAGACTGGCACTAGGAACCAGAGAAACACAGGACCACAGGCAGATTTTGGCTGGAAGGGATATTGGGGGGTCTCTGGTCCAGCCATCGTCTCCAGTGGCAGCTGCAAAGCTACAGAAGGTTGGTTGGGGCCTGGCCCACTCGGTTTTTAAAAATCTCCAAAACAGAGACACCATCTCCCTGGGGCACCTGCTGCAGCTGCGTGCTGCCCTTGTGGTGAGGAGCGTGTTCCTCACACCCACGTGGGATTTCCCTGTTTGCAATAAGTGTCCCGTGCCTCTGGCCCTGGCCCTGCACGCCTGTGAGGGGAGCCTGGCTCCATCCTCTCTAAACTGTCCCTCCCCAGCAGTGGAGGATGGGTCTGTGAAGCTCTGTGTTCTGCCAGCTGCCCCAGCCTGGTTCCCCCATCCTGGGTTTCATGCTGAAGCCCCCTGAGCATCCTGATCGCTCTCTCCACCTCTCCTGGACTGAGGGTCCAAAGCAGGGCTCCAGAAATGTCACTCCCAGGCCAGACAGGGGAACGGGGCCTCACCCCAATGTTCTGGCTTTGCTCCTGCTGGTGCAGCCCAGTATAACCTCAGCCTTCACCACTGTGGTGACACACTGGGGATGACAGGTCCATGCCACAGGGTGGCCCAGATGTGACCACAGTCTCAGAAAGTCCAGAAGCTGCTGCTCCGAGAGCACAACAGAAAAGGTTCCTGTCTGCACAGCCCAGTTCCCTCCCCAGGCACCCACCCATGGCTGTTTTTGCAGGTCACAGCTCGTGCCAAGAGCAGAGAGATCAAACATCTGCCCACAGTGAGGGTCTGCAGCTGTGGAGGGATGCCCAGAACCTCCTGTCACGTTGGTCACTCTGGAGGCACAGAGACTGATGAGTGACTTAACAAACCGCTTGAGTTCTTTGTTTCTTAGCCTCTTCAAAGGGCACTGAGGCATTCAAGCCCTGCCCCAAGAGCTTGGGAGCAGCCTGGAGCAGAGCCCTGTGCTCTGAGCACTGAGGGTGGATTTGTGACCCAATTTGTGGTGTCCCAACAGCAGCCACACAGTTCCTTAGGTGGGGAATGCCACAGGCATGGTCTGAGCTCTGGAAACACCCGGTGGGTTTGGAGCCAGCACGGGGCTCTGTTTGTACTCACCCCTGCAAGTCTGGCAGTCCAATCCCTTCCCTTCTCACAATCATCTCACTCCGATATCTGTGGCCACGAGAAGAGAAAAGCCTGGAGAAAAGGAGGCTCAGGGGGACCTTCTTGTTCTCTACAATGAGAGGAGGGTGTAGCCAGGGCAAAGTTAGACTCTGCTCCCAGGGAACAAGGGAAAGGACAAGAAGAAATGGCCTCAAGCTGTGCCAGGGGAGGTTTAGGTTCGATATTACGAAAAGATTTCTTCACTGAAAGGGCTGTCAATCCCTGGCACAGCTGCCCACGGCAGTGGTGGAGTCCCCATCCCTGGAGGGCTTTGTAAGATGTGGAGATGTGGCGCTTGGGGACATGGTTTAGTGGTGAAGTTGTCAGCGTTAGGCAAATACTTGGATTTGATGATCTTAGACGTCTCTTCCAACCTAAACAATTCCATGATTCTGTGTTTCTGTAAGAAAATGGTGCAACTTGTGGTAAAACCCCCAGAGAGGGCACCTGGCTGAGGGCAGCTCATGGTCCCCAGGGCAGGGGCACCGGCTGGGAGCACCCAGCCCTGGGGACATTGGAAGGGTAAAGGCTTTTGGGGCTCTCAAAGGGGCCTGGGTGGGGACCTGCTCACGGATGAATCCCTGCAGATCTGCTTGGAAGGGGGAGAAAGGGGGGGGGGGGGGGAGAAGGGGGGGAGGGGGGCGAGAAAGGGGTGAGGAGGGTGAGAACAGCCCCTGGGCAGCCCAAGGGCAGCCCAGCTGTCTGGGACCAGAGCTCGGAGCGGGGATGTAGCTCAGAGAGCAGAGCCCTGGGCCCAGGCTGCTGTGCCAAGTCCCTGAGCTGAAGGATGGAGAGCTGTGCTGCGAGGCGCCAGTGCAAACCACAAGAAAGCCAGGCTGGGCTTCTTTGTAGCACTCCAAGCTTGACAATTAATGCATGCAAGCCACTGAATTATAGGCTGGAGACACTGGGAGCCCAAATGGCAGCTAACGAGTGCTGTTGATTGGCTTTCCGGAGGCCATGGAGACACAGACACTTATTCTTAGAGACACGGGTCCCAGCGGGAGCGGACACAGGAGCCTCTCTGCAGCACTCGCATCCTCCCCGTCCCGGCGCTGCAGCGGCCCCGCGGCCCCTCACTGGGGGAGTGAGGCAGGAATGCAGGGAAAGAGGGCAACGAGCCCTCACCCACCCGTCCGTGCAGCCTCAAACATCCCGAATAACTTTACTTCCTCTTTCCATGCCATGTGCCTCCACCCTGGAGGGCAGAAGTCGCCCTTCAGAGGGATGGGCTGTGAGGCCAGCAGGTGCCAGCCCCCCGAGGGCTGGGCAGGGCCCACAGGATGCTCTTGGAGCAGCGGGTCTGGGAGGGCAGGTAGGGAGGACCGGGAGGGGCGGCTGGGCTCCCTTGAGGCAGGTCAGTGTTGCAGAAAAACACCCCACGGTGTCAAGGAATGCCAGGAAAGGATCGCATCCCCCGCGCCGTGCACTCACTCACAGAGCTGTGCTGCCAGACACACCGCCCAGCGCAGGAACGTTTTACAGTCAGCGCATGTTTCCTGTCACACTACCAATTAATTGCTGAAGTATTTGAATGCTGGGTTTTGTCTCCATCTCGCCAGAACAGAGGCCGTGTGCTGCTGTCCTTCCTCTCATCTCCACGCTGGATTTTCCCTCCCTGATTATTTCTGTGTTTATGCTCTCCAGGCACCAGCCAGGCATGAGCCTGGCACCTCCCGCAGCAGGGCAGTCAGCTCCAGCACTGACTGGAGCAGCCAAGGGCGACCAGCTGGAAAATCGCTCCCCGGATCAGGCACCGCTGCTTCAAGGTCAAGGCAGCCCTGTCCACGTCAGGCTCTGGCTCTGGGGTGGCTGCATCCCCTCAGGACACGTCTGGGCTGCACAGGATGGACTGGTTCAAGCGCTGGACCAGAGCAGACAGCCCTGGGCAGGACTGGACAGCCCAGGGCGCTCGAGGGGGTTCCTGCAGCGTCTGAGAGACGGATCTGGGACTCTCACAAAGGCACCGGAGGAGATGAATAAATGTGTTTGTAGGGAAGGATTTATTTGCCAATGCAAAAAAGCAAACGCCCAAATCTCAGCGCTGAAATGCATGACTGGACATCTGAGAATGGCCTCAAATTGGATGCTACATTTCTCAGTGCTCACAACACAGAGATATTTGGTTAGGGCTGAAAAGGCCGATTTCTGAGGTTGTCATCAGCTTTTTGGGCAAGGATCACCTTTGGCAGGCAGGTGATGAATCTGTGTCCCTTGTGCCACTCAGCCCTGTGTCCCAAGTGTCCCTCACCCCTGCCCAGGCACTGCTGGGACACAGGTTCAGATTCTGTCCCAGCTGGGACCTTCTCCCTTCCCCAGGCCTCAAATCATTCCCTGGCTCTAGATCAACGTTTCCAACTTTGCAGTTACCACTTTTAAACAGAATAGCACTGACACATCTGAAAGTGCAATGAGGTTTTTGGTGGTGTTTCGTTCTGTTGTTTCAGTTGAGTTTTTTTAAATTTCATGGAAATCCATCCTCCTGGTGGGTGCTGATTTTCCAGGCACAGCAGAAGAAAGCAGAGAAACCTCAAAGCTTCCTAGAACTGAATTGAGTTGCAGGGTGAGGGCAGGAGGAGTTTTGGTGTACTCAGCTCCTGCCCCTCCCCTGCCAGGCCCCAGCTCTTCCCAGGTAGGATCGTGCCAGGCTCAGGAATGGTGGAGCTGGGCAGGAATCACTCAGAGGATGGGGAATTCTGGGCCTGATCTGACCAGGATAGACACTCTCAACCCCTGGTGCTGCCACTGACAAGACCCTGCTGTGCTCTCCACAATCCTCTGCCTTCCCAGCTCTGGTGTGGGCAGCTCAAAGACACCTGCAAGGAAATTCACAGCCCTGCACTTCACTGCTGTGGCAGAAATTGGCTGGTGGGACCTCAAGGGACAAATCTGCAGCGTGTGTGCCTGAACACATCTGTGTGTGTGCCTGAACACGTCTGTGTGTGTGTGCTTGAATCGACAGAGGTCAAGAATCACGAGAATCAGGCCCCTCCTGAGCTGGAAGGGACCCTCAGGGATCATCCAGTGCAGCCCCAGGCCCTGCCCAGACACCCCAACAACCCCACCCTGGGCATCCCTGGCAGCGCTGCCCAAACGCCCCTGGAGCTCTGGCAGCCTCGGGGCCGTGCCCATTCCCTGGGGAGCCTGGGCAGTGCCCAGCACCCTCTGGGGGAAGAACCTTTCCCTGATCTCCAGGCTGAGCCTGCCCTGGCCCAGCTCCAGCCGTTCCCTGGCTGCTGTCCCTGTCCCAGGAGCAGAGATCGGAGCTGCCCCTCGGGAGGAGCTGCAGCCCCCGCTGAGCTCTGCCCTCAGTGTCCTCTGCTCCAGCTGGACACACCAAGTGCCCTCAGCTGCTCCTTGTGTTGCCCCTCCTGACCCTTCACCAGCTCTGTGCCTCTCTTTTGGACACTCTTTAATAGCTCTAAGTCCTTCTCATATTGAGGCACCCAAAACTGCCCCCAGCACTCGAGGTGAGAGAGCAGCACCTTACAGAGCAGGAAGGCCGTTCACCATCCAGTGAAGAACCTGTCGAATGATGGGTGATGGATTTGTTGCCCTTCTGAGGTTCCTTCCCTGTTCTGTGTTGCCACCCTTGTCCTGTGTCACCACTGCCTGTCCCCAGCAAATCACACAGCAAAGGCAGCAGCGAGATTCACTCAGTCCTGGTGGGGATGGACCCCAAGACTCAAAGGGAGGAGCTTCCCAAAAAGACTTTGCTGCCTTCCCAGCACAACCCACCTGGGAGTCTGTGGTACCTCTTTCCCCAGGTGCCTCTGAGCACAACACTTTTATCCCAAGAAATTTACAACAATTTCCCCTTATCAAAAATCCATCATTTCACCAAAACCCCCATGGATGTGATTTTCTTTAATTTTCCATTTGTTGTTGTTGAAATGGTAATTTTCCTTTTTTCTTTCCCCATTTTCAGGGTGTTTTAGCAGATTGCTATTTTCCACATCCTTTTGTCAGACCCTGGTTACCACAGGATGAAGGGCATCAGCCTTGGTCCTTGGGGTTTTTTTGTAATTTTCCCTTTGCTAATGTCCAATTTTGCAAACTTCTCCACATTAGAAAAGTGGTAAAAAGGACTGCAAAGAATGAAGATGAAAAGCTAAAATAAACCCAGAGTCCTCGGAAATCTGGGCATCACAATTTTGGGGTTACCAGTGGTGAAATGAAAGAAATGGGGAAGGTGGGAAGGAGGATGAACAGCCCAAATCTCTTCCACGTCATGGCTGGTTTAATCAAATAATTAAAAGACATTCTTCCTGCTGGGGAAAGAACATAAACCACAGACATTTGGGGCATTTCTTCCCCAATGCTATTGCTTTCTCCTCAATAAATTTCACTCCTGAGTGAGCTCGGTGCTGCCAGGTTCTGGCAGCTGTCTCTGAACATCCCAGAGGCTGCATTGCTTTGCCCAGGGCAGCGATTTGGGGAGGAAAGCTGCAAGTCGTGGAGAAGAACGAGGGCTGGACCAGCTGACCTTTAAAGGCCCTTCCAACCCGAGCTGTTCTGTGGTTCTGTGAAGGCACAGAGGGGTCAGGAGGGCACGAGCCCGCCCCGCAGCCTGTCCCTGCGCTGGCAGCAGTGGGGAGGTGTTTGTGGGGCAAAGCCACGGCCCCCAGCCGTCAGCCACACAGCACCAGTCAGGAACAATCCCGGGACCGATGCAAAGCCGAGAAAGCCTTGGCTGGTGGAGTCCAGGTGCAGCAGAGCCGAGCAAACCCTCACTGGCAGAAGGGAAGAGCAGCGGTGGCTGTGGCCAACCAGCCATGCAGGCCCGGCCCTGTCCTCCGCAGAGGCTGCTCAGCTCCAAGGGATCTCACGAGGTGGCCCTGGGAACAGGATCCCTTTTTGTGCCTGGGGTTGGACCCATCTAGTAAAGACCTTTGTCTCCATTTCCATCAGGAGAGGGAGGTTGTCCCCCATCTCCTCCTGGGCACCTCCCTCGACCAACATCATCTTTGCAGGTGTCAGGACTCCCCTCCTTCTCCATATCAGGAATGTTCGTCTCAAAAGCCAACTTTCCAAACTGCTTCGAGGCAATGATGAGATTATTTCGGGATGACAAACCTCCCTGGAAAAGTTACAGGGACAGGTCTTTGGCACAGGGTCAAAGCTGAGAATCTCTGGATTCAGCAACGTGGACAAAGGAGAAAGATCCCAGCGTGTATAAATCAGACAGGAGGGTGATTTCTGAGGGGATGTAATACAGCCATCCTGACGTTACAGTAATTCTTGGGATAGGCTGACTGAAAGGAGTTCAGGAATTTGAAGTATGGGTGATGAGAAATTATTTTGGAACCAGCATATTCACTTTATTGAGAATAGTGGTAAGGTGCCCATAAATCTTTCTAGGAGCATTTCAGGTACTTTTATGACTCTTACATGGGATTTATTGCATATTTCCAGAAAAAAAATATAATTTAAAAGGACATTGCCGAGCAGTTTTTATAGCTTTTATTTATTTTTTAATCTCCATTGTTTGCAGAGCCCTCCTCAGCTCTGGAAAACGCAATTCTGCCCTGTTACATCTCCCAGACAAGGAATTTTGCTTTCTCTCTGCAGTGCTGAGCAGGGATGGAGGTAGAGTGTCTTGGGCTGGAACTGGGTGTGGGTAGGCGGGGTGAGTGTCCCTCTGCAGAGCTCGAGGAGCACTGGACCTGCTGCAGTGGCTCCCCACAGAGGGACAGTCAGATTTTAGGACAGGCATCCCATGTGATGGAGTTCCCTGTGCTGGATCTCACTGTGGGAGGGTCACAGAGAGCTTTAACATTGTATTTAAAGGCTTTTTTTTTCAGGGGTGTTGAGAAATCCCACGCAGCCCTGGCATATCCCAGAGGCTGCCTTGGAAAACTGAGCAGATAAGGAATGCTGGAGAGTGATCCCCATATCTGGGCACAGCTCTTGGGGAGGAGAGGGTCTGTTTTATCTGATTCCACCAGGAGCACCTCTTATCAATCATGGAATCACAGAATCTCCTGAGCTGAAGGGACCCGCAGGGATCATCCAGTGCAGCCCCAGGCCCTGCACAGACACCCCAACAACCCCACCCTGGGCATCCCTGGCAGCGCTGCCCAAACGCCCCTGGAGCTCTGGCAGCCTCGGGGCCGTGCCCATTCCCTGGGGAGCCTGGGCAGTGCCCAGCACCCTCTGGGGGAAGAACCTTTCCCTGAGCTCCAGCCTGAGCCTGCCCTGGCCCAGCTCCAGCCGTTCCCTGGCTGCTGTCCCTGTCCCAGGAGCAGAGATCGGAGCTGCCCCTCGGGAGGAGCTGCAGCCCCCGCTGAGCTCTGCCCTCGGTGTCCTCTGCTCCAGCTGCACACACCAAGTGCCCTCAGCTGCTCCTCCTGTGGCCCCTCCTGACCCTTCACCTTCTCCTTGTCCCTCCTTTGGACACTCTCCAGCAGTTCATACCCGGGCTGGATGTTCCCCAGCTCCACTGGAGATGTTTTCCAAACCTGCAGCACTTCTGGCCAGAAACGCAACCCTGGAGTTTTGGCTCCTGCAGCCTCCTTTGGAAAGCCTGAATTTGCTTAGCCTTCCCTGGCCTTCCTGTTCCTAATTGAAATGCTGCTCTTGAGGCCAGTCACGTCGTGCTGGTGTCTCCTCTGCCTGCTCCCACGTTACAGGGATCCAGGATGAGCCGGGACCTGACTTGTCCCGGTGTCACACACCGAGGGCTGGCAGCGCCTGGCGGGGAAGGGACCGGCAGCGTTGGCACTTGTGCTGTGCTGTGGGCAGGGGGAAGGAGCTGCCTGCAGGGGCTCCATCCTCCTGGCAGGGAGCTGAGGTGCTGGGGCCAGAGGATGGAGTGGGAGGATGAACCAGAAAGCGTCGCTCCCAGCCTGACTCCTTCATGGACCCGACAGCCCCTTCCAGCAACCCCTTCCCAGTAGTGCTCCCTGGGGGCTCTGCAAGGAGGAAAAAGTTAAACACATTAATCAGGCAGGCCTGGCTCTTTTCCCCTTTCTTCGTCATCATCACCGACCCCTCCAGTTTTGTGGGTTTCTCCTTCATTCTCTCTCCCATAAAATGCTTTTCATTTGGTGGCTGTTGTTCCTTTAAATACTTATGAAAACTCATAAAACTATGTGGAAACAAGCAGCCGTTTTCTTCTTAGAAAGAAGCTTATGCCAGCAAAGCAGAAAAAAACTCTTGCTCGAGTGATGCAGAGAAAAGGAAGGGATAAAGGAAGCCAGGAAGCAAGCAGGCACACAAGCAAGGAAGGCTGGTTTTCACATGTCCAAAACAATTGCTTTGCCAAAGACTGTGACCATGAACATCAGCATTTTCAAGGCTTGTTCCAGAGAGCCCATGAAATCTAAATGACAAAGATGGGCTTTTCCATCTCCAGCTGTCAATTCCTAAAGATGTGGCATGCTCCGAGCCAAAAAACACAAGGTGGAAACCACCTCTCCTGTGGCCAGGACACTTCTCCTACCAGCTGCTTCAGGCTGAGGGATCAGGATGGAGGAGGAGGAGGTGCTGACCCCAGACCTGCAGCCCCGGGGGAGCCACCCTCCTGGCACGCTGCCTTTTGCAGCAGTTGGGTGGCAGGAGGCTGAAGCTGCTCCCAGCCTCACCTGCAGACTCTCCAGAGGGGACGCTTTGGTCCGGTTTGCTCGTTAGCAAGTCCCTGATAGACATTGCTTGGGATGGGCCTTCTCACCAAAGGGTTTGAGCACCTCTGTCCCAGCCCTCCAGGGACTGTGCATCAAAGAAATACATTGCACTATGAGGATACTCAAATCCAGCCCCTGATTTCTCCTCTGCCAGGGCACCAGCTCCTCAGAGAGGGCAGGCTGCTGGCTTTCGAGCTGCAGGTGTTCCACCCACCTGCACTGATGTGAAGAAGTGACCCTGATGCATTTGCTCTGCCTGTGGTTTTCCTTAGCTTGGTCTTGCTCAAATCCTCCTGACACAAGATCCCAGGAGCTGGTGGTATCAATTTCCCAAACGAGGGAGGTCTCCTTGTGAAGTAAAATCACAGCAGCTAAAAAGCTTCCTCTGCAGGTTCATGAGTTTGTTTATTTCTGTTGCCTTTTATCTAGTAACTGATCTATTTTCTTGCATTTTCCACAGTGTCATTGGAAGCTGAAGCTCACAGTGGGCTCAGCAATTAGTGGTAGCACAGAAATATAAGGCAAAAACAAGTATTGCTAATGAGCTGACACATTAAACAATGAGTCACACTTCCATAAGGAGCCCAAATCGAGTTATAACCCTAAATAAACAAGCTGTGAGAAACAGTTTACAAAATATGAATGTGTTACTTATTTAACTGCTGTTGAGAAGCTGCGATCTGAACCCTGAGATGTATTTAAATATCTGAAACAAATACTCAGTGTGTGGTTTGTCAGACTGAGACGGTGGGGACTGCATGGGATGGAGGGACCCTACAGCAGGACGAGGGGACCAGCAACACTCTGGCTTGGGATTGTGTCCTCCCCTCTGCATCCTTCCTCATCTCCCTGTGGAGCAGGCAGGGGCTGTCCCACACCAGGGAATGAAGGCAGCAAAGGCTGAGAGCCAAGAGAGGCTGCAAATGGGAATGTTCCTCCTCTTACAGGTGTCTCTGGGCAATGTCAGCATTTTGGGAATTCTCAGGCTTCTGAAGAAAGTCATCTGCCAGGATCAGGCAGAGCCCCTGCGACTTTTCATTTGGGGGCTGAAATGCAAAACTGAAGATAAATGATTAGTCCTAAATCAAATGAGAAACTTCCTTTACTTTTTGTCAGGGCCTGCTGCGACAGGACAATGGGGAATGGGTCTAAACTGCAGAGAGGTCAGTTTGGATTAGATAAAAGGAAGAAGTTTTCTACAGTGAGGTGGTGAGGCCCTGGCACAGGGTGCCCAGAGAAGTTGTGGCTGCCCCTGGATCCTTGGAAGTGTCCAAGGCCAGGGTGGGAGAGTGGGAGGTGTCCCTGCCCATGGCAGCAAGGATGAGATGACATTTAAAGGTCCTTTCCAACCCAAACCCTTCTATGATTCTATGGTTCTATGGATCTGCTGAAAGGTCACAATAAGCTCAACCCAGAACCTTCTCCAGGCTGAATAATCCCAATTCTCTCAACCCCAACTCTCTCGATCCCCCAGAGTGGAGGCAGTTTGTGAAGGAGATTGTATTTACCCCAAAGAGGGGACAGAGTACGTGCTGCAGAGGGGTGATGTCTCCCTGCCCTCCACCCTGGCAGTCAGTTGTGACTCTCCAGCCTGCAGGTGCCACCAAAAGAGAAGAAGGAGGGCGACAGGGGCTGTGACATGGGGATGCTCCAGCTGTGCCCTGCCCAGCAGCACCCTGTGCTCTGAGACATCCTCAGCACAAACTGGAGGTGTGACCACCCCAGCACAGCCCCAAGGCCCCCCACATTGCCAGTCCCCAGCCTCGCCCCTCTCAGACACCTTTGCCACGTGCTCAGTCTGCCAATGCCAGCTGTGGGGCTTGTGACACTCTCACCTCAGCAGGCTCCAGCTGCCCTCCAGGAGGAGCCCAGACCTGTGGTCACAGCTCTGGTCCTTCCCAGATCCTCCTGGTATTCGTCCCATCCTTCCATCCCTGTTCTCATGCTCTCCATCCTCTCACACCTCTCCGTGCCTGCTCCCCTGGCCGCAGAGTGCCAGCCCTCAAATCACGAGTGGCAAAAGGACTGGGACAAGCTCCTGGGCTGGCAGTGAAGAGGCTTTAGAAGTCTATTAGGAACACCAGAAACCCCAGCAATGGCAAAGGGGGCTGCTACCCAGAGATGGTAAAATTGCTCATAACAAGGCAGGAGAGGCAGACGTGGCCAGGGAGCGTTTCTGTTCTGTGTGTTTGGGAGGAAGCACTTCCAACACGCAAGGACAATAAAGTGCTCTTCAGGCTCTCGGTACCTAAGGAGAATGTCAAACAACATCTACGTGGGACAAACATTTTCAAATCACCCTAAAAATAATAGTAATCTCAATAATCAGTCCAATTTCACATGTCAAGAGTCTGAAAAGAGCTGGCTGAGGGTTTCTGCAGCCCTGCACAGTTAGTGCTAAATGATTTGATGGCCAGAGAAATGAGGTGCAACATATTGGGCAGGTCCAGAGCTCAGACCCCACAAGCATCACAAGAGCACACACGAGGTCCGTGAGCTGCAGGTGTGCTGAGTTACTGAGATTGGTGTGTGTGAGGCTGAACTGCCTGAGTGGATGTCCGTGCCCTCCAGTGACCCACCATTCCTCCACGTCCCTCCTTCAAACAGGCTCTTGATGCTGGATTTGGTGGTTTCAGACCCTGCAGACAACTGGAAGAGCTCTCTGGGAATGCCCACCCCATGGGGGCCCAGAGGAGGTCTGCAGACAGTTCCAGTTTGGCTGGGACTGTTTTTCCCAACCCTCTCAAGGTCGCTGGGTTCATCCCAGGCATGGCCATGGGATGGTCCACGAGGGGAGGAGGTGATGGGAGCTGTGCCTGCCCCGGGCTTTCCAGCTGCAGCAGGAGCTTGCAGGGCTGACCACGGCCCCTGCAGAGGGTGAGGTGAGGTCACCACCCTCCCTTCTGGGAGGCAGTGCAGGCCCGAGGCAGTTCAGGAGGGCATTTCCCTGGGAACTGTGTCTCCCACACCTCAGGTCAGCATCAAGGGGATGAGTTATCTGCCGCACTGCACATGAGTAGCTCA
Organism: Mohoua ochrocephala; assembly: GCA_013398855.1. Classification (NCBI taxonomy): domain Eukaryota; kingdom Metazoa; phylum Chordata; class Aves; order Passeriformes; family Acanthizidae; genus Mohoua; species Mohoua ochrocephala. Next base: position 194,977 of record VZTA01006672.1, on the reverse strand, counting down.
GGACCAGCTAATTCCCATCCTGGAAATGCCCTTTTGTCTCCAATATCTGCAGAGGAGCCTGGGCTGAGCAGCCCAAGGGATCCACCTGCATGGGAGAAGCTGGTGTTTGACCATTTGAAGTCTCTTTCTTTACACACACACAGAATCAGAGAATCAGAGAATTATTTAGGTTGGAAAAGACCTCTAAGAACATCAAGTCAAACCACTCAGGGACACTGGAGTGGCTGGACAGGCCAGACCCAAGCTCCATCCAAGCCCTGGGCCATCTCCAACCAGCAGCAGATGCTCAGACATGCAAGGCCAGCACTGAGCCATCCTTTCCCACAATATTTTTCCTGGCTTCAGGAACGATGCAGGAGCTGCACATAGCATTTGGGTCAATCCAGCAGGCCCTGTGGCAGTCACTGGTGGCCCTGTTGTCCAGGAATTTGTCTAACCTGCCTTCCCAGACATTGTCATTTTTGGCCTTCGTGACATAGCGTGGGGATGAGTTCCACAGTCTGATTACCCACCACACGGAAAAGTGTTGCTGAGGCAGGTACTGGAGTGCTGGATGTGACTTCGGTGCCTGAATTCTCTAGAGGATGTGGAAAGTTTGCAGGTGCTGAGGAAAGAGCCACAGAAATGATACAAAACCTGGAAAAAACACCTTGTGGGGGGACATTCAGGAAGCACAACTCGACAGGAAGGATAAATTGGAAAGAGATTAAATCCCATGGCTGGCAGAGATCTTTGTCCACAGGGGCAGAACAGCCTGGACACCCAGCTAGAAGCAGTTTTGTTGGAAACAAGGCAGTTGTTCCCAGTGCAAGGGAGTTTACCTACGGAAGGAGGAGAGTCCATCCCAAAGATGTTTCAGCTACAACCTCTGGGTTCAAGCTGCAAAACTGCTCAAACTGCCTGTCCAAGGACATGCCCAGTGACAGCTCCCACCAGGCAAAGCCAAAACCACCAGATCTCAATGGCCCAAGGGTTCCTTCTGTCTTTAAACGCAGTGGATCACAGGCCCTGCCCCATGGCCGGCAGCACTTCCTTCCTCTCTCAGAGCTGTCCCATCAGCACAACTTCTCGAGAGCTACGTGCTTCCACCTGGGGCCCGGGTTGTCATTGTCCCCAGGAACTGAGGCCATTATTGTGCACACAGTGGCCAAGATCCAAGTGCCAGGCTCGGCCCAAACCTCTGCTCCCCTTGCAAGTGGGACTTGCCTGCAACCTCCTCCTGGGCACCCACCCCAGGGGCTGGTGTTGGGTGACCCTGCGCCCTATGAGTGGGGGTCCCATGCCAGTGGTGAGCAGAGACCACCCGAGAGGGCAGTCTGTCCCTGTGGCGTGGCAGAACAGACCCTTCTCTGCCCCTCCATCAGGCCAACCATTCCCACACTGTCCTTCCATGCAGGGGGCCAGGGAGGGACAGGGTGACACTACAGGGCCAGAGGGCAGGGAGCTACCACCAGGAACCTCCTGTACCCACACGAGGGCTGGGACTCCTGCCAGAAATGTCCTGGGGCAACGCCAACATGGGACACATCCAAACCCCATGAGACCGCTGATGAGCAGACACCTTTGCCACGTGTGACTCCTGTGCTCGGCCATCTCAACCTCTCCCATCATCTCCTGTTTGGAAACACCCAGGCCATAGAACCAGGGAATAACAGAATATCCTGAGTTGGATAAGGACCGTCGAGTCCAACTCCTGGCACAGGACAATCCCAACAATCCCACCCTGTGCCTGGGAGTGTTGTCCATGCCTTTCTGGACAGTGTTCACCCAGCACACCACACCGGAGGGACTTTGGCCTCTGTCATCCAAGGGCAGAGGTGACCCCACATCCAGGCAGAGCTCAGCAGGGCTCCAGTGTGTGACACTCTGGGTATTACCCTGTGCTGGGCACACAGTCTAGGAAGCCATGTGTGTTCCTCTGGGACAGTCACTGTGAAGGACAGAGACACCAGAGCATTCCCATTCAGCCTCTGGGACACAGATGGAGTGGTGGGACTCTGCTGGGAATGATCAGCTGCCAGTCCTATCCCATAGCGGTGATGAAGAGGATGAGGATGCTAAGAAAGAAGTGAGGGTCACAGTGAGAGGGGGAAAGGGTGAGTCCAGCCCATGGGGCACAGACCACATCCCAGGGCAGTTCCAGGCCCTGGCAAACTCAGCCAACAGAGGAGCATCTCAGGCAGCCTTGGTGGCTTCCTCTCTGCACCACACGGTTGCCCATGCTGATCCAGGTGAGGGAATGGGGCACAAAACCCCCTGAGGCTGTGGAATGGGCAGAGGACAGACCCCTCCTCCTGGCCAGAGAAGCACCAGGAGCTCCAAGGAGAGGGGCTCAGAGCCCCATGGCGGGTGCTGGGTGCCCCTCCCCACCTCGGACACAGCAGGTGCCCTCAGCAGTGCAGGGAGAACTGAAGGGTCAGAGATGGAGCTGGACCTTGGCTGCCCTCTCCCACAAGCTGCCCAGGGGATCCCAAGACCCCCCTGCCCCCGAGCCCAGCCCCCTCCCAGGGCAGGACGGGCTCCAGGGCAGCAAGCGGCCTGGGGCGGGATCAGGGCAGGGAGCAGCTCCCAGCCTCCCAGCCGGTGGGTATCTTTATCTCTCTTTCCTATCTCCAACCTGCCTGTTTCCCAGCTCTGTCCCCTCAGGGCAATTTCCTGTCCTGGCAGCGCCGTGTCGGGAGGTGTGAGGGCAGCAGCTCCCGGCCCCACACCATAAACCATCCTCCATCCCCGAGCAAACAGCTCGGAGCTCCCACCACGGGCAGCCTACCCCTGGTAATTACCTCAGCACACACCTTGGGTCTTAAGTACATGGTTAGAAACAGATCAGTGTGAGACATCTCCTTAAGTCTCATCTGGGAATCGCTGCTATCACTGAGCCCTGCTTCCCCAGTCAAAGATGATTTACTCTGATCTGCACTATTGATTTTATTGTGGGAAATGTGGTGATACCTAGAGAGAGAGTGAGACAGAGATTTGACTTATGTGAGCATGTGGGGAAGGCTCCAGTCCTCACCATAGCGCCTGCCTTTTCTGCATCTGTACCAGAATTATTTGTAGTGTTTTATGCACCCATCTGCTCCCTGCATGCTCTCTATAAATCTCACTGGCTCTCTCACACACACACATGTTTGCTTTCCATGTAGATTACTTATGATGAGAGTCTAATTAGACCCGGGGAAGCCTGCCTACAGAGCGAGCCTGGGGAGAGCTTAATTAAAGTCAATGGAGAAAATTATAGGGGGAAAAAAAAAAATTAGGGCAGCAAGGAAAAAATATCAAGAAAGAAACCAAGGGGAAAAAAAGAGGCAGGGAAGTAACAGCACCAGTGAGGGAGTGTGTGAGGCTGCCAGGCTTCTGGGAACAGCCACCCCGAGCACCAAGATCAAGGGCAGGGCTCAGTGCTGCGGCCTGGAGAGCTCGTGGGGTGTTTGTGGGTCAGGAGCGGGGCTGGTTACAAGGTGAGTGGGTGAGCACAGAATTCCCAGAGGATGGAGCAGGGATCCTGCCCTCCTGCCCTCCTCCCCGGGATGGATGCTGAGGGTGCATGAGACCACTCGACTCTGGATCTTCTCCACATGTGCCTTGAGCTCTCCCAGTCCCACCCACAGCCCGGATCCATGAGCTGGGCAAGCAGGAGGTTTGCAGGGACGCACAAGGTCTGGCTCCTGCCGTGTCTGTCCCCCCGTTCCCAGAGGGGACCCACTCTCATTCTCATACAGGAATTTGCTGCCCTTGGGCACGTGGGATGTGACCGATGGAGAGCCCGGCCTGGGAGGGCAGCGGGGATTTTGGGTGTCACCACAGGGCACTGGGGGCACCCACTGTGACCTCTGCAGTGCAGGACACTGTTCTCCCCCAGCTACGGCACTGTGGAACCCAGTGACACCTGGCTGAGGGAGAGCATCTCTTTTAGAAAGTCTTGATTTAAAGACCACAAATGATGGAGAATCCGCCACATCTCTTAGCAAATTGCTCCAATAGTTAATTATACTCCCTGCTTAAAAGATGCATCTTATTTCCAATTTAGGTTTTTCTAGCTTCAGCTTCCAGCCAATGAATCTCATTACATTTTTTATCTGCTAGATTAAAAACCCCTCCATTATCAGAAATCTCCTCCCTCCATAAGTATTTATAGACTATGATCAAGTTGCCTCTTAACCTCCCCTTGATAAAGTAAATAGGCTGAGCCCCTCCGTCTCTCCCAGTCCGTCAGGCCTTGCACACCTCCACCCATCCCCACTGCTCTCCCCTGAGCCCTCCCTGTGCCTGCACCATCCTGGACCCAGTTCCTGGATCAGGGCAGGTGAGGGGGTGGTGTCCTGGGCTTTGGCATGTGACAGAGGGCCAGGGAAGCTGGTTGTGCCACGGTGCTGCTCCAAGAGGGCTTGGGGTGGGTAAGATGCACTCTGTGCTCGGGGTGGTGCCAGCACAGAGGAGATCCCGCAGGGAATACAGACTGGGGCAGGAACAGAGATAAGTAGGATAAGTAGTTAGGAATCATGGAATCATTGGGGTTGGAAAAGACCTCCAGGAACATCAAGTCCAACCTTCGACTGAATCCCACCGTGCCCACTGAACCATATCATGAAGTGCCATGGCTGCTTGGTTCTTGAACACTTCCAGGGATGGTGACTCCACCACTGCCCTGGACAGCCCTTTCCAATGCCTGACCATTCCCTCAGTGAAAAAACTTTTCCTGATATCCAACCTGAATCTCCTGAGGTGCCACTTGAGGCTGTTTCCTCTTGCCCACTTGTTCCCTGGGAGCAGAACCCATCCTCCCCCGGCTGCCCCCTCCTGTCAGGGACTTGTGCAGAGCCACAAGGTCCCCCCTGAGCCTCCTTTTCTCCAGGCTGAGCCCCTTTCCCAGCTCCCTCAGCCACTCCAGCCCCTTCCCCAGCTCCGTTCCCTTGTCTGGACACACTCCAGCATTTCAATGTCTTTTTTTGTCATGAGGGGCACAAAACTGACCCCAGGATCTGAGGATGGACGTGCTGGTAAGAGAGAAACCAGGAGAAGAGAGGCGTGATGCAGAGAGAACATCAGCTGGGCAGGGGTGAGTGCAGCAGCATTTTGGGGGGCAGGAGCTGCAGGATCACAGTGCAAAGTCAGCTGGAGGTGATGCTGCTGCACCAAAACCACTCAGCAAGGAGAGCTGGGCAAGTGCATCTGTGCAGACAGCAGGGAAGGAGCTCTGAATGACCATAGGAACAGGTCTGGGGGCTCTGCCAGCTCTCAGAGACAGTCAGCTCAGGTTCAGGGTCATCTGTACCCCCCTCAGAAGGTGCAGCCTGGGCAGTGGTGGAGACTTCACCTGAGTGAGGATCAGAACACGTGGAGAAGCTGAGCTGGGAAATCTTTACATTATGGGCTGTGCTGCTGCCAGAGGTGTGAGGAGCTCCCCCAGGACTGTCCTGCCTGGGACAATTTGGCATCAGCAGTGCAGACATCTCTTCAGCCAGCTGCTTGTCCTGTGGTCGTGCTGACAGGCGCAGGCTGAGCTTCCTTCCAAGGCAAAGAGAGAGGCCATTGAGGGATGCAGTTTCTTCTTCTCAGGGCCTGCTCCAGCCCTGGAGCACGATCAGACCTGGCTGGGAGTGGGGCAGGATGGGCTGGTGCCTTGGCATCATCATTACGGAGTTCCAAGCTGGCACATGCCCTCCCCAACGTCACTTTGGCAGTGCTATCACGTCTCCCCCACCGCTGGGCACCTTCTCCTGGATCAGCTCTGTGTCCTTGGGATCACTTGAGCCAGCCTTGGCAGGAGCTGTACCCAAAATGCTGGAATCTGATGGGAATATTGCAACCTGTGTAGTGCTGCCACAGGCTGGGAACTGTGTGCCTTCCATGGCCTGGCAGCCTCCAGTGCTTCCCCCTGCCCTGGGTCACCACGTCCCCCAGGCACTGGTGTGTGACAGATCCCACAGTTAAAGGCAGTGCTGCAGGGAACAGTGGGTCCCAGTGGCTCTGCTCCTTCCCCTTCCCTGTGTTCCAGACTGCCAAATCCTCCCCATTTGGGCTGAAAAAGGGGTTTCCTGGAAAGCAGCGATACAGATGTGCTTCTGCTCACAACATCCAGCTGTGGATTCCAGTGCCATCAGCTTAACCCCATCCTTGCCAGCTGACAGCTGGAGCATCTCGGAGTAGGGCTATGCCCAAAGCCACCTCCTCTTGCATGCTGGAGACCCAGGGACTCGGGGTCTAGGGCAGTGCAGGGTCCACCAGGCTCTGGGGAGCTGCTCCTGCAGGCCAGGGAAATCAGGGTCCTGCTGTGTGCACGGGCAGCGTGCGGGGGGAGGCTGCCTCCAGCCCTGGAAAGCCTCCTCACACCCACAGCTGCAGACCCTGGCTCCTCCTGCCTGGTGTCAGATGCAATAAGGGAGATGAGCTCCCCCAGCACGGCCAGCACACACTGTGTGGTCTCCCTCTGGCTTTAGGCTCCCAGAATTTCTTCTTCTCTCTGAGAGATGTCAGGTTGAATAAAACTAAATAGATCCTGATGGAGGAAAACTGCAGTTAAGTGGGTTGGCTGACTGCTTGCCTTCTTTTTATTTTGTTTTCTAACTTGTCACAGATAGAAAGCCACCAGGGAAATGTACTGGCAGGCCCTCGGTCACGGTCCCTCGCTCTTCCAGGCCGTCTCCCCTGAGCCTGGTTAGCTCTGCCTCCCTGCCAGGACAGGAGGCCACTCCAGTCCCAGGAGGAGGGTCAGCACCTGACAAGTGTGAAATGAAACTTGTGTCACCTTGTGCCTGGATGATTAGGGAAGGATCACCCGTCCCTGGTGGCTCCGAGCCAGCAGGGTCCTGCCCACAGCCACCCCTCCCCGTGCATGCTGCTCCCAGGAGCAGATGGGAGCCCAAGGCAGTGACCTGGCGGGAGGCAGAGCCCATCCCGGGGGAATGTCCTGCTGGAGGCTGGGCAGGACAGAGACAAGCCCTGAGTCCTTGCAGAGTGACCAGATCCCGTGATCTCAATATGCACCTTGTGACGCCTGACGCTGCACTCACACAGCCCCTGGTGCTCCTTCAAGTGTGCGAGTTCCCAAGGCACATGGTTTGGGGACTGATTGGGAATGGGATGATCAGGGAATCATAGACTCACAGAAAGGCTTGGGCTGGACCTTAAAAATCATCTGGTTCCACCCCCTGCCATGGGCAGGGACACCTTCCACTGTCCCAGGGTGCTCCAAGCCCTGTCCAACCTGGCCTTGGACACTTCCAGGGATCCAGGAGCAGCCACAGCTTCTCTGGGCAACCACGATGGATAAAAGCAGCCTGAGAAGGCAGGATGTGCTCCATCAATTGTGTTGAAATCTGATTTTTGAGCTCAATTTGCAATTCTGGGTGAGGCCGATTTGTGTTTTCCCTTACTTGGAAGCCATCAGCCAACAGGTCCAGAGCACCTGAGAGGCAGCATCCAACAGTCCTGATAAGGAAAAAATGCTGATGAATATGAAAGAGTGGCTATTGGGGAGCTGCTCCAGCACTGGTTTTCAAGAGTTCCTGAAGAGGCTGACAAAGTGGAACAGCAGACAGAGGTGTTTGGGGCACACATGACAACATGCCAAAAGAAAATTCCATCATTTTGAAGAAAATGCTCTCTGCAAAACATCTCCCAAGGCCAGCAAAGACCAAGCACAGGTGGTCATGCAACTGCACCAGGTGAAAGGAATTCAAAAGTCTATGCTTCAAAACACACGTTTTGGTGGTGACGGTGGTGGTGGTGCTGGGCTGATCTTAAAGGTCTTTTCCAACCTTAATGACCCTATGAAAATTTACCTCATGGCACTGGAGCTGCTCCACCCCATGCCCAGATGTATGTGCACCACCTTGGCCAGACAACATTGACAGCACAGCTACACCCCACCACATGGGACCTCTGCAGCCAAAGCCAGGGACAGAGCACAGAAGCCCCAGGGGAAACCCACCAAGTCTCAGAGCATCTTTGCCCCAAGGCGAGCACAGACTTGCTGGATTTTATAAAGAAAAATTGCTTCTTTTTAGAGAAATGTGACTCAGATTCCATGGAATGGTGAGGATGGGCACATCAAGCAGAAATGCAATTCTCTCCTGGAGATTCCTCACTGGATTTTTAGAGATGCTGGGGACAGCAGGGCAGCATCCATGATTTTGGAGGCTCAGCTCAGTAATTCCTTCCTGGTGTATTGGCTCGGGCTCACACCCAGGTGATGAACCATCAAGTGGGATAGAAGGAAAGTGCCAGGTCCCAGTAAAACCCCAACCATCAGCTGCCAAGGGCGGGTGCTGCCCACAGGGTCCCTCTGGAGCCCCCTGCCCTGGGTCTCATCACATCCCCCATGCCCTGGTGTGTGACAAATACACACTGCAGTGACATGACCAGGACCAGCAGAAACGGGCCAGTCATAGACCTTACCCTGAAATATTTTCATCTAGTTTATTCCAGGTGTCCTCATGCTCCTCCCAAAACTCAGCAGTTTTCACACCTGGGGCTTCGTCTCTTCCATTATTTTTATTTTCTTCTCTTCTTTCCAGTCTTATCTCTTTTTTCTTTTTGGTGAAGGAGGAGATGAAACCAATGGAAATTTTTAGGTCATAAAAACTGAGATCATTCCAAAGCACTATCTTTCTTTTCAAGGACAGAAATTTAGTATCATTTTTGCTGATCTAATGTTGTAATGTTTCCCTCCTCTCTAATGACAGCAGATTTCCAAGAGCCCCACTGGAGACGCCTTCTCTGGTACCTGACTGTGTTCAGACCAGATCCCAGAGCCCGTGAGTATTTTGGGTCCCACCAGCTGATCCAAACTTGTTCCATGAGCAAGAAGATAAACAGAGATGTCCAATGCAGACCCACGACAAGGGGCAGACACAGCCAGGTCCCAAGCAGGGAACCATCCACATCCTGCCAAGGTGACACCACATCTTCTGACCAGGCATCCAGCTGTGCCATCTTCACCCTGCACAGGTATGTCTGAAGCTCTGGCATTTCCTGGGACCTGTTTTTAGGTGCCCTTCTGTAACAGTGATGTCTGTGGTGGCAGCAGTACCAGGAGATACAGACAGATCTCTCCTCAACCCTGCCTTCAGACCATGAGGCCAGAAATGTGTCCACAACTGGATGGCAGATGATTGTCCTCCTTTCCTTTACTGCTGAAGGTTCCCCAGGGTGGTTTGACAAGCCCAGTTTGTGTTCTGCTGTTAGAGAGACAGTAGAAAAGTTTGGACAGGGGGTAACTTTGCACCTGAAACATCTTACACCTGCCAGGGAGGAGCACTCAGTATTTCTCTTCAGCCACGCTCCTCTAATGGGGTCCCACTGAGGGGGCCCTGCCACTGTTCTTTGGTCATGATTTCTTCATGAGAAACAAATCCTGGTGCTGTGCAGGAGCACAGATGTCTCTGAGCAGCTCAAGAATCAGAGCAAGTGCTGGAAATCAAGCCCTGGGTGTGCAGGGCTGCGGGCAGCCGCCTCTCCTCACTGCAGCAGAGGTTAATCAGTGCTGATTAAACCAAGGCTGGGTTTTCCTAGAGAGGCTTTAAAAACCCGAATGCAAAGCAGCATTTCCCCATGCCCCCCACCTTCAGACCATGAAGCTGAACCTTCACAGGCTCGTTGGCTTTTTAGGGCTGAGCCCCTGAACCCTCTGAGCTGGAGGCTCTGGTTGGCCTCCACACATCTCCAAAGTGTTTTGTCCCAACCAGAGGGGTTTGAACCTGCCAGTCTTCCCCAAACTCCCGTGAGAGGAGAGTGGAGAGGGGAGCTCAGGCCCCGTGGTGGTGAGAGGGAGGGATCCCCCACGGATGCTGGGGCTTTGCTGGCACACCAGAGCGAGGTGCTGGTGCTTGCCTCTGATTTATTGGCAGGGCTGGTAGGTGTTGCATTGGGTTAAGTATTAACAGATCTCATGAGCCTCATTAGCTGTCCTCTTTTCACTCTCCAGCTGAAGAGTTACTGCTCCAAAATCTATAGTGCCTTGGCAGCTGCCTGGCTGATTCCCAGGTTAACCCTCACAGAGCTGCTCCCTCAGGCTCTGCGCACGATCCCTGTGCACATGGCATGTCACAAACCACAGACATCCCAGTCCTGGGGCTGTCCTGCTGCTGGGCAGCGAGGCAGGAGGCCCCTTGGGTCACTGTCATGCACATCTCTGCCCTCCAGAAGCCAGAGGCCCTCTAAGCAGAGCCAGGCTTTCCCAGCTCTCCTTCAGATGTACCAGCAAAGGCTGGCTCCTGGTGCAGACCCCTGGGCACTGGGATATCCCCCTGCTCAAGAGGCCTCAGCTGGGAACAGCCCACAGGGTCTGCAGGAGGGATCTGCCTGGCTGAAGGGGGTACCTGTCCATCAGCATCTCCATCAGGGTCAGCCTCCCAGCCCCCGGGGCAGAGTCCATCGCCCCCAGTGGAGCAGATGCCATCTGAACTCACCACCCCTGGGGCAGATGCCAACAGGCTCAGGGGTCATGGGCTCTGCAAGCCCCAGAGGTGGTTCGAACTGCAGCCACCCCCGTGCTTGGTCAGGCACAGCCCACGGCCAGGGCTCTCCCATCAGGAGCAGCCCAGGAGGTGACACAGTCCATCACAAACTGCTGCAGATGTCACATCCACCAGGTCACTGGGGCAGCCACAGGGCTGCAGATCTCCAGGGATCTTTAGTCTGAAGGCACTGAGCACAGGGCCAGGAGTGACCATCAGGCGTGACCCCTCAGCCACAAGCTGTGACCCAGGCAGCTCTTACGGCCGACGTGATCCCCAGGCCCCCCTCGGGTCCCGGTGGGGAGGGGGATGCAGTGCTGCCAGGGCAGTGTGCTCAGCTGCTCCGTCCCCACACCATGAAATTGTTGGGCCTTTCTCCTGCTGGAGTGTGCCTGGTTTCAGCTTCCTTGAGAAGAGGCTGCAGCCATCTCCATCTCACCGTGTCCCTCGCTGGCAGTCCAGAACTGCTTCATTCACACCAGATCCTTCTGGTCCAACAGAGGCATGAGCAGCAGGGACGTTTTGTGGAGCCTGGCGGGTTTCCTGCTGCCCTCCAGCTCTGACCCCTCCAACCGAGTGCCCACAACCCTGGTGATGCAGGAGGAGCTGGCAGGGAGTGCAGGGGGGTGGCATGACCTGGTTCTCCTTCTCAAGGGCAGCCCTCGCTCCAACAAGCCTTGGACAGTTCCTGCAGCTCCCGGTAAGTCCGTGCTGGAAAGCACTTCCTTCAGACCTGTTAATTGTTAAACAGCCCTGGGCTTTAATTAAAAAAGAGTCAAGTACGTTACAGGGAGAGCTGGAGGTTAACAGGCTGGGCAAGGTCATTATCTGACCTGCTCCTCCCCTGCCCCTCCTGTGCCCTGATGGGACTGGGAAGGGCTGTGCAATCCCGATGCTTTCCCATCCCTCGTGAACCAGCTCGTGCAGGCAGGAGCTGCCATGCCAGGGACCCCCACACCCAGCCTGACCCCCTGACCATGCCCAGGATGCTGCCCAGGACAGGCAGAGGGCACTGGGAGTTGCTGAAGGATTCTGGGCACTGCTCCAGTGCCAGGGAAACGGTTGTGCTGGAGCATGTGACAGTGCAGGTAGTGACCAGGGTGAGGGGCAGCGTGGCTCTGCAGGGGCAGTGAGGTCCTCAGGGAGCCTCCTGCTACCTCTGAAGGGAGCTGGGAAAGACCCCCCATGGTGGACAGACTGAGGTGGGCTGGGGAAAGGGGACATCTTGGGGCACCTGGGTTCAGGGAATGCTGTCCCACAGTGCAGAGCTGGCTGGGGGCCACTGCTGGTGCTCACACAGTGCAATGTCCCCCAGTGTCTCTCCAGGGTGATGCTGCAGGCCCCCACAGCCAGCACACTGCCCACCTCGCCCCGCTCCACAGGGCTCTCCTGGAAGCTCCCTTGAGGCAGGAACCAGTCCCTTTCCTCCTCTCAAGGACAGAAACTTGTGCTCGGAGAGGTCTGTGTCTCGTCTGGGAGAAGAAAAATGAGATCTGACGGCTCTTAAGCTGCTCCTGTGGAGGGCCCAGTGCTTCCCAGTGGACTTTGCTGTGGCTCCCGGAGCACACATGGCACCAGGAAATCAGGTGCACCAAAAGCTCAGCCCTTACTGTCACTCGCGTGCAGCTTGGTGTGGTTAAATACCTTTGCAGGCACGGAGCTGAGCGACATCCTGAAGGTCAGTGAGGAGATCAGTGGGACTGCAAGCCAGGAAACGATCCCAGGCTGGCCACGCCATCTGAGCACTGGGGGGTGTCAGCCTTTGGCCAGATGCTGTTCACCAGCCCATCAATAAGTTGGCAGTCAATACCAAATCTCTCCGGATAGAATTTGTCGATGACATAAAGATTGGCAGAGTGGTGAATAATGAGGCTGTCACATGGAGCTGGATCGCTTCCCTCGCTGGGCCCACGCCAACAAAATAGGTTTTAATAGCCTTGGATGCAAAGCAGTGCCGGGCTGGGGCTGGGCTGGAGGCTGGGCCGGTGCTGGCGGGATGGGAGGGCCCACGGGCGGCTCTGGAGGTGCTGAAGGTGGGTGTCACCTCCCGGGATGGGAGGGCCCACGGGCGGCTCTGGAGGTGCTGAAGGTGGGTGTCACCTCCCGGGATGGGAGGGCCCACGGGCGGCTCTGGAGGTGCTGAAGGTGGGTGTCACCTCCCGGGATGGGAGGGCCCACGGGCGGCTCTGGAGGTGCTGAAGGTGGGTGTCACCTCCCGGGATGGGCAAAGGCAGGGTAACTCTTGCCTGGGGAAGTGCTGGGACAAATGAACCCCTCGAGCTGAGGCACAGTGAGCCGGGCCTGAGACCACTGAGCCTGGGGGTGTCTGGCTGCATGCAACAGCCCTGAATGGGAATCCCAAACCCTTCTCTCTTCCTCCTCTGTGGGCAGGAAAAACCTTTCTCTAAACAACACGGAGCTCCTAATGCTCAGCCTTTTGGTGAGGGCAGCACCAAAGGAGGGGTAAAACAACAGGCCAGGGTCTCCAAGGATACCAGGCTGGGGTCAGGACAGGGATGTCGAAGGTCCCTGGGGCCAAGCCCCCATACTCAAACCCCCTGCCCTGCTGTCCCAAGGGTCCCTCATGCCCCAGCCCCACAGCCTGGAGCCAGCCCAGTTGGTTTGCTCAGGATCACCACAGGCATGTGAATGGCAAGGGAAATGTTTTGGGGTTTTTTTGAAACAAAACCCCAGAGCATGTTATTGAATCAGGATACTGGTCCCAGTGCCAAGGAATCCTTTCTTGGGTCTGGTGGGCCTCCCTTCCCATCACCAGATCCTCCCAAGCTCGCAGGTTGCTGTTTCCCAAGAAACAGAGAACTCCAAGATCTTCTGTCACAGAGTCACACAGTCCTAGAATGCTTTGCATTGGAAGGGACCTTTTTAGGTCACCTAATCCCACCTCATTCCACCCCCTGCCATGGGCAGGGACACCTTTCACTAAACCGGGTTGTTTCAAGGCCCACCAATCTGGCCTTGGACACTTCCAGGGATGGGGCAGCCACAGCTTCTCTGGGCAACCTGTGCCAGTGTCCCAACACCCTCTGAGTAAAAAATTTCTTCCTACATCCAGTCCAAATCCACTCCTTTTGATTCTAAAAACATCACTCATTGTCCTGTCACAACAGGCCCTACAATAATGTTTGTCCCCATCTTTTTTATAAGCCCCTTTAGGCCCTGCAAGGGGCTCTGAGCTCTCCCTGGAGCCTTCTCCTCTCCAGGGGAGCACCCCCAGCTCTCCCAGCCTGGCTCCAGAGGGGTCCAGCCCTGGGAGCAGCTCCGGGGCCTCCTCTGGACTCTCTCCAGCAGCTCCAGGTCCTCCTGATGCTGGAGCCAGGGCTGGAGGCAGCTCTGCAGGTGGGGAATCACCTGAGCAGGATGGAGGGGCAGAATCCTCTCCCTTAACCTGTTGGTCAAGCTGAATTTGATGCAGCCAGGACATGATTGACATTTTGTCCAAATCTGGCTACTTCGTCTTCCAAGTCTCCCTCTGCCCATCCTGGAACATTTCAGTCATCTGAAGTCCCGGGGATGCTGGATATGAACAGAGGCTTTTGGGGAGGATCCTCAGGTTTGAGGGAAGGGGGAACAAGAAGGAAAGCAAAGGAAGATGAGCTCTAAGCAGCTGCTGCTCTGCATTGAAGGTGACGGGGCAGCAGAGCTGTGCTGACGCCGAGCTCCCGTGCAGGTGTCACTCGTGCTGTCCCCACTCCATGTGATGGAAGCCACCCCTGATTCCCAGGGAAAGCCTGGCAGGCTCTGGGCAGCGATTGCTCCTGGCCAGGAGCTGGGGGCTACTTCGCTCGGACCCTGCCGGAGCCTGGTCACCGAGTGCCCAGAGCCCTGGCACGGGGGGCCCGGAGCCCTCCTGCCTCCCCGCAGCACCTGCTGTGGATGGAACCGTTGGAGCAGCCCTGGCAGGGATTTACATCCCTCGGAAAATAATTATGGGAAGAAAAGTGCTGGTATTAATCGGAGCCTCCATTTAAAGATTAACCACAACAAATGTGTTGCATGCAGGAAGTTTATTTAACAATGCTCCCATTGTACACCCCGAGAGCATGTTTGTCTTCATTAGTGCAGTAATTCATTATATGGCCTCTCTAACATTCAAATCAGAAGGAAGAATATTAAAAAAGTAATTATACTTTTCAAAGTAAAGCTTTATGGGTAAATTGTATGCAAATCGCTGTCTAAATCAGGGCGGCATATCTTAAGCAGATCTAAAAGTTGCAAAGGCTTCCACCGCATCATTGATATGTAATCAACATAGATGTATGATTCTGCTCCTTACTTAGGCAAATTTGAATGGCAATCCTCAAGTAGGTAATTGGTATTTATCACAATGGCTGATGGGGAGAAGCTATAATCTTGTTACGGGTGGGACCGGCCTGTCATAAATCAACCTGCTTGGAGGTTACTGCAAGACTCTGTCACATTTGGGTTTCCAGATGCTTTTAATCACCTTTTTTAACCTTCACCTCATTTGTAATATGGGCAAATAACCTTCAGGTCTTTGAAGGCCTCTTCTGCAGGTGTCAGTGCGTTCGGGGAAATAGCTGAGTGCCCTCACACCATTTGTCCACCCCGTGATGACAGCCCCTTTTCTCTAATCAAGATAGTTTAATGAGATTTTTTTTTTCCTTACTAAAATAGCGCTAGGAATAAAACATGAAATTGATCATTTATGTGCACCAGGGAAATCATGTCATTTGGAAAATAATTTAACAGGATTGGATGGTTCAGATTTACTGCCCAAACTGCAATCACCAGCTCTGGGGACTGGGAAGGGAGAGCAGAGAGGCATCCCAGAGCCTGCTGGGGGAGCGTGGATGGGTGGAGGACGCCCACCCACACGGCCCTGGGGACAGATGTCCCCTGCCACCTCATCTCCCTTGCGCATCTACGCCGCTTCCCCGGCATCGGGGGCTGGGTGCAGGTGCTGGAATCCCTCCCCCAGCTCCTGGGGATGCAGCAGCTGCCCTGGGGAGCCGTGGGGTCTGGCTGGACCCTGGGATGGGGTCAGTTGGGGTATACAGGCGTATGCAACTCCCTGTCCCCAAATTCATCCCCCCAGGTCCTGGCTGTGGCAGGGGTGTCCATGCAGCCCCTGTGTCCCTCCTGTCACACAACACGGGGGTCCCACAGAACTCAGAGGCTCAAATACGCAGCAGAGTTTTGGCTGGCAGGCCGGGGCACCCCAGAACCCCCCACCACCACCTCCTTATCACCCCCCAGAGGATTCACAAGCCAACAAGTTTCCTGCAGGTGCCTCGGGGGGTCACTGGCCATGCTGCTGAGGGACCACCAGCCCCACATCCCCACCATCCCTGGGAACGACCACAAGCAGGAACGTGCTTCTCCTCTGGGCACAAGGTGCCCAAGGTGCCAGGGCCCAGTTCTGCCCAACCCCAGGCACCAAACAGCCTGAGGGAAGCTGCTGCCAGGCTGGGGTCGCCAAAGGGGAACCAAGGGTCCCTCTGTCCCACGCACCGTGACTTTTCTGTACTGCCTGCCCAGCTCCTCCGTGCTGGCAGCTCCACTGTGCTCCTCCCAGCACGGACCTTGGCACTCCCAGGTGTCCCTCACCCGCAGGGGACATCGGCATCTCTGCGGCTGCCAGGGAGCACCTTCCGTGCCCTCAGCTCTAACACCGAGGGCGTGCAGGAATCTCTGTCAGCTCAGCACCCTCTCAGATCCCTGCTCCTTATCCATCTGGCTGCTGGGTGGGGTCCCCACTCCCTTTTGGGACACACAGGAGCAGATACCCCAGAACACCTTGCTGGTGTTGCTGCTGGATAAGGAGAGCTGCATCTCGTGCCCCTGCCCATGGCAGGGGGGGTGGAACTGGATGAGCTTTAGGGTCCCTTCCAACCCAAACCATTCTGGGATTCTCTGATTCTCTGATCTCCCAGGCAAATGGTCCCTGTGCAGAGCCCATCCTGTCTGAACTCCTGACGCTGAGGCCTTGCACTGATTTAGGGGAGAAGCGGACACAGACCTGGGAGCATTCGGGGAGGCTGACAGGGAGTCACGGCAGAGAAAAAACAATTCAAAATGTCCAAAGTGACTTGAAGAGGATTCACAGCTGAAAATAGGGGTGAAATGGTTTCTGCTGGTTATTAATGCCGTGCTATTTGTTCCTTGTTATTAGCAGGCGATAACGTGCCGAGCAGAGGTGAAAAGCAGACACAGAAATGCACGGTGGAAATTCATCTCCTCCAGCGTGAGGCAATTGCGGGGCTGAGCTGGGGCACTGCTGAGCACCACGAGCCAGCAGAGATCTGAGCGCTGGAGAAATGAACATTTNTTTTTTTTAGTTTTTTTTTTTTTTTTTTTTTTTTTGGAAGGGGAAAGAGGTTACATTTTTCTGTGTCAGAAATATGCCGTGACACGAGAGAATCCATCAAATGACACTGCGTGTCAGGTCATGTCACAACATCATTAAAACATTATATCTTGTTGATGAGGCTCTTGCCATCAATTCAGAGAGTGACTGATTTGATCTGCAAAAAGTGGAAGTTTCTGTGCCCTGTTTGCAAGACAGCTGGCAGCTCTGCGAGAGGAAGCACTATTTCATATTCTATTTAGGGCATTAAGCCTTAATCCCATTAGAAGATTCATAGCATAGCCAGCTTCAGATAGAAAGATACTTCCATAGCTGGATGGATTTCTCCTACGACACCTGCACCACATGCTACATGGAGCCATTTGGAAAAAAACAAGCCTACGGTCTTCCCAGCTCCTCTCTGAGAGCTTATCTCTTCCTCTAATACAGTTTAGTGCCAGGTTTTATAGACTGCTCATGCTGTCGGGAATGTTTGCTGGTATTCTGTTAACTTGATGCTTGGCTGTTCCAACACTATTCATTTAGGGCAAGCATCTGGCATGTAGCAACAAGATGGCTGATAGAATAAAATTAGGCAAGTTTATATGATTAACCATAGCTGGGAGCCAGCATCGGTCTCAGTTTATAAGAGGTTGTAATATATCCTGTAGGTTATTTATCGGAGAGAGCAAAGCTGCGTTCACACGTCGGGAGAACCCAGGGAAACGTACCTTTGGGGGATGCTGGCACGGCTTCCTGAGGGGGTTCTGGCAGCCCTGAGGCTGGGAGGAGGCAAAAGGCACGATGCTGCAGAGCAGGGGATGGTGGTGGCACAGGCTGGCTCTCTCTAACCCCCTGCCTGAACCGCACGGGAATTGGGAACCTGTGGGAGCGGGACCCGTGGGAGCTCAGGATACACCCTTCATCCCCATCTCGTACCTTAGTGCCAGGGCAGTGCCCCCCTCCCCAGTTTGTTCAGCCCAGAGGATGATAAACCCGGGGAACAGAAAGAGGCCAGGTTTAGATGAGATATCAGGAAGGAATTGTTCCCTGTGAGGGTGGGGAGGCCCTGGCACAGGGTGCCCAGAGCAGCTGGGGCTGCCCCTGGATCCCTGGCAGTGTCCAAGGCCAGGCTGGACGGGGCTTGGAGCAGCCTGGGACAGTGGGAGGTGTCCCTGCCCATGGCAGGGGTGGCACTGGATGAGTTTTAAGGTTCCTTCCAGCCCCAAACCATCCTGGGATTCTGTGCCTTCTCTGCCTTGGTTTGGTGTGACGGCAGGGGACAGCCCAAGCCCTGAACCCGAGCTGGGATAAGCACTTCCCAAAGCTGCAGCCCTGCTCTGTGGGGGCACAGTGTCTCACATCCTCCTGGCACCTCCTACCTGCACCAGTGGGCTCCTGCTCATCCCCCTGGCTCTGTGGGGCCACCACAGACCCTGGACTGGAGGCTCCCGTAGATCCCTCTGGCCAGATGAAGACCTGCCTTTGGTCCCAGTGGCTGAGCTGCCGTTTAAACTGGTAGCCCTGATGCTGCTGGGCGAGCCAGCTGTGAGCGGGGCAGGGTGCCGAGCTGTCCCCGGGATGCCCTGTCCATAGCACAGGAAAACTGTGCCCCAAAGTATCCTGCCCTAAATATGCCAGCACTGCTGGGATGCAGAGCAATGTGCCCAGTCCTGGCTGATTTGCTGGGAAAGGTCAATGTGACCATCACCTGCCAGTCAACTCCCCAGGTTTTGGGGACAGTCCAGGCAGTGTGGGATCTGTGCTCTCTGCAGGCCTGGAGGTGTCTGTAACACAGGCGCGGGGCAAAGAAATGGGTTTCCAAAAAATTAGAGATGAAGAAGGAAAGCAAATGCACAGTCTGAGCTGAACCCTGCAGTCCTGCCAAGCTCTGGCTGTTTAATTTCGCTTTTGTGCCATTGCATTGCTTACCACAGTTCGACAGAATTTGAAGGAAAAAGTCATCCTGATCTGAGGAATGAAGCACTTGTGCTGCTGTTAAATTATAATTCTCATTTATTCCTTTCTTGCAAAAAGTTTTCTTTTTGAGGTATGGCCATTTGCAGAATTAAAAAAGAAGGTGGAGAAATCGCAGTGCCTGGTCCCAGCTCTGCACCTCCCCGGGCTGTGCCGGTATCGTGCGTGTCAGGAAATGCAGCATCGCCCGCCAGGCAATGGAGCCGTGATTGATAAGTGTGTAATAACCCTGACCCAGAAAACCACACCTGTAATCTTCCCCCGATGAGCTCTGCCTGCATCAGTCCCATCCGAGCGTTTAAATGCCTCACTGGTCTCTAGAGCAGTCAATTGACCCAGCTGAGACGAGATGGTGTTGCCGAGGTTGTTGGGGGGGTCTGGGTCAGAGCAAACCCGTGGCTCTGCTCCACCTGTGGTGGCCGGTCACCTGTGGCTCTCTGGGGTCTCCACCCCCAGGTCACGTCTCCACAATGTGCTCCGCTCTCCATCACATCCTCTCCCTTTCCCCACCTCCCCAGGATGCCCCTGTTCCCAGGCACAGCCCTCCACCCTGCAGCCAGAAGGTCTGGGGCTGGGAACTAGGAAACAAGGATTTTCCAAGTGGCATCAAACAGTGGCCAGGAATTTTTAAATAAACCCCGAGATCAGCTCTTTTCTCATTTATTACGAAGGAACCAGTCGTGTGCCGAGCCCTGTGCTGGGCTCTGTCTGTCTGTCTGCCTCCCCGTCTCCCCCAGCCCTCTGACTCGGTTATCTATTTACCTATCTATTTACATGTATTTCTTTTCCCAGTGAATTATGTCAGGGAGGCAGTAAAGTGTTATGTATTTGCAAGCCCCATAATCTTTAAAAGCACAGTGATGCATGCTCCAGATGAGAAAAGAGCCTCCATCCAGTATGTTAATAGATAGCATTAGGGCAATAATGAAAAGCACTTGAGACAAGTAAGCCCCTATCAAAAGCTGAGTAATAGAGATGCACAGAATGAATCACAATGCACCTCCTCTGCAAAAGATATTAAGACGTCTGCTTTAGTGCAGGGTCTATTCACTCCAACAGCTGCTTCATTTCTCTGATTAAAATGGGAGTGGGGAGAGCTTTTCCAGCCATTTCCCCTTTTGTGCAGTACCTCACACACAGGCAGACGCCCACGCCATGCCCACGGCGGGGCCGTGCCGGTGGCTGCACCCCGGGCACGCGGAGGGCAGGACACGCACGCCGCACGCAAGGACACGAGCGACGCAGGCACATTGTCACACGCACGGTGACACAGACATATGGGGACTGCAGCAGCTGCGTGTGCGGCGGCTCCCAGGCACCACCGGGCACCTTGAGGCTTCCCACTGCACGTGGAAACGGCCCCACACGCCACACCGGCCTCGGGCACACGTCCCACGCTGGGCACACACAGGGGCACGCACAACCCCGCACGCCTCGGGTTCTGGCTCCCATCCCTGCCACGGGTCCCGTACTCCCACCCCCACCCCTCCGGGGTTGTCTGGAGCCACCGTGGGGATCTGGGCTGTAGAGACCCTCTCCCCCACCAGTGACAGCCATTCCCTGATGTGCAGCGAGGAGGGGAAGCCAGATAGGCTGAGGGGGTGCAGGAGGAGATAAGGGTCAGGCATCTGGGATGCAGGACAACCTTACTAGGAGACCAGACAGCAGCCATGGATAGGGGTGTTGGAGGTGTTGGTGCTGCAGGAGGGGATGGCAGACCCCTGGCGGCACCATGCTGGAGGTACTGAACGCACAGAGGAGGGAAATGCCCTGCTGCAATGCCTGTGGGGGCTCTCCAGTGGCGTGGAATACACCCATGGCTGTGTTATCCACCAGCAAGTGTTTGATGCCTTTGTGAAAGCTTGAGACACCATCTGGGAGCATCACCCAAGACACCAGCCAAGTGCCAGGCTCTGCCCTGGGGTCACCAGTGGGAAGGGAACAAACCCACACCACGGGGATGGTGAGGTGCTGGTGCAGTTTGCAACCACCCTGGCAGTGCCAGCCCAGCCTTTGCCATGAGTCCTGCAGGCTCCATAGCAGGAGCATGGGCAGGCAGGACCGGAGGTCCAAGCCAGGGGTCTGTCTCTTGCTGTGCCAGACAGGGCTCTGGCCATGCTGAGGGGCTGCGGGCACACCTGAATGAGCTGTGTGCTCCTCCACAGCCATGGCTTAGAAGCTGGAGGGCTGCAAGCTGGTGATGCTGAGGGTCTTCCTGGGATATCCTTCACTCACAAGGCCTGTCCCCATCTCACTGCTTCCCCAGGGCACAGCACAACATGGACAAGCCTCTCCAGATGCACGTTACCAACTACAGCAACCCTGCTTAGACCCTAGTCCAGGCTGTAGCAAGAGCAGATGAGACAAATACCAGGAGCAGGCAGCCTGATAGCAGCTGACAGCCATAACCAGCTGGGATATTCCACCTGTGGCCCCTTAGTCTCATTTCTGTTTACCAAAGACACACTCGAGGGTAAATCATTCTGCCCTGCCCACTGTGGGCTTTTACACCTTCCCCACTAGCACCTGGAGAGGGCTGGTGTTGCAGGAGCTGAGGAGCAAAGCCTGGTTCATCCCAGTAACTCCCCATCCCTGGCACTGTAGATGCAACGCTGGCCCGAGCTCTGCTGGTCCTCTCCCTCCCCCTGCTCACCCACATTTCTTCCTCAGGTTTTGGAAGCAGCAGCCAGGAAGAGCAGATGGGCACTGGTGATGACAAAAGTGCCTCTGGCTGCAGCAGGGAATAGGCCCAGGGAGTGAAAAGCCCCCTGGCAAGAGGGGGCAGAGGGCTGGGGAGCAGCAGAGAACTGAGAGAGAATGGTGCCACATCGAGGTCTTGCACCCACCAGCCACCGTTCCCCTGCGGCCCCCAGTGCCCAGGCAGCTGCTGCTGGGCTCCCACAAGACTTGTGCAGCAAGCAGGGGAGAGGAAGCCACTGAGGAGGGCTGCCCTGATGACAAACCCCAGAGCAATGCCAGAGCCAGGTGAGAAATAGAAGCAGCACGACTGTGTGTTGGCACAGGGCAAAGCAAAAGCTGGACGAGCTGCAGACAGGCACAGCCCAGGCTCAGTCCGGCACTGCCACATCCCCAGGGCAGGGGGGGAGTCACCATCCCTGGAAATGTTCAAAAAAACAGGTGGTATGGTCCAATGGGCACAGGGGGATTTGGGCAAAGGTTGGAATTGAGGATCTTTTGGAGGTCTTTTCCAGCCTTAATGATTCTGTGGCTCTGGTTCTATCTCCACACTGGCTCTGCCTGCCTGCTCTGGGCCAGGGGGGCAGGCAGGGCAGGCAGGAACCCATACTGGGCTGGCCATGAGCTGCATGGCACAGGCAGCATGGGAGCACCCAGCTCTGGGAGGCTCCACAGGCAGCAGCAGAGCCAGGCTGATCCCGGTGTGGGGATGGTGGGGAGGGAGGTGGGGAGATGAGAAGGGCCCAAGCTGACCCCTCTGTGAGGCACAGCCGGGGCAGGACAGCAGGGTTCTCCTCCCTGCCTTGCCAGGGGGGGTTTCAGGTGGCATAAAAAAGGGTTTTCTCCATTTGCCAGCTTTTGTGATGCCCAGGACAAGCATTTCTTTGTGGTGACACAGGAGCACAGACCTCCCCCAGGGAGGCCCCTGGGCAGGTGGATGGTGAGTGCAGGCCAGACTCCCCCAGACACCTCGTGAACCACAAAACTGGTGCTACAGAGCAGCATCCTGGGGAGGGACACCCCTGGGGCCCAGGGCCGAGCTCCACAGGGGATGCTCCAGGAGCAGTTTCCCTGCTGAGTTCAGTTTTGCGAGTT
Organism: Mohoua ochrocephala; assembly: GCA_013398855.1. Taxonomy (NCBI): domain Eukaryota; kingdom Metazoa; phylum Chordata; class Aves; order Passeriformes; family Acanthizidae; genus Mohoua; species Mohoua ochrocephala. The sequence continues at coordinate 172,420 of VZTA01006672.1, read as the reverse complement.
GAACAGCCCTCACAGGAGCATAATTTTGGGTGCAAGCCTACAATAACTTTGGGTGCAAGCCTACCAGAGCTCTTGATCGAGAGGTCAGGTTTAAAGCTGAGGGCCTTTCCGGGGAAAAAGCACCTGTGTCCTGGGGAGGGACACCAAGAAGACAGGAATGGACATCTCCGATTCCAGGTGCCACCCCCTACGCCAAAGCCAAGCTGGCTGCGCTCAGCTGTCCCCTGGTCCCTGCTGAGCCATTATCTTTGTGCCATGGTCTCAGAGTGTGATGTGGTTCTCCAGAGCTTCTCAGCCTCTCTCCATGCTGCTCCCCAGCCTCCCTCTCTGGGTGTGCCAAGCCATCTCCCATCACCCTGGGCTTGGTCTGCCTGCAGGTCCTGTGGACACGCTGCACAGGGGGAAATGAAATGCAGCTTGGGAGCACCAAGGGCTGAAGGGACAGAGAAGGGAGAAGCCCAGAGTGGATGAGGAAAACCAGGGGGACGAAACAGCTAATGTGATGTTCACAAAGCTCCTGAAGATGGCTGGGGTGCAACCACACATCTGAGGGGTCTGGTCACGTGCGGTCCCCCTGAGGTGCTGAGCAGCTGCGGTGGCGGTGCTTCCCCCGGCCCCCGGGAGCCCCGTGCCTGCAGCTGGTCCGTGAGCTCCCAGCATCAGCCATGACCAAGCTGGACACAAGGCATGTGAATCCTGGGGAGACGGGCGAAGATCTGGCAGGTCATCAGAGGGCTGCAGCTGGCGAGCCACACGTGAGCAGTTTGACAGCAGTTACTGGATGTGTGCAGGGCACCAAGGCTCCCCGCGGCCGCCTCTCGCATGTGTGTGCCGCCAGCAACGAGCGCTGACACTGCCAGGCCCCTCGGCGGTCTCGGGAGCCACCACCAGCACAAAACCCCGGACACGCCGGGGAGGAGGCTGCCATTGCCACTGGCACCTCCGAGCTCGTTGCCAGATGCCCAGGAAAAGGCAGCGAGGCCTCAGCAGGGAGCTTCAGCGCCGCGTCTGCTGCTGCCTGCCAAAATTAACATCACTGACAAAAGGCATGATCCTGAAATTGCACCACCAAACAGATGGATTGCTGGAGTATGGGAGGCCTCGTAATGGAAAAGATGAGTAATTCAAGGAGAGAGCGTAGTGCCAGCGATCCAAGTGCTTGGCTGCTGCAGCAGGCTGGGAACCTGGAGTGCTGCCTGTCGCAGGGCTGGATTCCTCCGGCTCTCCAGCAAAACCTGCCGGGACGGTGCTCGCGGGTTCCTGCCGGCCACCGGCGCTGGGGACGCGGTGTGGGGCACAGTGCCATGGCTGGCGGTGCTGGTCCGGGCTGGAGGGGTGGCTCTGGTGCTGGGGACACACCGTGCCACGGCAGCCCTGCCCACACTGCCCCAAGGAGAGCCGTGGCACTGGAGTGGGCTTTGAGACAACCCTGGAGCTGCTGTGCTGCAAGGGTGGCTCCAGAACCCCGGCCATTCCCACTGCAGAAAGCCAGGAACATGCAGAATATCCAGACAGCTTCTGTCCAGCCGAGGAAAGGGGGGAAACAGGAGTGCCTTTAAAGCGCTGCTTTAAACATGGCAATGAAATGTGTCCCAAAAAGGCTGCCTGAGCCCCCAGTTCTGGGCAAAACCCTCACCCTGAGCCCTGTGAGGGCTGGCTCATTCCTTCCCTATGAAGTGACTCACGGGAGGATCCGAGAAAGTCTGACTTTCTTCTGGCACTGAACAGCAAGATGGATGAGAAAAGGGACACGCTCCCTCCTCTAACTACTGCTGCCCTCGCTGTCCAGGAGCACCCTTGTGCAGCCTGTGGGGTTGTGCCAGGGGCTGGGATCCATCGCCCGGTGCTCATGGATCACACAGATCCTGCCAGCACAGCTACCGCTTCTACAGTCATGGCAGAAAAACAGGCACAGCCCCTCTAAAACAGCCAGGACCTCACCTCACTGCCACCCCACAGCTCTCCCTGCCCTGTCATTAGACCTGGGATTATTAATTATTCTTTTTCTTTTTTAAGTACAAATGCGCTGAAATCATCCACTTGTCAGTGCTATGACTGTGGTGATGCAAATGTGACACAGCAGGCTTGTACTGGGCACTGAAATTTAAATTAATGGGAAAAAATGAGCTTGCTGGGTTTTTGGCAGAAGATCTGGGCTGTTCGTGTTGTCCAGTGCCCTGAGGCCGTGCTGGGTCCCACAGGGACACCGGGACCAGGCACAGCACTGCACCTCCAGCGTGGCTGGACATGGAGTCACCCTGCAGCAAACGCTGCTGGGCCCGTCCTGCTCAGCTCCCTGCAAGTCCCGGCTGACACGCTGGGGGAGAGTTTAGGCAGTTCAACATTTCAGCTTCTGGAAAAAAAGGCAGGAAAAGGAGGGAGGGAGGGAGGCGTAAATCAGCCACAGCCTAAGGCCCCTTATCTCGGAAGGCCGCCCTGCAGTCCATGAGGGCTGACACATGCACGGGCACGGCTCCTGCTGCAGGAGCACCGGGATTAGATGGGCTTTGCTGTGCCCCGGCTGCTCCTGCTCCTCTCCGGACCGCAGCCGTGGGGCCGTGGGGCAGCACCGGGGTCCAGGCAGAGCAGAGCTCCGGGCTGGCTGCCCCAGGGTGCAGGTCCTGCCCTCTGCATCCTCCCACGGGTCAGCAGGTGCTGAGTTACGGAGGCAAAGCCACGTGTGGGGCAGCAGACAGCAGCTGTGGGGGGCGGCTGAGCAGGGCAGGATGGGTGCTGCAGCCCCCCCATCCGCTGGCCGGAGCATTCCGGGGCCAGGGCAGTGCTGGGTACTGCACAAGGCAGCGTGGTTGGCATCAGCCCGGCTGGCTGTGTGTGCATCCAGTGCCTTTTCATAGGTAATGCGTCATTTAATGTGACTTATTCACTGCAAGCGCTTGGGTTGGTTTCTCTGTCTGCGAGGCTGAAAGGGAAGTGGGCTTTGCCCAGGTCCTGCCTCCCTGGGCAGGGCAGGGGGACAGCAGCACCTTTGGGGTCCCCTAAACCCCCCACAGATGGGAAGCAGGAGATGAGGAGCCCCGTGAATAGAAACAGTGTGGACGAGAGAGAGCAGAGAGTGTGAGCACGTGTGGCTCCCCCAGCTCTGATGCAGAGGAGGGGAGGGCACGGGGCACGGGGAGGGCACACGGAAAGGACTCGGGGACATCACTCCTGACACCCCAACATGACACCGTGTGCTTCCCAGGGACTGTGAGGGGACAGGGACTAACAGCGCCCTCCCACCCACTCCTGCGAGGGAAAGGTAAGCGCGTGTGAGTACCAGAGAGCAAAACCAAGCCCTATATGTTTAAACTGGCAAGTTCTGTGTTTGTCATCGAGCTGTAAAATGATACCCGAACAGATGAGGACAGGAACTTCTTGGAAGGCTCAAGCACAGACAGCAGGAGTGGGGGAATAGCATTTTGCTTTATTTCTTTACATGCAATCCAAGGTTTTTATTTTTTTTTCCTTGCAGTGTTATATTTTTCTATCCAAAAATGGTTATGAGTCTGCCAGCTCTCAGAGGCAGCACCGAGGGCTTGTCTGACACACCGGGGCCGAGGGCTCCGGCTGGGACGCAGCAAAAGGCACAACAATAAACCCTGACCTGGAGGGTTAATGGAAAAGCAGAACACGATGGGAGCACCGTGAGCGTGTGTGTGAGCAGTGTCAGAGCTCACATCCCACATGGACCCGGCACCGGCCATTTCCAGCTGACGTGCCACACGGACGCGCAGGGGACATCAGAGCCACGCCGATGATGCTGAGCTGCAGGCTGGGTTTGTGCTGCGTTGTAGAACATGTGCTTAAAGCAGCAGCGCCTGCTCGTCACCAGGATATAGTACCTGTTCCAGTGGGTGGATAATTTTAGGTGAATGAGAAAACGCTGCTTTTCTTTGGGTTCAAGCCATGTGCTGGGTGAGATGATGCTCGCAGCAGCGATGTCTCTCAGGTGCTGCGTGGTGGGGACACAGCCGCTTCCCTTGGCACGTGTTCCCGGGTTATCCATCGCGCAGAGGTGGTACCTCGTTCGTCTGGGTGTGGATCCTGTGCGAGGTTACGGGGCGGGAGGCGGGGTGTGCACAAAGCAAATGCCGAGTTTCTCTCTGCGATGCTGTGACTGTCAGGAGACGGAGCACGGAGTGACAGGACGCACGTGAGCTACTGATGATTTTAAGGATGCTCTTTTTTAGTTTAAATTAGGGGAAAATCCTGAGCAAAATCCTGAACAAAGCCAGAAAGGTTTATTCTCCAGTCATTGTCTGAGATGCCAGCCAGCCTCTGAGCTGCATTTCAGCTCTCGGTTTGTCTTGAGGCATCACAAATGTCTGAACAACTGGGGTGTCCCCGGGGGGGTGTCAGAGAGACCGACCTGGGCTCTGGGCACTGACCCAAAGTGGTCCTTCTCACTTTTCTTCTTTCCCCCCAAACAGGAAGCCCTTAGAGAAGGGTGGGCGGGCCGGGGAGAGGGCAGGGACCACATTCACTGCACAGGGCATCGGCAAGGATCTGCCCTGCTGCAGGGGTCCTTCAGCCAGCACTGGCTGGGGGTGCCAGCCTGAAGGCAGCTGAGCTCTGACCCTCTGTGAGACACTGCCCTGGTGCTTCATGGCCATCACGGTGCCCCAGTGCAGCACAGATTGTCCCAGGGGGGTCACAGCCTGCCCGGCTCGATGGCCTCCATCAAGGAAGGCCAGCACAGGTTTCTCACCCCTGAGGGCTCTCCTGGGGGCACACCTCATTTTGTGTCGTGTTTGGGAGGGAAGGGGCTGGGAAACCTGAGCTCCTGGAGTCAGGAGGGCTGCGAGAGCACCTGGACTGAAAGAAAACATCCGTACCCATGGAACAGCAGTGCTCCAAGAGGAGCCCAGGCTGTGGCTCCCTTGCTCGTCCAGAGTCTTCCTTCACAGACTGAGATCTGAGCACCCACAAACACAGTCACGAAGTGAGGCCGTGGGGGAAAGCTCGGTGCATCCAGGGCATTGTCACAAGGGTGGCACTTAGGGGACATCATGGGGACCATGAAGAGTTCACGGTCAAGTGATGTGTTACGGATTGGTGGGGACCTGAGATGGCCAATTTCTGGAGGCTTTGAGGACCACAGGGTGGGGTCCTGTCACAGGAGGGCCACACCAGCTCTTTGGACCCTATTGTGACAGCACAGACACATTGGTCCCACTGGCTGTGGTAGCTCTCACAGGCGGTGTCTCAGGAGGGACATGCTGGTCTCTGTGCTCCAGGACCAGCCTGGGGCTGTGGGAAAAGCCCTCATTCCCCACCCTGCTGGTCTGTCCACAAAGCCACGTGTCGGTCCAGGTAAGGGGGTCAACAGTCAAGGTGGCTTCCAGGTTACTGGGGCCCTTCGTACCATTCAAAAGCACGCTGGGAATGAGGGGATGGGCACAGCAAGCCTCCATCCCACCCTGTCTGCACCATCCCCACCCTCCCTGCGCAGCCCAGGGTGGTGCCCAGGGGCCGGGAGAAGTGGAGCACCAGAAGTAGGGCAGTGTGCTGGCCGTGGGGCAGGGACAGCCAGGGGCTGGGTGCTCAGAAACCCTGACACAGCTGGGCTTGAAGCCAGGGCACGGTGTCCTGCCCTCACCCTGCTCAGCCCAAGGCACACAGGGATCAACAGGCCAGGAGCTCTCTGGTGTCCTGGTCATCGTCAGGCCCAGAGGGACTGTTCCAGCCCCAGGGTTTGAAAAGCCTCCAGGGAACTGAACAGGAACAATTGGAAATGTGTCACTGGGAGCCACAGAACACCACAAACTGCTGGGCAGGGTCACAAAAACCCAGTTCAGCAGCCCCGTGGCGGTGCACCTCCCCGCCCAGTGCAGTGGGATCACTGGTGGTGACAGGGGTCCCACGTGGGTGTCTGTGCATGTGTGCCCCCTCTCCCCTGTCAAGGTGAGGGACGTGTAAGGATATCACTGTGCTTCAGCACGGAGCTCTGCGGGCTAACCGAAAACAGATGTATAAAAATAAACAGAAATACTAGAGATGTGATTACCAAGGAAACGCATTTACATACAGGAAAACGTCCAAAACGACTGTCATTTACTTCCTTTATTTATTTGCATTTATAGAAATGCTCCCGCCCAAGGATCTGGGCTCAGTCCTGCCCAAATTGCAGGAAACTGAGCCTGCTGGACCCTTGCCCCATCACCCACCCCCCACCACCATCGTGCCCCTCCCACGAAGGAAAGCTGCCCCTCTCTGATGGGGCTCAGTGTGTGCCATGCTGGAAACTGCTTCCCTTCATTTCCCATCTCTGGGCACAGGGATTCCCCACTGGCTTTCCTGGGACCCCCCAGGGAAGGATTTTCTGGGCTCACCATGGGGCAGCCCCCCCTGCACCCAGCTCTGGGCAGCCCAAGAGGGAATCGGGCACTGAGAATTGAGGGGATGGTGCAAAGGGATGGTATTGGGGCAGGGATGTGGGGGATTTCTTAGTCCAGTTGTCAACAGAGAACATGAAGGGGGGAGATACAGGCTGAGGCAAATCAAAAGGGAAGCATTTTAACTTGCAAGAAATGGAAATGAGAGGAGTGAATTTGGGTCATGCCAAAGCATTTGTTCTACAGGAAATGAAATGTTTTACAAGCCTTTCCTTTTCTCCCTTTATTTTCCCTTTCCCCCCCTCTTTTGGGGGATTTACAACAGTTTTTTAAAAAGTTTTATTTATAAAATACACAAAGAAAATATTTGAGCTGTCCTTTTCCCCTGCAGCTGTACACAGCCCTCATACCCAGCTTCAGTCCAATCTAAACGGCATTGGGGGCTCATTTACCAGCCATCAGCAACAAAACAACTGCACTCTTTGGCTGGGATTCTCTCAGATGACAATCCTGCCTCCAAACCTTTCCCGGTACCCACAAGAGCCCGGGCACTGAGCAGTGACGTGAGGGTCTGGCATTGGGAGGGACCCACTGTGGGGATGAGCCAGCTCCCTCCCAGGGCCCAGACTGCCTTTGGAGAGTCTCCCTTTGGGGTGCAGCAAACCGGGCAAACTCGAGGCTCCTCATGTTCTGGGAGTGGCTGCAAAGGAGACTGGTTTGGAGAGAAGATTTTTGTTCGTGTAGGTTTGGGGGGAGTGTATTTGTTCATGGTGCACTTTGCCTTACAGAATCACAGGCTGATTGGGTTGGAGGGGGCCTTAAAGCTCGCCCAGCTCTCTCAGCCTGGAGGTGCCCCAGCCCTCAGAGCATTTTCGTGTGGGTGCAGGGACATGCACAGTGCCATCAGCTCTGGAGCTGCCCCGCTCTGAGGGCGGCAGGAGGGTGCAGCTCTGGCAGGACAAGGAGCCTGTGACCTGCAGAGCGTCCTCCGTCACCACAGGAGGAAGGGACACTGAGGCTCTGGGGCTGCGCTGCCGTTGCCGGAGGGAACATTTGGCACCGTGGACCTTTTGTTCCTGAGGAACTCCTGCTCCATCAGTTCTCCCATGGGAACGTGGGGATCCTACAGGACTGAGGGATGCTGCTGTGCTCCCCAGCAGGTGCAGGAGGCTGAGCCAGCAGCGCCCACCGCGTCACCCACACCTCAGCAAAGAGCAGCTGCAGGGTGGATGACACAGTTTGCTGCTCTGCTCTGGCGCTGCCTCTGCCGGGTAATTAGAGTTGACAGGGTGTGTGCAGAGTTACTGGGTAATTGCCCACACACCTAAGGTGTGGTGGAAGTCGGGAGGTGAACCAAAATCTTCCACCTGACCTACATGCGGAGGTGCTGCCCAGCAGCAGTGGGACGAGGAGGTGGAGAGGAGGAAGCAAATGATGAAACGCTTCTGCAGGCACAGCACAAACCTGGCCATCCCCCGGGTGCCCTGGAGAAGGGACTGAAGTAACCCCAAACCAGGCTGGGAGGGGAAGGATGCCCGGTGAGAGCATCCCTGCCCAGCTGGGGCACAGGGGCTGGCAGAGTGGCTGCTCCAGCTCTGCAACGCTGCCAGGGGAGGGCTGGATTAGCAGGAGCCTCACGTGTAGGACACGGCAGGTAACGCTCTGCTGGCTGCCCGTGGTTGTGCCCACATGTTCAGCTGATCAGGTTAACTGGCTCATTTGCCTGGGAGCAGGGAGCCATGCACTGATGGCTTTGGACATGCAGCCTGTGCCATGCTCCGCTCTCCAGCCCTTCTGGGGGCTGCCGCAAGTGCTGCTGAGCTGGCCCGGCTCAGGGCAGAGGGGCTGGGGCACAGCTCCCAGGAAATGGGCCAGGAAATGTGCCGGCAAACATGCCAGGAAACGTGCCAGCTTCTGCAGCCACGGCCTCAACAGAGTGGTGCAGTCCCGGAGGTGCAGCAGTCCTGGCCTTGTTACACAGGCCAAGGGAACGGGGGCTGCTGACTCAGAGAACCACAGAGTTATGGGATCAGTAAGGTTGGAAAAACCTTGAAGATCTTTGAGTTCAACTATTCACCCAGCACCACCGTATTCACCACTAACACATGTCCCCAGGTGCCACATCCATGTGGCTTTTGAATACTTCCAGGGATGATGATTCCATCACTTGCTTGGGCAGCCTGTTCCAATACCTGACCACCCTGTCAGTGAAGAAATTTTTCCTAATCTCTAATCTAAACCTCCCTTGGCAAAACTTTAGGCCATTTCCTCTCATCCTTTCCAGTTCACAACCTTGGCAAGCAACTGGAGAACAGAGATGAGGGCCAGGATAGCCCTTTCCTTCCTCCCCTCGTCTCCTCGAGCTCACCTCCAATACGTACAGAAAGTCGGGGGGCTTCAGCAGAGCAGAGGGACCAGGAGGAGGAAAGCAAAGCCCAAGTCCCATCCTAACACTGAACCTGCAAGTAACTCTCACCAGCCAAGCACCGCCAGTGCACCAGCACTGAGCAGGCACTGGCCGCTTCCAGTCTTGGCAATCTCACGGCGCAGCAGGACTAAACATTCCTGGTACCACCCAGCAGCCCCTGCCCGAGTCTCTCTCTCGCCCACAGAAACCAGAGATCTCCTGCATCTAGGTTTGCCTTTCATCAATCCATCTTGCTTGTGTCCCACCTTTCCTCCCCTCCCGGCCTTGCCCTTTCCTGCCAGCTGTGCCTGGCTTGGGGCCTGTCCGTGGTGGGGACCTGCAGCCCTTCCCTGCAGCCCTTCCCTGCAGCCCTTCCCTCCCGCAGGGATGTGGCTCCAGGCAGCACTGGCCACGTGTCCGTACTCACTCTGGGAGCTCCCCTGGCCAGGCACCACCATTATCTGCTTTGCCTCGGCTCTCAGAGCCTGCAGGCCAACACCCAGGCCTCGGGTAGAGACCAGTTCGTGTCCACCCCGACCCATTTCACAGAAACCAAACCAGGTCATGGCTGTTCAGGCTCAGGTTGTCATCAGCACCAAATTCTCTTCTCCAGCTCTTCAGCAAGACAAACTCTGAACTCACCTCCCCTGCCTCTGTCTGGTAGAGCAATCTGACTGTGATCAAGAATATCTGTAACACTTGTTCTCCCATCTATGCTCTGGAAGATAAGTTCTCCCCTATCCACAGTTCCCAGGATTACTCATTCCTCCTGGATGAGGCCTTCTAATTCTTCCATTTAATTGCTCATGTTCCTGGCATCAGTACAGAAATACTTGAACTGTTTCTGCCTGGTCTTATCTGCGCTCTCAGCCGAGGAGGTGCCGTCCCCTTGCTGGCTGGAAGGGCTGCCTGACGTCGGTTTTTGGCAAAGCAGGAGCTCTCCCATTCCTCGCTGCTCTCTGCTCTTCCTTTCTTGGTCGCCCTGCTCCTGCTGACATGGTCGCCCTCCCGATGGATGTGGATTCCAGGCAGGGTGCAACCAAGGCCAAGAAAGGAAACGCTCGGAGACAGCCCTGAGACCCATCCACAGGGAACATCACTGCTTATCTGTCTTCCTCCTGATAACCTCCTTTTAATATTATCCACTGCAGACTCACCCTTTGCAAGTTCTTTATCCACTTTAATTTTGTGATCCCATCTTCTCTGGGTTAGCTAATAATTTCCCATGGGTGCTTTATCCGATAGCTGCTTAAATCCAGACAGACACAACGCAGTGCAGAAAACCCATGGATTGCTCGGTCCCTGACAAGCTGCCTTTGGAGAACCCATGCTGCATTTTATTTTTCCATACATCTCGCTGGCTTTATCTCTTGTCCCATATAATATAGGCTCAAAAAAACTTATGTATGATGCAGGCCAGACTATTTACCCTGCATTTATAGGGTGGTGGTGCAGTGCCTTGCACCGACTTCTGGCTCCAGTTCTGCTCCTGCACAGGAACTGCCTCCAACCTCATGGTTGTCCTACTTCTGCAAGTCCAGAGGAGGCCACGGAGCTGCTCCAGGGCTGGAGCCCCTCTGCTCTGGAGCCAGCCTGGGAGAGCTGAGGGTGCTCTCCTGGAGAGGAGAAGGCTCCAGGGAGAGCTCAGAGCCCCTTGCAGGGCCTAAAGGGGCTCCAGGAGAGCTGGAGAGGGACTGGGGCCAAGGCCTGGAGGGACAGGAGCCAGGGAATGGCTTCCCAGTGCCAGAGGGCAGGGCTGGATGGGATCTCGGGCAGGAATTGTTCCCTGGGAGGGTGAGGAGGCCCTGGCACAGGGTGCCCAGAGCAGCTGGGGCTGCCCCTGGATCCCTGGCAGTGTCCAAGGCCAGGCTGGACATTGGGGCTTGGAGCAGCCTGGGACAGTGGAAGGGGTCCCTGCCCATGGCAGGGGGCGGAACAAGAGGGGGTTTAAGGTCCCTTCCAACCAAAACAGTTCCAGCATTCTGTGATTCATGAACCAATTCTTCCAGGACTCTGAGGCAGAGGTGAGCTGGTTCCTCACAATCTCAGCGCACTGAACTCTTGGAGCTTTCTGCTCACCCAGCCAGGGTCACTTTCATTTCCACACTGTCACCCCCCTGTTCCATAAGAGCCTCCCCACCAGTGGCAGTACCAAGCCTTCAGGCAGCTCCCTCCATCCTCCTGTACTCACCCCAGACTCCCCTTGTCATAAATCCACTTGCCAGTTGTGCCACCTTCAGCCCCAGAAGACTCGTTTCCAAATTCCCTAGGGAAATCACACATTTAAGAACAGCCCTCTGTGTACTAATCCATTCTAATGACTTCCTCGTAACCTCAGATCATGTCCCCACCTCCAGTCTGCTCACTCCTTGGCCTTCACCAAAAACAACCACAGAATTCCTCTGAAGGCCACCCAAGTCTCTCTGCTCATCTCCCCCACCCTGGCCTACACACATTTGGTGTGTGACAGCAGGAACCTACCCAGCACTTGTCTCCGTCCCTCTTCACCTGCTCTGTCCTCTCAGCCTGCTCTGCCCGTCCCCTTTTACCTCCACCCCTGGTTCCTGGTTAACACTGTTGTCTCTGTCTTTCTTCCCTTAGGACCAGCTGTTATTTTCTCTTTTATGGCTGACCCTCTGTTTCTTCTCCCCGAGCTTTGGGACACCAAACCACGGTCTCTGCTCCATTTTCTGTCCTTCTGCCTTCCTCCTCCTTTGCCCCGGGGTTTCTATGGAGGTTTCCGAGGGTGTCAGTCCTTGTTCAGATCTTTTTACAGAGCAGTTCTTTGGTTTCTTTATGGTTCCTCCTTTCTCCTTTCCAGTATTGTTCTAAATTTCCCATTTCACTCCACCACGGTGTCCATCTGCTTCTCTACTTTTGAGTCTCTTCCCGTGCTCTCTGACACAGCCCCACTTCACCTGCAGCACTGGGAGGATGAAGTGGGGCAGCTCTGGGATCAGAACTGGGAATGCTTTCCAGCTTTTCTCAGCCTCATGTCTTTTTCCTTTTCTGTGTGGCTGCGAGTGAGAGGGGAATCAGCGCGTGTGACAACACGGCAAAGGCTGCACCACTCTGACCCTTCGCCATGAGCATCCCACTTACAAAAGAAAGGAACCGCAGGACGTGTTCAGCCACACAACAGCTGGGATGCTGGAGTATGAGAGATCCATTCCATTAAAAAGCTCAGAGATAAAATCCTCCTCGAGCGGCATTGTTATTTCCAGGAACACCTTAAAGATGCTTTGATTTTCCTTTTCTTATGTCCTTGTTATACAACAGCAGCAAGAGCGGCTCTCCTCACAAGCACCATTAGCTACTTAACACGCCAGCCAGAAGGAACAAAACCTGGGTTTGTGGCTGTTCTTTGGGCCCAGTTCATTGAGCTATTCAGGGAGACACCAAAATCCCAGTGATGTCCCACCCCTGTAACCAAAAGGCTTTGGGGTGACCCAGTTGTGACCTTCTAGACCTGAAGAGGTCGATAAGAAAGATGGGAGGAGAGTTTTTGCTAGGGTATATAAGTGTCAGGACAATGAGGAATGGCTTCCCACAGTCGGAGGGCAGGGTTAGATGGGATATTGGGAAGGAATTCCTCCCTGTGAGGGTGGGGAGGCCCTGGCACAGGGTGCCCAGAGAAGCTGTGGCTGCCCCATCCATGGAGGTTCCCAAGGCCAGGTTGGACGGGTCTTGGAGCAACCTGGGATGGTGGAAGGTGTCCCTGCCCATGGCAGGGGGTGGAACAGGGTGGTGTTTAAGGTCTCTTCCAACCTAAACCATTCTGTGATTCTCTATCTCCACAGAAGCCACCGTCATGAGATGGTTTTGTCAGTCAGGACAATCACACTCACTTGTGGGTTTCACCTGATTTCATTTGTCTCTGGAGCAAAACAGAAGCACAAGCTCCAAGCTCATTAGAGACAGGGTTCAGCAGAGCTGCCCTCCTGAGCCACCCAGTCACACAACAGAGTCATTTATTCTGGGGGATAACCACAAGGAACCCCATCCACAAGCCAGATTCCATCAGATGCAGGATTTGTTCACCTATATACAAAGCAATGTCTCAAACTCAGGATCAGCAGGACCCAGACATCAGACCCAAAAAGTGCAGCACAAACCTTTCAGAGTGTCCCAGCAGTCTCTCATGTTGCCATTTTCCTGCCTCTTGCCTCCTGGCCCCTGGGCTGCTTCGTAAAGAAGTTCCACAGTGAAACCAGCCAAAGTTGAGAATTTCCAAGAGATGTGAAAATAGCAGAATGCAAATTTTGTGGAGGCTTGAAATTTCAAGTGATTTACCGGTGTCAAAGCCGTAAAATCAATTTGGCAGGTGTTCACTGGTTAAAATTAGTTTTAACTGAAAGCTGGAGGCATTATTGTGGGAGTCTTTGAGCATTGTTGTGGATGCACAAGGCACAGGCAGGACTGCACACGGCGCATGTGTTGTGGGGTGTAATCCTCCTGGAGCGCCTTGTAATGCTGTTTGTGCGGCTCGGGGAGCTCTGGGGGCTGAGGCCATGGGGCTGGCACCTCAAGCCAGCACATGCAGAGGTTTTCTGGCATTTCCTCTGGCCCTGGGGAGGTCCGTGTGTAGGGGTCAGAGGCAGGTCCCATCCCAGTACAGCGTTAGTGCCTCAGGTGGGCTCCCAGGATAAACCCAGCCAGAAGAGCTGGATTCCAGGAACACTGAGGGGAAGAGACACCTGATTAACTCTTAAAATCATCGAATCACAGGATTCTTCAGGTTGGAAAAGACCTTTAAGTTCCTCAAGTCCAACCACCCAAGCACCACCACTGTGTTCACCACTAAACCATGTCCCCAAGTGCCACATCCACACATTCCAGGGATGGGGACTCCCTGGAAGTGTTCAAAAAACCCTCCCAGGGGACCACCCTGGGCAGCCTGTGCTAATGTTTTACAACCCTTTCCATGAAAAAATATTTCCTAATACCCAATCTAAACTGAACCTCCCCTGGCAGGACCTGGGGACATTTCTTCTCATCCTGTCTCATTCGTAGGAAGGCAGATGGCTTCTGCCCACCCCAGCTCCAGCAGCACTGGGAGTAAAATACATCCTGACCACTTCCTCGGCTTCTTTTCCCCTACCCTTCTTTTCCACAGGGAGTAGGGTCATGTCTTCTTCTGTCTCATTACTCTTTTTCCCAAGGAGCTGGACAGATGCAGGGAGGGCTGGGGGCAGCTGCAGAGGAGGGTGGTTGTGTTCTGCAGTGGTGGAAGGGGCTGCACAGAGGAGGGGGTCAGTGAGAGCCCACCCACTTGCGTGGAGATGAGTGCGGGCCTGGGGTGCACATCCCGCAGCCTGGGTGTGAGAGAGAGGAACAGGGAGACCTCCTCCTTCATCCTGGCTGTTCAAACCTCACCAGCAATGCCTGCCTCTGGAGTTCGCCCCCTCCCAGTACTCCAGAGCCCTCTCTCAGGCCCTCTTGGCCCTGGAGTCCCCTCCCAGGATCTGCTTCTCTGTTGCCACGACACAGGGCTGGCAGGACGTGTGTGCAGGAATGAGGATCCTGCAAAATCAGGTGAGAGGGATGGACTGGCACAGCAATCCAGGGGAGCACCCTATCCCTGATCAAACCCTCGTGAACTGAGAGGGGCCAGGCTCCAGCTGCCTGCCTTGCCCTCTCCTCAGGAGGAGATGCCATTTCATGACAGGGCTGCTGTCACCAGAGAGCTGCTGCACAGCTCTGCCTGCACATCCCGCTGTCTCTTGGAAAGCCACCACAGCCCAGCGACCCTCGCTCGCCCGCACAGTCCTACTGTGCCCCTGCCTGCTGAAGTCCACCCCGAGCAGGGTCTCCCGCACGACTCATCCTCCCAGAAGACTCCAGAGAAATCCAGCAGAACCCAGGGTACAGCTGCCTGTGCATTCCGGCCTCCCAGTCTGCCCCACCAGTGCCATGGTGGGATGCCAGAGTGCCCCTGCACCCTGCTCGCTACCCTGTGACCTGGGCAGGACCCTGCCATAACACCACAGGCACCAGTGCCAGCAGTTCCTCTGCCATTCCCTCCTGTCCCCATCCCTCACACTCAGGTGGCAATCCTGGAGCCGATGTCATCCGCAAAGTCAGGGATTTGGGGAGCTGATGCTGGCAGCCAGGGTAGTCTCCCCTCTGTCACAGTGCTGGGTTGTGGTGAGAGCCCCGGGGTGCAGAGGAACAGCCCTCAGAAAGCCGCTGTTGAGTCCTTCAGCACATTTGGAAGCAAAACATCATGAACTCTATTGTGCCCATCAAATCCTCCTGCTGTGTTCATGTCTGACCTCCTCCCTGCCCTTTCGGCTTGTGGCTGGAAAGAAAACCCTTCCCACCTCTCCTGCTGTTGTGCAGCGGGGCTGGAGCCGTGGGATGCCCTGGCAGTGGCTCTGTCCCCAGGCTGGTCACCATGGCCCAGGTCAGCCAGCACCTGGGACTCCTCTGGGGGGATTCCAAGGTCTTTCACTCGAGCAGACCACTCTGGGACTTCTCTCCGGCCTGACACATCACCCAGTTCCCCAGACAAGACCCATTCCCAAAAGGTTTTGGGGATCAGAAGCTGCTCCAGGACCCCAGTCTCAAGGGAGAGGGGTCTGTGGAGCAAGATGTCCCCAGGTCCAGGGCTCTGGGCTGGCTCTTCAACGAGCGGCAGCAGGGCTGGACCAGCATCACTCCTGTCCTCGCTCCGGGGTCAGCAATGAGTCCAGAGGGCAGGGCAGGGAGCCCTTCATCTTCCCTTTGGAAATTAAACAAGAAGCAGAAAGGGTTTGGTTTTCATTAATATTTTTCTTCAAAAGTTTTCTGGCTTCCCTTCTCCATCTTCTGCCAATATTTCTTCGAGGGGGCGGGCAGCGAGGAGCAGGGAACGTCTGGCAGCTTTTTGTTTTCAATTTGCACAAACCCATTCTGTGTGTGTGTTTTTTCTCTTTCTGGAAATTCTCTGCAGACAGGCACTTCCTGCAGAAATCATAATTTGCAAGGGAAAAATATCTAACAAACATGTTTTTTCCCTTTCGGTTTGCCCCGGGTCTGCGAAGCCCTGGGCTGGGCTTTGTGCTCCTGACCCTGTCAGGCACCAGCCACCAGTCACACCCAGCACTGTGCTCCCACGCCAGCCCTGCCCGTCCCATTCCCTCTGCCAGCCCAGCACAGCATCTCCCTGGGCTGCCCCATCACTCCCGTGGATTTGACAAAGACCTAGAAGGAAGCTCCAGGTTCTGGGGTGGACATGACTTTGGGGTTCGGCCAGGAGAGGGGTCATGCTGGTTGAGCTCCACCAGCTCACCAACTGTCCTGTCCTGGTGGGGCAGTGACGTCCTGCCTTGGCAGAAGGCCACTCCAGATGTTTTACCAGCTGTTCACATCTGGTTTTCTCCCTGCTCTCAGAGCTTTGGAGGTCAGGTAGTCAGCGATGGCCACAGCTGGGCAGGGGCACCTGGGAGGAGAGGGGACACCCGCAGCTCTCGGACCCTGTGTGGGCTCCAGCCTCTGCCCAGCTGGGTCACCTCTGATCCCCGAGCACCACCAGTCACACACTGGCCCGTCCCGACCTGGGCTTCCCTAGACAAAGCTCCTGGTCCTGAAGTCCGAGCAGGCATGGGGGTAGCCAGGAGCGTGAGGTTAAATAATTCATTCCACATAAATCTTTCCTAGAAACAATTTTTTTCTTCCCAGGGAGACACATTACCACCTCACACACACAAACCTGACCAGGAATTATAAGAGTGCGTTTCTGCCACGGCGAATGGGGCAGGGAGAAGGGAGAGGAGGGAAGGAATAAAATATAGATTCTTGAACTCAGACCTGGGAAGCAGCAAAGCATCAATCTTGTTAAAGGACTAGTGTGGACTCTCCAGTCAGCCCACTTCATCCTGACTCCTGACAGGCCCCGATGATTTGTGCCTGCTCAGCAGAGGAGAAGTCCCATAACTCACCCACCAAGACGGCGTGGGATGGAAGCAGGAATGACTCACCACACCCCGCATCCTGCCGTGGCACCGGAGCTCCCCGCGTGCCCACCGCCCCCACAGGCTCTGGGACAGGCACAGGGTCCATCCCCACCCCACATCCTGGGGTGGCACCGGAGCTCCCCGCGTGCCCACCGCCCCCACAGGCTCTGGGACAGGCACAGGGTCCATCCCCACCCCGCATCCTGCCGTGGCACCGGAGCTCCCCGCGTGCCCACCACCCCCACAGGCTCTGGGACGGGCACAGGGTCCATCCCCACCCCACATCCTGGGGTGGCACAAAAGCCTTGGAGCGTGACAGGATTTGCTCAAAAATGTATGGGGCTTGCTGTGTTTTTAGCCGTTGCACAATCTGGATTATAAGAGGGGGGTGAAATTCCTGGATTGTCCCAATTTACTGTGCTGCCTGCCTGGAAAACAGGCGCAGCAGCTGTCCCCTGTCTTGCCAGCCAGAAGGATTTGCTCTTTCCACCCAAGCCTCGCTGAAGCGGAGGAATCCTGCCACTGCTCCTGCCGGTGGCAGGTCGAGCCCGCAGGGCTCTGCGGAGATGTGCTGAGCATGGAGATCATCTCCGAGATGGACGGTACCTCTGCTCCGAGCCCTGCCCGCAGGCGCCGGAACTGAATGGTTGATTAGTGCAGAATCCCGAGCAAGGAGAGGAAATTCTCCCTGGAGCCCTGCCAGGCCAAGCCCGCATCCAAAAATACATCCTGCCATCCTGCTCGGAGCCCAAAGGTTTTTGGAAGGGAGAGTGCAGCTGCTTCGCAGGCAAAAAATAACAGCAGCCCTGAGAGCCCCCCGTCCTCGTGAGCAGGGCTGGAGTCACTTTCAAATCACAGCACTTATTCCAAAAGAGAGATGAGGAGAAGAGAAAGAAAAAGACACACATGCACCACCACGGATCTGGCAGGCAAACACAGCTCCAGGGCTTCTGTTTGCCCATCACAGGAAGATTTACTAGGGGAAAAAAATATAGGCTGATTAATTATGCAGCCGGTTTGGTCCATTATATCATAAAACCCAGCTGTGTAGGACAACCTTGGAGATGCTCCTCTCCAGCATTATCTCAGCCTGGAACCAGGCGCCTGGAGCCAGGAGAAGCTGTCTCGGCACTGAGCGCTCGCCGCCGCACCGAGCGATAGCGTCTTCCCAAACCCACCTTTTCCATTGGAGATTAGGAGTGCAGTGAACTTTGATATGGTACCAGTGCTAATTTCAATCGGCAGGCCCCTCGCTGGTGTCACCGGAGGCCTTGGGTTCATTCAGAGAGCTGCGGCAGCGCGAGGGGAGGAGGGAAAACAGCCAAAGACTCCCCTTGAATATTAATGAAGCATCAAAGCTTTTAGCTGCATGGCCGTGTCTGAGCGCGACTGCTCTCCAGGGCTCTGCTATGTTTGGCACAATAAAGCCTTGGTAATTATTTCCAATAACTAATTTAGATTATCATTAGCCCCACATTGGAGGCACAGAGAATGCTGCCCTTTCAAACACTTGAACCACTGAGCCTCAAAAATAAAACGTTCGCTCTCTGCAAAGAGATCTTTGCCAGCTCTAATAAATTAGAATATATTTGTGTGTGTTAGCGCCTGTGGTGGCTCCGGATAATGAGAGCAGGTTGTGTCTGGGAATGGAGGAGAAGGCGGCACCTCCCCTGCCCCCCGCCTCCTCCCGCTCCGCCAGCGCGCATTCCTTCGGGCCCCAATTTGTCCCCATTATCCTCCCGGACCCCCCAACCCCAAATCACCCAGGCCCGGCAGCTGACCCTGTCACAGGCAGTAATAACCCATAAATCATTCCACACCTTCAAAGAAAATTTCTGCATGGTGTTAACAGGCTCCCGTGCCCCAGCCCTGGCTGCCAGCCCCGTGCCCAGCTGGGCTCTGCATCCCAGGGCGGATGCTCTGCCCCAACCCTGCTGCCTCTGCAGCCAGGGAGGCTCCAGCAGCTCTGCCCACACCTCTGCAGTGCCCAGGAAAAGCTCCCCAGCTCCTCAGCTGTCTCTGCTGTCGTCGTGGCCAGCCCTGGACACAGCCAGCAGGGTCCCAGCACTGTGACCCCAACACTGTGGGGCTCCTCCAGCCCACAGAGCAGCCCACGCTGTGCTGCCTGCGCTGCCTGCACTGCCTGCACTGCCTGCTGCCACCCACTGCACTGCCCTGGAGCAATCCCAGCCAGCGGGGATGTCCCGGGAGGAGGTGGGAATGTGGAACACACACAACCATCCAGCTGACCTCCAGCTGAGCTCCAAGATAAAGCAAAGCTCCCAGTGCCCACCCTGAGCCCAGAGGCTGCCCTACACCCCTGCCTGCCTGTAACTCCTGGCTCTGCCACCGCAGGGGCCTGGGGACCTTGGGTGGATCACTCCAGCTTTCACAGCCTCCGTTTCATCAACCATGTCATTAGGCTAATGATAATTAATGCCTGCAAAGGGCTTTATGCTCTTCAGCTGGAAGGTGATAGTGAAGGGTAAATTATTGTTATTACCATAAACACAGGGTACCTGCCACTTACCGGGGTGGGACCTGCTTTCTGACTTGCCTCAGCTCTTCTTGGGTTGGGACCAGGGTCAGGTGTGGGCTTTGCTTCCTCTGTCATTTCCAACTGAACCTGTGTTTGAGCCAGGCAGGACTGGAGTCTGAGAATTTTTCATGCAAAGTCTCAAAATAAGGATTCCGTTTATCCCATGGAAGTGTGCATGTTGAGCACTGCTGGGGTAGGATGGGAGAGGTTCCTTCGCCGTCCCCATGCCCTGATAGGCCGAGGCCAACTCTATGAGGTTCAACAGGTTGACATGCCAGGTCCTGAACCTGGGTCCTGAAGCCCCAGGCAGCGCTCCGGATGGGGGGCAGAGTGGCTGGAAAGCTGCTCGATGGGAAAAGACCTGTGGGTGCTGGTTGGCAGTGGGTGAACATGAGCCCAGGTGTGCCCGGGGGGACAAGAAGGCCAATGGCACCTGGCCTGAACCAGCAATGACGTGGCAGCAGGACCAGGGCAGTGACCATCCCCCTGTGCTGGGCACTTGTGGGGTACCTCCAGTTCTGGAGTCAGTTTTGGGCCCCTCAGGACAAGAAGGACGTGGAGGGGCTGGAGTGTGTCCAGGGAAGGGAACGGAGCTGGGGAAGGGGCTGGAGCCCCAGGAGCGGCTGAGGGAGCTGGGAAAGGGGCTCAGCCTGGAGAAAAGGAGGCTCAGGGGGGACCTTGTGGCTCTGCACAAGTCCCTGACAGGAGGGGGCAGCCGGGGGAGGTCGGGCTCTGCTGGCAGGGAACAGGGACAGGAGGAGAGGGAACAGCCTCAGGCTGGCCCAGGGGAGAGTCAGGGTGGATATTGGGAAAATTTCTTCACTGAAAGGGTGATCAGGCTTGGAATAGGCTGCCCAAGGATGTGGTGGAATCACCTGGAAGTGTTCAAAAGCCATATGGATGTGGCACTTGGGGACATGGGTTAGTGGTGTGTTTAAAATTGCGCCCGCAGGTTCTGGTGCTGAGTGGGACAAGCTGCTGCGTGTTCCTCAAAGCCCCTGCACGGGGTCTCGGGCGAGGT
>VZTA01006672.1:123507-143548 GCA_013398855.1 Mohoua ochrocephala | reverse complement strand
CGCGCGCGGCCACTGCCCCCTGGTGGGGACCCGCCGCCGGGACACGCGGTTGCCACGGAAACGGGACGTGCGCTCCATCGCCGCCACCCCGAGCCCCGCGGGGACAGCGGGGGGCTGGAGGGGCCCGGGGAGGCAAACCCGGCTCCTCATGGCACGGTGAAGGCGCGGGGGCCGGTGCGAGGCTGTTCCCGAGGCTGGGCGAGGGCACGGCTGCTCATCCCACCATGAACCCCCATCGCCATGGAGGCAGAGGATCAGAAACTGGCTTGGGTTGGAAGGGACCTTAAAGCTCATCTCGTTCTACTCCCCTACCATGGGCAGGGACACCTTCCACTAGCCCAGGCTGCTCCAAGCGCTGTCCAACCTGGCCTTGGATACTTCCAGGGATCCAGGGGTAACCACAGCTTCTTTGGGCACCCTGTGCCAGGGCCTCCCCACCCTCATAGGGAAGAATTTCTTGTAATATCTTATTCTAACCCCACCCTCTGGCAGTGGGAAGCCATTCCCCCTTGCCCTGGCACTCTCTTCCTGTGTAAAAAGTCATTCTCCCTCTTTTTTATAACCCACCTTTGAGTACTGGAAGGACTTAACCCCTCAATGTACAGCAGAGGCCTCTTCCCACACACTCCCCCAGCCCTGGGTGCCCAAATTCCTCTCCAGCTGCCCCTGCTCTGGCACTATGCAGAGAGATCACACTCTTGCCTCTCCAGTTTGAGGGAAAGGCCCCAATCTTCAGCACATCAGTGCAAAGCACACCACTTCTTGGCTGTTCCTGCTCGTTTTGGGAACACCCATGAATGTAACAGCCTCTGGATGGTCCTGGTGCCATCCAGGGACTAGCCCCAGGGTTTCCCCAGTTGCTACTGCCCTGCATTGGCCACTGCCAAGGCAGTGCTGGTTTTCCTGATGCCAAAATCACCTTCCTCCAGCAGGAAAGGGCACTGAGCAAAGTCTTGTTCTTCCCACAGTGTAGACATTCCCTGGATATCCCATGTCACGCTCCCAGGCTGGGCTGGTGCTTCCATGCACCAGAGTACAAGCCAGTGACATCTCCATGCCCAACCACAGCTGTCCCCTGCCCATGAAGCAGCTCCTCCCGCCTCACAGGGCCTCTCTCAGACCACTGTGGGTCTCACTTCAGAAGAAATAAAAGGGAGATTAAATGGGCCCGGCCTCCTTTCCATCCCTTAGGAGCAGCCATGCTGGCTTGGGGGCCAGGAGAGGCTGGAGAAGTTCTTGGCTGCTCTGGGCAGCTGAGGTCTCCTGGTGCATGGAGGGATTGTAATAAAGGAACCATCCATCAGTCGTGCTGGTGAGGGCCAAGCACAGCCCCCAGCGCCCCTGGGCCTTGCTGCTGGTGTGGGGTCACTGCAGGGATCAGTATGGGCAGCAGCAGGGGACACCAGCCAGGGCTGGGAGCTGCCTCAGGACATCCCCAGAAAACAGAACTCCCACAGGATTTGGGGGGCAGCTGGACCAGAGCCCTACCACAGCTGCCAGGACAACCCATCACCCACGTCTGCACTGAGCTTCTCTCTCTCTCCCCCCTGCCTCATGCAGGGCTTGCAGCCCTGCTCCAGGCAGCCAGTGGGATGGCTGGGCTGGTCCCGCCTGCACGACTTCGCCCCAGGACCACTCCAGGTCCTGCTCCAGTCTGGGATCACAGGTCCTGGCCAGGATATCTGCAGAGATGGGATCTGTGCAGAGGCTCAGCTCAGCCCAGCACGTCTCCCCACAGCCTGACACCCTAAGAGCCCAAGCCGGGCTGCGTGTGCACTTGCTGGTTTTGCCAGCCCTCTGAGCATTTCCTGCAAAGGATAAAGCCGTTCACAGAGTGGGAGAACAGCTGAGGCTGAAAGGAACCTCTGGAGATGGCCTGCCCCACGCCCTGCTCACAACAGGAACCTCTGGAGATGCTCTGCCCCACGCCCTGCTCCCAACTGGAACCTCTGGAGGTGGTGTGCCCCACACCCTGCTCACAGCATCCGTATGCTTGTGTGTCTGGCTGTGGTGTGCACGTGTGTCCACGTGAGCCTCTCCACCCCACAGCTCTGCCCAGGATTACACAGCAGAGCAGAGCAGGGCTGGGATCTGAAGGAGCTGCTTCTCCAGGCATCAGCGCTGCCTTTCAAAGCACGTGAAAGGTGGCAGCTCCTGAGCAGCCAAAGCCCAGCTCAAGGAGACCAATGTCCTTCCACACAGCCTCAGCCTTTTCCTGCCACACACGTGAGCTTCCCGCTCTCCTGGGCGCTGGGGTTTGGAAGGCTGACATTGGACTGGGGCCTGCAGGTACTCGGGAGGATCAGTGGCCCTTGGGAAGGGGCTCGGCTTGGGTCCAGGGCTGCTGGAGACAAGATCCCCACAGTCCCCACCATGGGGAGAGCAGCCAGTGCCAGCACTGGCCCCAAGAGCCTCGTGTGTGGACGCGGGGAGCAAGAGAAGCAGCATCTCAGCCCCCCAGCCCTGTCCCAACACCTCCACCACTGTCCTGGCCTTTCGCAGGGACCAGCAGCTGGAAACATCAGTTCCTCCTGCGCTCCCTGCCTGGGGCAGGTGAGCTGGTCCTGTCCCTCTGATGAGGTTCAACCCCAGCCTGCAACGAAGCATCAACCCATGGGTTGAGATAAGAACAGGTTAATAATGGAAATGAAGTAAAATATAATAATAGTAATAATAATAATTGTAGCAATGAAAATGAAAAGGGAGATAACAAGAGGAGAGAGAGAGAGGAATAAAACCTGACAGAAACAAGTGATGGCCAATGCTCACCACCCACTGCCCAGCCTGTCTCCCAGCTTCCATTGGCAGCCCCCAGGTGACTCCCCCCAGTTTCTGTACTGGGCATGACAGTCTGTGATGTGGAATATCCTCTGGCTAGTTTGGGCCAGCTCTCCTGGCCATCACTGGCAGAGCATGGGGTAGTGAAAAGTCCTTGATTTAGAGGAAGCACTACTGAGCAACAGCTCAAACATCACTTCATCACCATCATTCTCATTCCAAAAGCCAGCACTGTACCAATTACTGGGAAGAAAATTAGCTCTATCCCAGACAAAACCAGGACACCCTCTGCCATGTCAGGCGGGCAGCAGAGCAGAGGAGGACCATCCCCTGGCAGGGAGCTGTGCAAGTCCCACCCCTGAGGCTCTGATGCAGCCCCAAACCCAACCTCTGCTTTGCCAACCTGCATTGGCTGCACTGACCACGCTCCAGCAGACCCACGGTGTGGGGCAAGCTCCTTCTGCTGTTCCCCAGGCAGTGCCTGAGCACAGCTCTCCTGCCTGGACCCACAGCAGCCGAGGCCACGCTCACAGGGACTGCACGAGGTCACACGTGACCCAGCCCCCAAACCGACAATTACCCTGCAGCAACCTTGGCCAGCCTCCTCTGCATTTCCCCAGGCCCAGAAATCACACCCTGGACCAAAGGGAAGCTCCTAACAATGGTTTAATCACAACCAAATCCTTTCTACAGGAAGTTTGGGGTTTGGGAAATCGCTGTTCAGTTTTTGTCCTGGTGTAACTTGGTGTTCCCAACTCATCTCAAAAAGCCTCTTGTTCTTTCATCACTTCTCCCCTCACACTGGAGAATAATATTTTCACTCACATGCTGAAATTAGATCCTGATGTTTCTGCCAGCAAGGCTTTCAATAGCTCGCTTATGTTCCTGGATGGAATTGCCTGGCAGACTGTGCTCAGGGCAAGGGGGAGTGTGGAAAAGGACCGGTGCATCTCCCCCAGCAGCCCCCAGCCCACGTTGGCTGTACCATCAGAGCCAGATGAAGGACGGGCAGAGGGTGAGCACAGACAGGGATGACCCCTCAGCACGGCACCAAGGGGATCCTCCATGAGCTCTGCAGGAACCAGGATCCCTGCTCAGCACCGTGCAGTTCCCTAACGCATATCCATAACGCCCAGGTCCTTCCCAGCAACTCTCCATGTGACCTGAGCTGCCTCCCAGCCTGGAGGGCTCTGACAGTGGGTGAGGGGTGCCAGCGAGTGGGGACACCTGTGTCCCTGACCGCTGACACCCTGGTAGGTGCAGCGGCAGACCCCAAAGTGCTGCTGGGCCAGAGACAGAATTTAGTTTCAGGGTTCCCCAGGTTCACAGCTTTCCTGCTGCATGGCACCTGGCCAGGCAGCACCTGGAAGTCCTGATGGTTCCAGGTGCTGAGCACACTCCCAGGTTGCCACAGCTTGGGCCAAGAGCCCCGGGGAGCAGGCCAGCCCGGGGATGCTGCCAAGCGGGCAGCACGGAGCAGGGGATCCCTGCCAGCCCGGTGGTCCGTCTGGCACGCCGTGGAGCAGGTTGGCAAACCCCACTCTGCAGCAACCTGCGTGGCAAGCTGCTGGGGACTCAGCGAGCCTGGAAGCCATGGGTGCCCATCTGCCGGCCTGGCAAGTGCCGGGCAGCGGAGCGGCCCCGGCCCCCAGTGCCAGCAGGGTGGAGCTGGGAGGCAGGAGAGCATCCTGCAGGCCACTGCCAGGAGTCCCAGCAAGCTTGGCAGGGGCTGGAGAGCCCCCACCACTCTTAGCCACTCTCATATTTCAGGAGATCATCGTGGGGAGGAGATCTCCCTTGCCCATCAGGAAACCACAGTTCTCCAGGCTGCAATTCCAAAGTCATCCTTGAAGAACCTCTCCAGCCAGGTCACCTCAGCTCTGCTGTACGGCATCTCCTGAGGCTCCGGGAGCTGCTGCACTGCCCACACCTTCCCACACCCCCTGGGCACTGGTCACCCCTGCCTCTGGCTGGCCCCAAGGCTCAAGGCCGCCACTCCAATGCCCCTGTCAGGACACCCTTGACGGGGACTCAGCATCTCCTGTGGGCTCTTACAGCTGCAGAGCTGAACTTTCTGAAGGCAAAAGAAGCTGTTCATAAACAATGGGGAAATAATATCCATCTCCTCATATCCTCAGGAGTATCATGGTCATTTTCCTTTGGTTTTTCCAAAACAGCTCATCCTCTGGCACAGACAGCATGTGGGGAGCTCAGCTCAGCTCAGCTGGGTGTTTCAGACAACTATGAACACCTACAAAAAAGGCTGTAAGTGGTCTCTGCATTAGACACAGCTGCGTCTTAAACTTCTGATGGCTCACAAATATTCACCAGGATGGTACCAGTTACAGCCCAGACCCTGCAGACCTTCCACACACGACTAACCTGAGGTTGTAGTGTGCTCCTTCGGGAGCAGAGGCTCTGGCAGGGTGCAGAGGTACCTCTGGGCAGTTCTTGCAGGTGAAGGTGGAGCCTGAGCCAGCAGGTCTGGCTGCTGGGGTCATCCCTGACCTCTCTGCCTGGCAGGTCACTTCCTCTCCTAGGTTCAAACCAGCCCCGGTTCTGCTGCTCTCATTCAGAGGAGTCTTTCAACAACACCACAGGAGGTTGCTAGGACTGGGGCTGGGAACTTCTGGCTCAAGCCTTCCCAGCTACCACAACTCAGCTGCCCCAGACAGTCCCTGTCCCCAGTTTGTTCACAAACCCACCCTTCAGTGAGCAGAGTGTCCCAGGGCACAAGGCAGGAGACCTGTGTGCACTGAGGAGAGCTGGGCCCCGCTCCTCGGAGGGATGTCAGCCTTTCTCCAGCCCTGTCCCTCTGCTCCAGAGACGATGCTGCTTGGCCTGAACACCTCAGCAGCTCTGGGAGGTGAACCCTCCTCAGGCCTAGGGGCCAGGTTACCAGATTTAAGGTGCCCCAGAGCCACAGCAGGAAGGTCACACTGAGCACTGAAAGACAACACTGGCATGGTGCGTAATCACCCCTTTGCTTCCAACTGGGTTTTGAAACAACACACACTGTAAGCTATTTTTTTAGCTATTTTTTTAATCAGCTCTTGGGAACTGTGTCTCTTTCCACCTCCAACAGCCTGAATCCCTGCCCATGCTTCTGGTGGCTTCAGCTGCTGTAAAGATGCCTGTAATGAGGAGAGGGAAGCCCATCCGCTCCTCTCGCCTGAGCCACGCTTCCCAACAGCAGGTGCTGATAATCCGTGCCGTGATCAGCTGTGCAATCTGGAGATATTTCACCTTGTGAATGCACTGTCAGGGGGACAGGATTGCGTGGCCTGAGCTCAGCTCTCCCCTTATGCCGAGCAGGAGTCACCCGGAGAAGGTCTGGAAGCATTTTTGGCCCCTATAAAAGGGCAGGAGTTGGATGTTTGCTGTTATTATGGGCTGTATTTTTCTCCTTCAGCAACCTGCAGCTTTTACCCCCTCCAGGAGGTTGCTGCTGCCATCGCTTGCTGGAGCCTCATGGGGTGGGAAGAGCTGGGTTTGGGCTCACACAGCCTCATCTCCTCCACTCGGGGAGTGCACAGCACCATGGTGCTGCAGGCCCCACGGGGGACATGAGGGGACCGGGTGGGGCCACGTGGCCAAAGACCCCTGGGACACTTGTGTCCTTCTCTTCCTCCTGCTGCCAGCCTGCCCATCCCCTTTGAAGGCACACAGGACCACACTGGGGGCTGGGAGCTCAGAGTTGGGAAGAGCTACAGCAGCACAACCCAGTCCTGGACTCCTTCTCTGACTTCTTGGGTGAGGGACTGTAATAAATGAACCCCTCATGTTAAAAGTGACGCCGTCCACCCCACGCCTGTGGGTACTGTAGGGCCAAAACAGTCAACTCAGTCCTTGAGTCAAAGACTAGAAACTGAAGGCTTTGCCTCAGGAGTGTCTGTTCTGGATGTCCCCAACAGGCCTTTCTGCAATAAAAGGTACATCAGGAAGAAAATGACAGGACCATGCAGAGCCTGGAGTGCATATGGAGAGCCTGGTTCAGTTGCTGCCTCAGTTTCCCCCTCTGGGGCGCTAAAATTTGTCCAGTAGCAAAGATTCAAACAAACTATTCCCTAATAAGCATCTGTACCCCATCTCAGACCAAGCTCTCCAACCCATCTTCTTTTCCTTTTCCCTAATATGGCCAGGTCCAAGGCTCTTCAAGAATCAGCCTCAGCTTCACCCACCCCTCCAGAACAGCCCAGATCTTTTTCCAGGCTGTTGCACCTGATGATGGGTGCACTCAAGGGTATTTTTTGAAGGAAGGAGAGGAGGTAGCTGGGAGCTGTTTGGGTCAGGAACCAGGTCCTTGGGATATAAAATGTGCTGATGGCAGCACCTCACCTTCCCACCTCCAGAGCTTTGTGGTCCCTAGGGCCATGGAGAGCCTTGCTGGCAGCAGCAGCAGCACAAGGGGTCACCCCTGCATGGATCGGGAAGGAAGGAGTGCACGCAACAAGGAGCTGAAGTGGCTAAAACAAAGCTAAAGGAAAATGAAGAACATTTAAAGACATTCAACCAGCACAGGAAAAGGCTCAAGAGCACCTTGAAGAATATAGAAAAACAGCAGATTTTTTTTCCCCAAGATTGAGAAGATTTGTGTTCTGAAACACTGCCCAAAGTACCAACCTCCCGTTTGAGTGAGGGACTCTGTGCAGAGAATTGTGCTGAGCCAGGGGAGCTTTGCCCAGCACAGGGCAGGTGTCACGACACAGGACAGGTGTCCCAACGCAGGGCAGGTGTCACAATGCAGGGCAGGTGTCACAACGCAGGGCAGGTGTCACAATGCAGGGCAGGTGTCACGACACAGGACAGGTGTCACAATGCAGGGCAGGTGTCATGACACAGGGCAGGTGTCACGACACAGGACAGGTGTCCCAACGCAGGGCAGGTCTCCCGACGCAGGACAGGTGTCTCAGTGTGTGGCTCTGCCCAGGCACACACCAGGTGAGGGCAGCTCCAGGTTTCAGAGGGACCTGAGGAATCTGCAGCTGTGTCTCCACGGCCACGAGCTCACTGCAAACCCGGCTGGCTCCAAACACCACGAGGGAGTTGGAGCCACACGCTGAGAGGCTCCAGCAGTGATTCAGAGCAGCGAGGGATGGGGGACCTTTTCCATCACCTAACAAACGTGGCTGGACCCGAAAGCAAAGGAACAGCCCCAGCCCAGTGAAGGTAGCAATAAACCCAGAGTCTGCATTCCCCCGAGCATCACCTGCACCTCAGTCCTGCTACCTCCAGGTGAAGCACCTGTGCCACCAGCTCTGCAGCACAGCAGGAGCTTGGGCAGTGAGACCTTTACAGGCAGAGGAGATATAAACATGCTGTGGATAAGTTTTAAACCTCCAAGTCATGCTTGAGTCAACTCTGGGCTGGGTTTTAGCCCACTGGGTGGGGTTGGTCCCGGCTGGGTGTGTGAGAACATCCTTGGATGGATGAGCTAAAGGTGGGGATGCTCTGAAGGTCACAAGAGCTTTGCTGCTTTTACCAGAGCTTCAAAATTGTCCTTCTCTCTGCTTGGGCTGGAAAAATGCTCCCATCTCCAACTGTCCTTCTCAGTCCAGGTCCAAGAAGCAAAGACCGCTCTGGTTTTGCAGAAGAAGCATCTCTCTGCTGCCCTGGGCACCCCGTGAGCCCAAGATGGAGCTACCTCAGCCTCTACTTTTTAACCTGGCTCAGAGGAGCTGCAAAACATAAACCTTCCCCACTCCCAACGCAGCAGCATGAGCAGTGCTGGTTCCTGGTGCACCCCTGGCTCCCTCGCAGCCCTTTCAGCACTCACAGCCTGCTTTTCACAGCTTCTCCTACTTGCTCCATTCTCCAGGACTGGGAGGAGAGTCAGTTCCGGCCTTTGAAGATTGTTTTAGCTGAAGGGAAAACAGCACTTCATTTTAAAATCCCGATATCATTAATTCCATCAGTTTCAAAAAATAAGTTTTTTCCTACCCTATGCTTGAATTTTTGTTTCCCTTTTCTCTTCCGTTTTCTCCCCCTTTTGCCATCCTGTGCCTTGCTACCAAAACACTGTACCCTGGAAAGGATGAAACCAAGACCCCAAAACTGCCTTTTCTTCATGCCAATTTTGTCAAACTGGAAATGTAAAAGATAAGCTTCTCGAGGCTTTTTTCCCCCTCATTTAACCAAAGGCACTGTGGCAGGGGAACATCCCTCTGAGCAGCTGTGCTTCCAGGCTGCTCAGCGTGTCTCCTACCTGTGGAAGCAGATGGAGGCCCATGGCACCTGTGAGGCATTCATCTCCTATCTGTTGTTCTCTCTCTTTTTCATGAGCACCGTGTGTTTATTCCCTCTTTCAGACTCTCAAGTCCCACTGGAGTTGCCCCATGTTTTGCCTTACTTTGGCTCTTCCATTTTTCCCACATCCCATCCATATCCTGATTGAACTTAGGCAGCAGCAGATCGTTCTGCCTAGGATTTTTTCCACGGGCTTGTTGCTAGTCCCTTACTAAAATTCCCTCAGGTCTTCAGCTCCACACTGCTCACAGTGCTTCTCTTCCCGTGCTTAAGCTGCCACAGCTGCTCCCAGACACAGTCTCTTGGAAAGTGTCTGATCTCTGAGCCCCTCCTGGAGCTCATTCTGCCCTTCCCACACAGACACATCACATTCTTCTGGATTATCAGTGGGAAATCACTGCTGGACACACTCCGCGATGCCACGAGCAGCCACAAGCTCAGCTCAGCACTGTTTTGCCTCTAAAATAAGAGCTGCTCCCTAAGGAGGAGACAGGGCTCTTTAAAAAAGAGCAATTTTTTGATTTTCAGCCACTGCATGAACACTACTCCAGTGTCTTCTCCACCACAAGATTCGGGTCAAAAAGGGACCTGCCCTTCCCTGACCTGCCAAGGATCAGGGCAGTTTTTGCTTCCTTCACATCAGGAGCACCCCTCACCTCCTGCTCATCTGGATTATTTCCCTAATTTTTGGGAAGCAGGAGCAGGAACTCAAGGCACTGGCAGCGCCCATTCTCCTGCCTCCCACAGGCCACCACAGGCTCCAAGGCTCCACGTTCAGCATCCTGCAGATCTCGTGTCTCTGGCACAGTTGGTGACACTGTAATAAACACTGAAACTAATAGCAGGTATTCGTGAGCCATGTTTTGTTCTCTGCAAAATGTTAATAGAGAAAAATCTGCAGCACCATGCCAGGAAATCTTTTTATATCTTATTTCCAGACTATCCTAATATCAATTTATATCTGCAATTCAATTAATGTTCTGGGAGAGGCAAATTAGCATCCCCGGGTCCCTCCTGTCTCAGCAAAGCAAGTTCCCATGGAGAGAGAAAGTCTGGCACGGCCTCTCTCAGGGGCTCAGAGTGGATCAGTGCAAGACCCCAAACACACAGAGATCCCCTAAATAACCAGGGCGTAGCTTCAGACATGCCCCAAAACATCTTTTGTATCATAGAACAGCATTTAACCCCTCCTGAAACTGGTAGTGGGGTGCATGACACTTCACCTGTAAATCTGCCTGCTATGAAGTGCATCGTGTTTGAACTCTATAGATTTTAAAATATGAATCAGATCAGATGATGTCACTCAGCTGTGCAAGCATCTGCTGGATTTTATGTTCACAGAAGCAGCAGGATGCTGCAATTTTAATTTAAGTGGAACAAGGGAGCTGGTCTTAAAAGATAAGCAGGGCCCATTCTGAGCCTTCTGAGGACACTGCCTCAAGTTCTGCTAGGGGAGGTTTAAATTGGATTATAGGAAAAAGGGTGAAAGGGTGGTTAGGCATTAGAACAAGCTGCCCAGGGCACCGGTGGAGTCACCATCCCTGGAAGTGTTCAAAAAATGTGTGGATGTGGCACCTGGGGACATGTTTTAGTGGTGGCCCTGACAGTGCCACAGGCCGAAGTGTAGGGGATAGGAAAACTCCACCTCCCCTCAAAATCCCTGCACAGCACAACCCACTGCAGGCAGGGTGGGACCCTTGGCTCCATGGTTTGGGCAGAGGCAAAGCCCTGGAAATTAAAAAAACTCCTCATGCAAGTCTCCTCAGCATGCTGGCAGCGTCCCGAGGAGAGCAAAGACGTTATGTAGGAAAAGTACTTTGAAAGCAAACAGCTCCATTTCCATACTGAACAGCCCGATCTCCGAGTTCATGTCCTGAAATAGCCCCGGGATGTGGCACCTGCAGGATTGCACAGGAACCTCCCCCTTTCTCCAACACAGTCTCTGTGTTCTTATCTGTATTGATGGGCAATAAATAACCCAGCGACACATCTGCAGGAAAACACAGGATGCCCTGGAAAATGCTCCAAGCCCAGGAGCTGCACATGGCCCCCGGTGCCCACGTGTGTGGGAGCCGTGTCCCGCAGAGCCCGGCCACCCGTTAATAATCCTAATGAGCAACTCACTAACTAATTCACCAAAATGATTTTCCAGCTGGCTTCGAGCTGAGCACGCAGTCAAGGATCTGTTGCAAGTGGTGATGAGGAAAAGGCAAATGCAAGGTAGAAATGGTTGCCAGCTGTTGATCCAGGGAGTGGACAAGCTGCTGTGGGAGCATCCCTGTGGCACCACGGTGGTGCTGCTGGAGCAAGGAGCCTGCAGTGGAATTTGAGCACTTCCCTGCAGAGGAGCAGTGGAATTCAAGCCCTTCCAGCCCCACAGGAATGACCGAGGGCTGGTCCTGCTTTCCCACCATCAGCAGGTATAGGATTTACCCCCCACAGAGCAAAGGAAAATGGCTGAGGTCTCCTGACCTGAGAGAGGCTCATCACATGCAAACGGGAAATAATTCTATTTAATTTGGAAGACATGAATGGGCTGTGTGGCTATTTCTGAAAAAAACCCCACAAAAGGACTGCAAAAATTAAAGCCAAAACTAACCGTTAGAGACCACTTATTGCAACTTTTATGTGTCACAAGTCTCACCCAAACACTCTCTGCTGAGCCCAAAGACTGCAGTGGAGCTGAATATTTCCATCTTGTAAAACTCAACTGCCAGAAGAAAGGGACCAGCAGGGCCACTGGAAGGGATGGGATCCACCATGGTCGCCTCCAGATGAACATGGTAAACCACGTGCTTCAAGTGAGATGGAAACCCCTCAGGGCTCTGTCAGCCTGGGGAGCAGGTTCCTCCCAGGGTTCGTGCTCCATTAAAAGACATAATAGACAATTCAGGGCCAGTGGAAACTCTCTGTCCTAGGTGAAAGCATGGTTCACCATACTCCACCTCCAGGTGGGACAGACCTGCAACAATTTGAAGAAAGGAAAACCCAGAAAGGCAGGACAAGTGTTTCTGCAGATACAAACAGAAGCTTGGTGTGTGCTATTTAAATGCAATCCCTGCTCTGGGGCAGGAATTCCTCTCTTCAGCCAGGATCAGTGTGAAGGGCTAGAGCCCCAGAGCGAGATGCTCAGCTTCCCTGGCCCCGGTCAGGCACTGACATCTCTCCCCTCTCTGCATCACTCCCATTTTCATTCCCAGCCCCTCCATCTCACTGCACCTTCCAGCTGCTTCCACACCAGCAGGGCACACGCCATGGCAAAGATCCTTCAGCTTCCTGTGCCAAGCATGAAGAGCTCCTTGACCTCGAGTCAAGGAGGTTTTCTAGCCCCCAGAAGACTCTTGCAGCTTTTCTTCCAGCCGTCTTTGTGCTTCTACAGGCCCTGTCAGAGGCTGACAGCAGAGCTGCCGTGTTGTTCCTGGAATAGCTTTTCCAATGCCGTGTGAAGGATCTAGGTCACTCCTGACTCCTTGCTATTCCCCTTTTTATAAACCCAATGTCAGGCAGATGCACAGAATGACTCTGAAGATGCCCTGAATGATTCTTTGTGAGACAGACTCTCTCATCCTGGGGTATGCATTTTTCCAGGCTCTCAGGGGTGGATTGGTGGATGGCTCTTCAAATACAGCATCTGGACTGGGGCTATTTAACAGTCCTGGGGGTTTGGCAGCCGTAACCTGCCCTGCTCGGGACTTTTGTCACCTGCAAACCTTACTGTAGATTTTATGATTGTCATCATCTTTTCTAAAATTACTTCACAGCTCTGTCTTTGTAATTTCCAGTCCCAGTAGGAGCAGCATCTCTCCTTCAGGAACCTCCCCTGGCGTTGGTCAGGGGCTCTGTCACAAAGCCAGGCACAGCTAACATTTAGCATGCCCAGTTTACAGCATTAATGATTTCCTTGCTGGTGCTGGTTCCTCAGGGATTTGTATCCAGCCTCCCCAATCCACAGTGCTGCCAAGGTGCTTCTTAGAACTGCTCGGACACGGCCTGGACCAGCATGGATGTTTTCACCAGCCCCAATCTCTCGCAGCAAAGCTCAGGAGTCTGTCCAGCCAGAGCCACTTTCCGTACCAAAAGCCATTAATTGTGCCAGCATGCAGCTGCAGGAATTCAATTATCCCTCCTAGCATCTGATCTGGGTGCGTGGCTTCCTTTCTCAAACCATCATGACAATTGTGTAAATCCCCGGTCCCCTGGGATTTTCCAAGTTTTCAAGGCTTGCTAAATCTCGTGGTTCCCAACTCAAACAGCTTCCCAGCTGACGCCTTTGTGTACCCCGGGTTTAGACTTTCCAGAGTGTCAACCTGAAAATACTGGATGTCATTGGGCTTGCACCCTCCTTAGTTCAGCATGACAGATTTTCCAAGGAAAGCCAGATGAACTGGAGCAGTATTTCATAGAATCACAGAACCACAGATTGGTTTGGGTTAGAAGAGGGTTTGGGTTAGAAGAGACCTTAAACACCATCCCATGCCATGGGCAGGGACACCTTCCACTGTCCCAGGGTGCTCCAAGCCCCAATGTCCAGCCTGGCCTTGGGCATTGCCAGGGATCCAGGGGCAGCCACAGCTTCTCTGGGCACCCTGTGCCAGGGCCTCCCCACCCTCCCAGGGAACAATTCCTTTCCAATATCCCATCTATCCCTGCCCTCTGGCAGTGGGAAGCCATTCTCTGTGTCCTGTCACAAAGAAAATCTTCCCAGGAAGACACATACAACCTTCAGTCACATGTGGACTCTACATTCTGGTTTGTTGAATATGTATTCCTTCAATTAGCTAAAATAATTAATATCATTTTGCATTCTAAAGGGATATTCTGTTCTGAAGGGACTAGAAAGGTGCCACACTTGCTGGAGGGTAAGCCCAGCCAGCAGTCGATGAAGGAGCTGTGAGCTATTGGCTGTATTTTTTAGGGAGCAAAATTTAGTCAGAAAAATTGAATAGAGATGGAGACTTCCTGGTGAAATTTTTTTTCAGGTACTCAAAATGATCACATCATTGTAAAGAGAGCAACAGCTGCAATCCATCCTATTTCACTGGAAAAGGAGTGGGGAAAAATAGTAAATTGATAATCCCAAATTGATATGTATGTGTCAAAGAGCAGTAAGGGCAAACAAATAGCAAGACATATAAATAATAACATTTTATATTGATCAGTGAGACCAAGATGACCCTGAATCTGAGCAATGCCAGAAATTCAATGGGAGATTTGAGAAAAGATGACTCAAATTGAATCAATACCTTGAGCTGTTTCCTCTGTCCAATAGTTTATTATGATTCTGAAAAATCTCTCGCTTGAAATTTTTTACAGTAATTCGAGAAGCTGAGCAGGTGCTGTGTTGGGGAAAATGGCAAGAAGGAAAGAAGGGAGAAAGCTCAAGAGGAGGACTGAACATGAGAACTTCTAAATTAAATTAAATTAAATTAAATTAAATACCTCAAACAGTTGGTTGCAAAGTTTGGGTGGGAGTGGAAAGGTCAAAAACTGATGAAAACTTTCGCCCAGCTCAGACCTGCTGGGTGTCAGGGGCCAGGACTTAGGGGTGTGATTTACACTCTCCCACATGCCTTGGGAAGGTTCCCTCCACTCTCTTGGCACGAACAAGGCACAGGACACTGCTCAGACACCGGACACTGAGCAGTGAGTGCCCAGCTCTCCCGTGTCCCCACTGCTCCATCCCCTCTGCCCCCACCCCTTCCCTGCACCCCAGTGCTGCTGGCTGGGAGCCCACCAGCAGCCACCGCGCTAATGACCCATCACAGCAGCTTGTCATGTCCCGGGGAACGGCGTCTCTTTCTGATATGTGGATCAAAGAGGACTCTGGAGCCGTGAATCCCTACGGGAGGATGAGAGGTCGGCTCGGATTAAGACGTGCGGTAATTTGTGAAGGGTACGAACAGAAGAAATGAGCTATTAGGGGAAGGATTCGTGGCTGGCAGGATCAAAGAGGACCAGTAGGAAATGTTTAGAAGGCGCTGGGAACAAAGGGAATGCAAACCCATATGAGTCTATTAATAGACACAGGAAATTTATTAACAGCAGCAACAAATCAAGTGTTCAATAACTTCCTAAATTCTGCTTTTGCAGAGAAACCAGATCTTTTTTCATAAAGCTGATGAAGGACATGCAAGACTGTTATTAGCCAAGAAATTTAAAAAACATATCTCAAAATAAACTGATATTTTACACCTACACCTGGATAACCCAAACACAATCATCCTTAAAGTGTTGACAGAGGTGTATAGCAGGCTTTGGAAATACCAGACAACTGCTGAGTTAGGACTGAGCTATTGTGACAGCCTGAAATCAGATAATTATGGGTTGTATATTGATATTAAATAATAATTAGATCATAATTTCATATTAGAATAACAGAAGGATTACAAATATGTACCCAAGCTAAGCAGCAAAAGCAGGGTGGGACCAAGAAAGCAGCAACTCTGGGAAGAAGTTCAGGGTGAGCAAACAGACGTGAACTGCAAGGAGTGACTCTGTAACAGAGGGGGTTAACTTAAATTTGGGTGTATCTACTGACAGGAACGAGTATATTTAACCAGGATGGGGGGTGCGAGCCCTGGACATGGCACAGTGACACCCTGGCACTTTGGACCCAGGCTTGGCATCCACCTGGGATGTGGCAAAGAGAAATAGTTGCAAAGAGCCATGAGAAACAGGAGAAACAGACGTGTTATGACGAGAAAATGTGTTCTTTTGCCTCATAATGATATTGGGGGCTCACAGGGGTTTGCAGCGGGCAGCCTTTGTCAGAGGGTCGCTGTGCAATTGGACAGGGAAAGGCAGAGCTGCCTGTAAATGTCTGGCACATGAGGCCAGGAGATTTCCCACTACCAAGAGAGCATTCTGGTATTCACAAAGGTGATTTTCCAGGCCGTGTAGTCTTCAGAACAAAAATGGACTCTTTGGGGCAGACAGACCCTGGTAAATTCAACAGCTGGTCTCAATATGAGATTGCTTTGGGAAAGGAAACTTATGGCAGGCCCTGCAAAGTGATCTGCTGATTGTTGGGGCTTTAATCTCTGTAAATAACCTTTTCCTCTGCCTTTTCGAGGCATGAGGAGGAGCTTCCCACCTCCCCTCCCCAAGAAAGATGTCAGGTCAAAGAAAATATCTGTGAGAGAAGCAGGAATACCGGGTGCACATGTTCCTTTAGATCTTTCTCCTCTACATCCATCCCTGTGCCCTCTTATTCACCTTTTTATTAAGTATCAGATTCAGGATAAAAAGGTCACGGACCAGGGGACATTAGGCTTTTTCTTTCAAGCAGAACATGCTCTATATTTTCATCCGTGCCAGACTGAGGATCAATTTGTGGCAGAAAACAAAGTTCATTAATGGGAACACTGCAAATAGTGGGAACCGGCCTAGGAGGACTTTTGGTGCCGGATTGCTGCGAGGCAGTAATGAGGGAGGAAGAGGGAGGGGAGAAGGGAAGACAGCAGGAGGCTTTCTTCCCAGCCACGTTTCCTTATATCCCACTCTACCCTCTCCTCCTGCAGGTCCTGCTCCAGTGTGTCCAATACCCCATGCATCAGGGTACCGGTGCCCCTTTGAGGGGGTTCCCTCCCAGCTGTTCGTCTCCGGGAGCTGGCCCAAACCAGGCTGCAAATGTGCTGAGCTTTTCTGGCAACACTTCAGAATAAATGGCAAACCATTTCTGCGGCTCGTTTCCATTGTAGTATTAATCAAACTGAATTCCTGTGGTGCTCATATGGATGTCATATGTAAATCCCACTGAACTTGGCTGCTGCTCATTCCAAATAAAAGCCAATGGAGAAATTTCACTCCTGACTCCATCTTGCATCTCTGAGCTCTTGCACATTTATTCCATTCATGAAATCCTGACTACTGTGGACATGAGGGAATACCAGAGTTGATGACACTCATGAGAAGCATTGGTAATACTTGTGAATTTATAGAGAAGGTGCTCAGGTGCAAGGTTGAAGCAAACACACTTCCTTGTCCTACCTCAACCAAGTACTCCACATCTTAAAACAGAAGCCCTCACTGGCATTTCAAACTGTCCATCCCTCAGTGTATTTTGGAACAAGAGGCTTTCCAGGCCACTGCTGGCCCTCAGTGTTGGCCAGTGCCACCATTCAGAAGAAGACATGAGAAACCTCCAAACAGCAGCCCTGGAACAGTTTCAAAGAATTTTCTCTCCCACTATTAGAAATCCCACCCTGTTTGATGAAGTATATGTCTTTATTTATAATTTTTTTTTTTTGTGGTGAGAGACAGGCAAATACAGGTTTATTTTGCTCTGAGAGTACTGATCCCTTTTTTCTCCCCTTGAGAAGGGGGCCAAAGAGCTGTGGATTAATTGCTGGACCCCAGAAGTTAGCTGCTGGTCAGGCAGAAGCTCCTTTGGCCTTGGGCAGGACTTTCAGCCTTGCACCTGCTGAACCAAGTCCAGCATCTGAACTAGGACAGTGTGAGCACCTACAGGGTGTCTCCTGCCTTCAGTCCAGCCATCAGTTTCGGTCCCCTGGGAACACTGCAGCCTTCAGCCCATGACAGTGATGCCATTCACTTCCCCAGAGGAAAAGGGAGGAACACAGGAATGGGCTGAGGTGGTTCCAGCCCTTCCTGAAAGGCTGGGTAGTGGTGGGAAGGTCCCACCCTGGAGCCCTTGCCCACCCTGTGCCTCCCTGGCTGGCATCAGATTTGGCAGCAGGCAGCGAGCAGATGAATCACGGCTTGGCCTTCTCTCTGTCACAGACAACAAAGCCACTTACTGCAGGAAGCCACGCATATCGCAGGGCTTTCCAGAACAACCTTTCCAGGCTCCACCAAGCCCTGTCCACACCAGGGGTGTTTCCTTCTGATCTTCTGCCTCAGTTTTGATCTAAACCACTCAAGCTTCCATGTAATCCCCCGGAAAGAAGAAATCATTCAAAGGGAGACTCCTACATTAGCCATGTCACTACTTTGGAAATTGTTCGGGTGCTTTCTCCCTGAGAAGACTTGTCGCACGTGTCTGTGTCACTCCAAAGGTATGTAGGAAAATACATAGGAAAATATATTAGGGAAAAGCTATTCCCTATGAGGGTGGTGAGGCCCTGGCACAGGGTGCCCAGAGAAGCTGTGGCTGCCCCTGGATCCCTGGCAGTGTCCAAGGCCAGGTTGGACAAACCGGGGACAGTGGAAGGTGTCCCTGTCAATGGCAGAGAGGTGGAAATGGATGATCTTTGCCTCTTCCAACCCAAACTATTCTGTGATTCTATGGTGTCTCCACTGTCCAAGTGAAATACCTGGGTCATGAGAAGTCACCCCAGAGGTCCTCTAGATTCACTGACCACTCACTTGAGTAGCTTAAAAGATGTGAACTGCATCTCCAAAACACAAGAATTTTGTTGGGATTTTTTTTTCCTGGGCAATCCAGCAAGCAGAGCGAGGACAGGATCTCCTGCTCTGTATCCAGCTGTAGCGTGACCTGGTTGCTATTTAAGATGAACAGCTTCCTTCATCTGTGATCCCTACAGTGGAAGCAGGGTCTTCAGCATGGCAAACCCAGCAGCCAGGATACTGCACAGAGCAAATGGGAAGTGGCATCCTCAGCTGGGAGCCAGGAACACTGTGTCCTGACTGGCAAGGGTGGGACATGGCTGCACCAGGCAGAGGCTGCAGGGCTTGGGGGGAGCAGAGGGTGGGCTCTGTTACAGACAGATGCGTTGGTGAGGCAGCTATGGGGGTGTTGGTGCAAGGGCTAAAGGGATGTGGGGGGGACAACACTGGTGGGGGGCTGTGGGGGCAAATGTGGCTCTTGCAGTAGCCCATGTCACACAGAATCACCAATTGTTTGGGTCAGAAAAGCTCTCTAAGATCAAATCCAACAGTTACCCTGGCAAGGCCACCACTAACCCATGTCCCCAAGTGCCACGTCTACACGTCTTAAATCCCTCCAGGGATGGTGATTCCACCACTGCCCTGGGCAGCCTGTGCCAGGGCTGGGCAACCCTTTCCATGGCGAAATTTTTCTCAATATCCAATCCAAACCTCCCCTGGCACAACTTGAGGCTGTTTCCTCTTGTTCTGTTACTTGTTACCTGGGAGTTCCCAAGATAAGGGGTGACAGGGCGTGATTTTGGGGTACCATGCGTAGGCTCTGGTTGTTCTGCAGGACAGAGAAGGTCCCCAGCGAGGTCCATCTCCGGTCAGGAGACAGCACCAAGGATGCTCACGGGGTCAGCTTGCACAGGGTTCTCTCCAGATGGAACCTGGAGATGGTATGTAATGAGGTACAACAGTGGCATGAGGGATCATTTTAGCTTTAGGACTCCTTTAGGGAGTCAGAGGAATCTTACTCTGTCAGGGGGGAATTTGGGGACACTGAGTCCCCAAATACATCTGTATGTCTATGGTGTCTCTGGCTGGGATGGCACAGCAGGGAGAGGTCCTGCCCAGGCTGGGAGGAAAGAGAGTATCTGGGGGTTGCCTGTCCCCAGCATATGGCTGTGCTGCATGGAGCTCACCCCAATCCTGGCCAGCCCCAGTGGGGAGCCAGCCAAGGATGGACATCACCCTGCACTACCCAGGGGGTCTCTGGTGGGAACAGGGGGTCCATCAGGTCACAGTGGGGTTCTGCCCTATGCCCAGAGGGTCCTGATTGGGCACTGGGGCATCCACTCCCAAGTGTGGAGATCATGGTGGGGGTCTGCCCCATGCCCATGTGTCCTGGGTGGGCATGGGGGGTCTATCCCAAGGCTGGGGCTCGTGGGGGAATAAGTCTGTCCTGTGCCAAGGGTCCTGGGATGGCACAGGGGAGTCTGTCCCCAGGTTGGGGCTCACAGTGGGGGTCTGCCCCGTGCCCAAAGGGTCCTGAGACGGCATGGGGAGGGCTGTTCCCAGGCTGAAGATCATGGGCGGGGGTCTGCCCTGAGCCTGGAGGGTCTCTTGAGGGCACAGGATCCTGAGGGTCTGCCCCGTGCCCAGAGTGCGGGCCGAGGACGGGGGTCTGTCCCTGCGTGAGGACGGTCCCGAGCGGCCATGGCCG
>VZTA01006672.1:86311-122722 GCA_013398855.1 Mohoua ochrocephala | reverse complement strand
CGGCCCCGCGGCTGCCCGGCCGGGCTGTGCCTCCTGGGGAAGCCTCTTCCAGGGCTTTGTTGTTCTGCCGGGTGTCCCCGGGCAGGGCCTCGGGCAGCCGCGGTACCGCCTCGCCCCGAGGCCTCGGAGCGGTTCTTGGACTGGCCGGAGCCGCCCCCCTCCCCGGCGCCGTTCGGTATCAGCCGGACGCTCCTGGCAGGAAAGGGGAAGCGGGACCGAGCTGACGGAGGTTTGCAGAAGGTGGCCCCCGGCTGCGGGCTGTGCCCGGGGGGGTTTGTTCCCTTTCTCCCCCACGAGCCCTTCGGGGCTCGGTGACACCCTCCTGTCACCTCAGTGCGTGGAGCTGGTCCCCGGTGCTCCGAGCAGGACCCCCGCGAGATCCTGCTGCTGGAGGTGTCAGGGGTGACCTCGGGGACCAGCTGGATAAAACCCATAACCACCATGCCTGGGGAAAAGCTGCGCCTCCTTCGCAGCCGCCCCGAGTCGAGTGCTGGGATAGAGCTGGGAGTGAGACAAGATTTGAGCGTTTCGTGCACAGTGAGATGTTTAAAAATAACCCCGGTGACGGCTGGCTCCTGCCGCGCAGGTTTAATCCGCAAGCTCTTTGAAGCTCCCGTGTAAAACTGTGGCAGCACTTTGGAGTCTGGATGACTGAAGGTAGAGCTGGCAAATCCGAGCAGGCGGCCTGAGTTTGGGATGCACTGAGCAGCTTGGCTCCCTTGGGCCTCGGATGGCTTAGGTTCAGCGGCTGAACATGAAACGAATTATTTCCATGGGGAAAGTTGGGATGTGGAGACT
Organism: Mohoua ochrocephala; assembly: GCA_013398855.1. NCBI lineage: Eukaryota > Metazoa > Chordata > Aves > Passeriformes > Acanthizidae > Mohoua > Mohoua ochrocephala. The sequence goes on along the minus strand of VZTA01006672.1, from coordinate 121,924 downwards.
CAGCTCTGGGGTCCCCGGCTTTGATTTTTTGGCTGAGTTTCTGTTTACTGTTGTTGTTTATAGTAAACAGCGTGCACTGAGTGGCTGGGAACAGCCATGTGGTCGCTGCAGTTCGCAGCCAGTAATATTGGGGGAAAATGTTCTCCCACTTCGGTTCAATGCCTGAGCGACGGCTGCGGCGGGCTGGGCCTCCTCCTCTCGCCTTCCTCTCCTCTTACTCGTATCTTCTGCTGGCCAGACTGTGCTGTCCATATGCGTTTGCTGGGACTATTTGGAGTATGGGATGGCGGTTTCATTCCTTGTGCTTCAGGAATCTCAGGCACCGGCCTGTGGCTTGGTGTTAATATGGGGAATAAAACTTGGCTGATGGGGGGCTCGGCTTGGGACAAGCTGCCGTGGGATACCGCCCTGCGTGTGCTGGCGGGTAGTTCAGGATCTGCCCAGTAGATGGTATGAAAATGCAGATGGAAATCAAGGAGTCCCTTGCAATGGGCACGAGGGAAATGCAGGCATTTCTAAGCTATTTAAAGTATTTATTTAATTAGAAGTTTGAGTGTGTTTTATTTGAGAGAGATACACTGAGCCTTGGTCCTCCTGGTTTGGTTATTTACATCTTAGCAAGTGACAATTCTGCATCTCGATAATCTGCTTTTCTTGAGGCACTTCTGTGAAAACCTGATGAATTTTGCAGGACAATATGGTGTCTTTAAGTGAAAGATGCTGTTAGGGTATTAAACGATGATCTTATTCATCGAGTAGCTGTGCTTCAGTCTAGACGTGAGGGCTCCGGGATCTGTGTCCCTGCCCTATGTCTAATTTAAAGGAATCTCTGAGACTTTGTTTCATAGCCTCACACATTGAGGACCTCCAGAGATGTCCTCCTTGTATCCCAGATGCTGGGTAAGGTCAGGTAGACTTCTAAACCCTTCCTGAGTAATAGTTCTTCTTTTAAGGCTCTTCCTGCTGGCAATTCCACATCCTGTGTAGCTGATGTATGCCAGCACTTAGGCCTCCTCATCATTAGAGAGACTTTTCAGGGTGTTTAATCTAAATCTTTGTCTTGCACTTTAAACCTGTTCTTTTTCTGATCTCCAGAGCACATGGAGAGCACCCTACTCCCCACATCACTCCACTTCCTACATGTCTGCAGCTCAGTTTGAAGCATTTGAAGACTTTTTTTCCTCTCCCAGAGCTGACCAAGTTCAGTTTCTCTGTTCTTCTCACATGGGCATGTCAGCCTAGCTGACCTCTGCCTCTCACTTGGGTTCTGCTTTCATTCATATTTTACCTAAAGCGCCGTGGTCAGTCAGGGTAGGACTGTGTTAGTGGGGCCTAGCAGTTGTAATAAGTGGGCCTAAATGACCCCATTTTGGGTATGTCTCAGCACTGTTATGTGTCAAGGAATGCAGATCACATGTTTGCATATTTGTGCTTTTAACTGTGTGTTTGTGACAGAGGGCTTGGCATGCTCGGTGAGCTCCTGTTTGCAAATCTGGAGTAGCATACTAGCAACATGAGCCGGGCTAAGTTAAACCTTGGCATGTTTGGGGCTCATGTTTGAGCTGTAGTATTTGCATCTAGCACCCTGTCTTTTCTCTTTTTCTTTTCCTTGCCTGCAACTGAAACTCAGTTTTTGCAATGAGACAAACAGATATTGAGTCGTTTATGCATCTACTTATGTTTGAAAAGTTTCCTCACGAGGAGGGGTCCCTGAGAAGTGCAGGGAGTTGTGTTGAGGACAGAGCAGCACGTGACAGCTGGCTGCCAGCTTCTCTTGTGAGGTGGTTAATCTCCTTTATATCTGTAATTCAGAGACATGCCAAAGTAAAAATCATCCCCACGACTGAACTCTCAGTGTAGCAGAACTGTAACTGTGACCCCTCCTTCACCCCAGCACTACACCCTGGTGTAGCACCTGCACTCCAAGCTGGGACATGAACGTTTCATCTCACTTTATTTGCAGGATAACAGAGCCTAATCCTAAAGGAAATGTTTTTCCTGGGTTTAATACAGTTGTAAAGAACTCCTTTCTTACCCAGCTTAAATATCTACCAGTGGAAGCTGTTATAAAACATTTGCACAATGTTTAAGCTGATAGTGCAAATCTGAGAGCAGCAGGAGGCACAAGAAAACTTCCCTGTGTATCATCAGGTTTCACTGGGCTTGGAGTGAACAAATACAGTGACCTGGACTAGTGGTATCAGGATGGTATCTGCTGGGGGCACCTGAGCACTGGAGATCAGCACCTCCTCCTCTTCGCAAAGTTGTGCTCTGTCCTGGGTGGCAATCTCTCTTAGCAGAACATTTCAGAGGCGGTTTCAGTTGTGAGCAGAAGGAGAGATCGGTACAGGGACGTCACTGTAGCCTGGTTGGTGCTGAAAACACATAATTCCCAGAGATCTCTATCTTCATTCAATTCCCTTAAAAAAAACCAGAGTAATATTTAGCTCTTTTACTGAGGTTTCTGACACGCACCACCTCTAGCAGATTTAGACACTGCGATGTCCTGTTTGCAGTCTGCAGTGTTCACTCAGGCACCTACCAAATGTTTCTGCCTCTCTAGCAGAGATTTAAGCGGAGTTTGTGTCTGTGCCTCTGCTCTTACTGGGCTGAGTCTCACACTTTTATGCAGACTCATCCTGAACAAAAAATCAAGAATTTGGCTGAGAACTGAAGGAAAAGATGAACGTCCGTTTTGCTGCCTCTGCTGTTTGCGTGGCAGCCTCGTCCAACAGGCCAGATGGACGGGTGATGTCTGAGCTGCTGTAGAGGAGTCTAAAGCACTTGGCTTCCTGAGAGCTGACTTGATCAGAGGAGGGAAGTCACCCCTGCAGCTCCACTGTCTGGTTGGTAACAGGTCACTGGAGATAAGGAAACAGAGCGGAGTCGATGTGGCCATTGCCAGCACAAGGGAGCTGACATAGGAGTTCAGGGCAGGACTGTTTTTTCCCTGGGACCAGCTTGTGCTTCTGCCCCTGCCTCTCTCCATTTCTTGCTCAGTTTTTCTGTTTGTGTTATAAATTGAATTGTGTTATCACCAGTCAGGAGCTAAACTCCTGCTGGAGGTGCCTCCTCCCAGCCGATGTGCTCGGAGTTACCCAGCTCCAATTAGCTTGTACGTTTTCCAGACTGCCACAGTGGGAACAGCCCAGAAACCTCCCCGTGGCTCGGGTTTGTTTTCAGTAACGGAAACTGTAGGAGTAGATGCCAGTGGAAATTTGTGACGCTCAATCTTTGCCCATTGAGTTTCGTGCAATTTCTCCCCTCTCCTGGTCCTTCCAGGTTTCACTGGACACTGGGCTGGGTCCTTTCTCCTGAGTATTGCTGCAAGGGAAAAAGTTTGGTTCACCCGTTGCTGGAGTGACATCTGCTGTGGTTTGCTTGGGCATGGGGGGAAGTAGGTGCACCCTTCTGATTCCCCAGGGTGCTGCTGATGTTTGACTCCAGGAAAAGGTCCTGCCAGGAAAAATGGGATTTGTGCCTGGGGGGAGCTGGAGGACGCTTATGATGTTCGAGTTCAGTGTTGGCAGAGGCTGCACAGGGTGAAGCCCAGCTGTGCTCCACCGGGTGAGCCATGGTCCCATCGGCTGCCACTTGCAGTCACCTCCCTGTTGCCCGCCTGGACAAGGCAGTGCTGGAACACCTCCTGCCAGCGCCTGCCTAGCTTTCATCCACTCTGCCCTGCCCTGTGCCACTGCTGCACCGCATCCCTGCTCCTGGGCCTCCCTCCCTTCCCGTTTGGAGCAGCCCCTGCCTCCTCCCCCGGCGCTGAGCCCTCAGCAGTGGGATGCGCGTCCAGCTGTGTCTGCAGCGAGTGGGAGGGCAGTCTGTGTTCCCTGTTCTCCCTCGCTCCCTCCTGGCTGTAGGAGCCTCCCTGGGCCGCTGCCAGGGCCTGCCTGCCCTCCCCGTGTCCCCGCAGCTGCGGGGAGGCCAGGCCAGGCCAGGGGACCGGGCTGGGCCGCACACACCGTGGGGGACACTGACGAGCAGCACTTCGGGGCAGGAACCCGGGTTTAGCTCTGGCTCCCGGTGACACAAAAGGTCCCCACAGTGCAGTGGAATGTGCCTGAAACCAGCTGGTCTGCAGAGGTGATGGCTCAGGGTGAGGGTGGCTGAAGCCGAGCTCGGGCTGAATGCAGTGGGGGGACTCTGCAGCACATTAGGCATCTCTCACCAGTGCTCTCTCCCTGCGGTCGCTGCCACAGGGCTCCTCGCTCCCCACGTTTGCCTTTCCTGCCCAGCTGGCACACATAAGGTAGGAGAAGTTTCTGCTCTATACTCGTTAGTTAAGTGAAGGCGTAGTGAGCAGGCAGAAGAACTGATGGAGTCTGATGTGGACCGAGGAGGAAGTTGTACCCATTCCACTTTCTAAAAATAAGCCAAGTGACTGTTCCCGCAGCCAGAGAATGCTTCTCTCTGTACACTGACTGTGGTTGCTTTTATTTTTTTTTGTCTTGTTATAGCAAATCTTAGATGCTGCAGTCCATTAAAACTGTGCAGTGGCTGTGTGATCAGAGAGGTGCCTATGGAGAAAGTCTTGTGGTTTCAGTGTTTCTAGAAGTGACCTTGAAGGATCACCTATACATAATGTTTCCTAGCGGTTTCTCTAAGGTGTTCTAAGATTTCCAGTGATGGTGATTCCAACTTTCCTCAGCAATCCACTCCAGTGCCTGACTATTCTGAGATTAAGGAGCTTTGATTGATTTCAGGCTGGTATTGCTGTACTTTAACCCCATCATTTTGACATCTCACCTTCTCTTCTGGCAAGCTACCAAAGAGAAGAAAAATTCTGTAAATGTAAAAGTAATCATTATGTAGGGTTCAATCTTCGTTTCTGCCTTTCCCTTCTGCGCTCAGAGAGCATCTGCTGGCTCTTGGGCAGTGCTGTGGATTTAATGACACATGTGTGGCAGCTGGGCAGCCCCAGTCCCACCTCCCCCTGTTGTGTTGGCCACGACTAACAGTTCTTGGTCTGCAATGATGTCACTGAAAATAGGGTGCTTGAGGTGGCATGGGTTTTATTAAAATTGTATATCATGAATTCCCGAGTTGTCTTATACTTCTGTAGCAAAATGTATGTCTTGAACATTTAAAGAGGTTTTGGTTAGTGATACATTTTATAAAAAGCAACAAGATTACATTAAAAGTTACATTATTTCAAAACATGCCCAGAGAAGCTGTGGCTGCCCCCGGATCCCTGGAAGTGTCCAAGGCCGGGTTGGATGGGGCTTGGAGCAACCTGGGGTAGTGGGAGGTATCCCTGCCCATGGCAGGGGGTGGAACGAGATGAGCTTAAAGGTCCATCCCAACCCAGGCCATTCAATGATTCTGTTTGTGCATACACCAGCTCTCCAGACCTGCGAGATTGGTGAGAAGTATCTGGCAGGTGCCTAACTGCCTGGTTTTTGCTGGCAGCAGGTCAGTGTGAGGCAGTGCTGACCCAGGAGCCATGGAGCTGTATGATGCTGCCTTTGGGCTGAGCAGTGCTGATTGCAGTTGTATGATTTCAGCTCTTAGTTTCTGTTCCTGCCTTCAAAAAGACCAGGGAGACATTCTCATAATCAGCTGGTGTCCTAAGTTATTAGTCAGACTCTTACAGAAAATAACTCTTGAGGTAGTACAGCATCATTGAAAAATGTTTTCAGGTGCGGTCTCCGTTAGAGTGTCAGCTGCAAGTGGAGTACTGTAACCTGCTGATGCCGTGAAGGGCCATCAGCCACCAAGTGTTGTGATTGTTGTTAGTTTACATCTGTGTCAGGAGTGGTTCCTAGTTCAGTAACAGTGTATAATACATGGTTCCCATGTAGTTCCCTAGGTGAGAGAAGTTTAGATCTTTCAGGTTTTGGTGCTAGCAGCATTTCTGTCCTTGTGTGCGGATTACTCAGTAAAATGTCATTTTTTTTTCTGTAGCTGAATACCTGCTGTACCTCTTGTTATGTACAGTTGACATTATCTGGAGGATATTGGCCACTAATGGACAGCAGGTATCAGTTCTAGCCAGCAAGGCCACCACCTTGCTGCTCACCTGGAGCCCTTAATTCTTACCACAAGTGGAGTAAACCACTTGGGCAGCTGGCCAACCTCCTGGCTTGTCACATGACTCCAGAGGTGAAGTCCATGTTGTCATTTCCACAGCCCCAAATTGGGGGGTTTTGGGTGGCTGTACAATGCCACGTGTCCCTCAGCATGGCAGGAGGTAGCAGCTCACTTGATGGCGAATTGCCGTGCCTGGAGAGGGCAGGAGGAACTTGTTTCCCTTGGGCATTATCCAAGCCCTGCACTGTAGATCTGGGCAAGTCCCGCTGTTGTTCCGGCTGAGGGATGGCTTTTGAATCTTGGCTCGTTTTCCATCACCGTGAGCTTTGGTCTCGTCTTGTGCACTGCTGGCACTGCACACACAACTCTCCAGTTGTGTGTGTGTGTGGTAGTATCTGTTCAGCGTTATCTTGTGCCTGACCAGAGGACTCGGTGTGTTCTGGGGCTGCTCAGTTATTTCATATTGTTGTCAGCTGGAAAATCTGTAAATGCCCTGTGATATTTTATGGCTTTATAAGCTGTACAAAATGTCCAGCAGGTACTTGAATGTTGAGCAGATACAGTCTGTAAGAGTGCCTTGTTTTCATTAGCTCCTTGGCAGACACTGAACATACTTGCAGAGCTGCAGGATGGACTTTTGGTTGCTTGTGGTCATGGTTTGAGGTTTTTTTTATTGGCGTCTACCGTGTGTTGTACAGAAAACAGTGAAGGGCCTCACAGTATATTTTTTAGTTGTCCAAACTCTTGGCCCTTCAGGGGCTGTAAAGCAGCCTGACAACTTTTTCTTTACATAATTGACAGCAATCTGTTCAGGGTTTCCTGCAGGAACTGGCTAGTGATTCTCCCTCTCTGGGAGTAATTCTCCTGAGCTAATATTTCTGTCCACATCTAGATTGTTCTTTCTTTTGTTATTAAAATTGAGTGTAATTTTGATGGGCATGTTAGAATTTTTCTGTATCCAGACTTTGTACCCAGTAGAGGATACTTCTCCTATTTGAGTAGATACATGGTTTTGAATCCTGGGATTTTAGCTTCTTAAGTCACAGATGAGACCGGAGTTATACACAGGATAAAAATAGCAAGCAGTAATTAATACCCATCCTCGGTGAGCCTGGCTCTTCTGGTTTCTCTTGACATGTTGCACTGTAGCAATTTCCTTTCTTTTTCCTAAGAAACAGATGAATTAATATCGCTCTACATGAGTGAGAAAATAAAACAAAGATGCTTGTTTCCTGCCCTGGCAGACCAGTCCCTTGGGCTACAGTGAGTTTGTGGGAGCTCTTCTCCTGGGCAGCCCTTTGCCTTGATTGGGCTGGAGCAGGCCAGGCACTAGGAAGAATGGCACAGCCTCTCCCTTCACTCTCCCAGACATCCCTCTTTCCTTTTATCAGGGCTGGATTATCTCTGTCTCAGTGCTCCAAGCAGCAGAGACCGACTCCTCTTCCGTTCTAACAGGGGTAAATCCAGGTTTTGTGGCTTTGCTCCATACCCTGAGGGTTTGGAGATTTTATCTTTCTCATTTCTTTAGCAGATGGGGCAGATCAGTAGGAACTATTTCTCCTGTCCTTTGTTTGCACAAGAAGAATCAGCTGCTGGAAGTGTTGGAGGGGAGTCTGGCTGTGCCGTGTGGCAGGGAGACCCTGAGTTTTGTCAGTCTAAGGGTAGATTTTTATTTTCATATATATATATATATTTATAAAAGGGATCATTTTACCTTGCCTTCTTTGAGAGAGCAGGTTCAAGAGGGCAGAGAGAGTTGTATTTGGAAGATTTGGGAAGATTGGCTATATGGATGTTGAGTCAGGGACAGGGATTTGTATATGGATCTATGAAGGATTCAGCCTTGAGTGTGACTGGAGTCGTGCCCACCCCTGGTCAGTAGGGACATGTGTGTGTTGGTGCTGGAAGGTAACAAATACTTAACTCCGTGGAAGGTCATTCCTTTGTGCTGGATGAGGAAAGAGAGCACTTTAGGCACTCCAGTAATGTGCTCAGCGATTGCTTTGATGCCAGCTGAGGCTTGAGGGTGAATTTTCATCCAGTGTATTTTCCCAAGGGATATTGCTAAGCATTCCATTTAATTGTTAGGATTGGTTATAGAAGGAAAGCAGAAGGAAAATGCAACTGTAGGGTATGTAACCATCATCATCCCCTCTGTCTCAGTATTTAGCTCATTAGAGAGTGGTGATTTTGTCCCTCACCTTTTCTTCAGGGCTGGTTTGTTCTCCTCTGCTCCCTGAGCTCTCATCTCCCTCCCTGCCATTTCAGTGGAAACCCTTGCCAGTGTGTCTCTCCCTGGGGATCACCCTCCTCCTTTGTGAGATACAGGGTACTTTAAGGGATTGGGTCATCTCCTTCCCCTCTCTTTCCAAGGTTTTCCTCATTTACACTTCTGTTGTGTCCCTTAATTACCATCCCTTTGGTTTTTTATTCCCCCTCAAGCTGCCTTTCCCTGTTTATGGTCTCCTGAGGATGTTCTGCTGAAACTTTATCAAACTTACATTACTAGAAATAGTTAATGCAAAATTTTCTTTGAGGAATTCTCACATCCTGCTTGCAGCATCACTGCACAGTCTGTCGTGAGATTTCCAATAGAGACACAACTGGAAGTCAATCCTTTCCTTCTGGATTGCCTCCTGTTTCCCTTTGCATAGGGACATAGGAATACATTGTCGTCCCATATCTTTCATCCCACAAAGAGTTTATTTTTAAATAGAGTCCAGTAGAGAATTAAATATAAGGTTGATTAAACATTTTATATACACATATATGTACTGGGTGTCAACCAGAGACCCGTGAAGAGTTTACACACTGGAGCCCATTCTGGGACCACATACATCACACGTGTAACTGCTGTCTGGGAAAGCAGCCATGGCTGACTCTGCAAGGGGGGCTGTACTAGCCTGTCTGGGGGTGATATGGAAACCATGCACTGGTTTTTAATGTACTCCTGTTTAAATTCTTATTTAAAGGCTTTGAAGCATCCTATTGTGTGCTTTTGTGAGGGGTGACTTTGTGACTGCCTTGGGCAGAATCCCATTTCAAGGTCTCCTGTAAGCCATCTGCTTTCAGTAACAGCTCTTAGCTTTGGCATGTGTCTCAGCGCAGGCTGAAATAGCCACATTGCTGCAAAACTTTCTTTACTGCCTGCATCAGTTTGGGCTTCCCACTGTGCCTGTGCGGGCTGGGTGCACCCTCGGGGTGCTCTGCATCGACCCTGCCCTTGGGGTGCACCCTCCAGCTTGTCCCCAGGCGAGGGGGGCCATGACCCAGCACATGAGTGTGGGGTGCACCATGTCCTGCACCTGTCCGTGTTCTGGGATCGCCATGAAAGGAACCTCAGGCACGTGCAAAACTGGCCTGTGGCCTGGTTCCCAGTCACCAGGGTGTCAGGGTATGGTCAGAATATGCTGGGATCAGGCTGCAGAGCACCCCCCACCATGTGTGATAAATCTTCTCTACTTCCAGGTGTCCTCAGTGGATTGCGTACACTGCTGTGCCAGTCTGCAACCCGGGCCATTTCTCTTCTAAAGTCAGGAGACTTTAACTTTTAGCTATGGGAGTCCTGCTGACACAAAATAGCTGTAACACAGATGGTTCAGTGTTAGAAACAGCAGCCTTAGGCACACAGATTCAATTCCTTGCTTTGCCATGTTCTTTCCCATATGGCACTGAAGTCCATCAGTCCTTTTCTTTTCTATATATAACAGGCACCTTACCTGCCCAAAAAGCCAGTCTCTGTGTTGAGTTTTGTTACAGTGCCTTTGGGAGAGCTCCGTGGAGGTACAGTGGTGCTACAGGTCAGAAATGTCTCTGCTTAACACTCAGGAACAGAGATCTGAAGCTTTTCCCAAAACTCCTTCAGAACACTTATGGAGAGCAATGGTGTTGGTGGCATCTTTCACATTGGGATGTGGGACACGGGCATTTCTCACCTCAGAGGCAGAACCTCAAAGTGACTTCAACAGTAGGACCAGCCATGAAGGATTTCCTGAAATAATTCTGGAGCACAGTGAAGCTTCCTTAAGCCCAGATGTTATCACAGGGGATTTGTATGATTAGCTAAATCTGCACCATATCATCCTGTGTTCATGGTGGGCCACTGGCTGTCCCTGGCGATGGGAGGCAGCCCAGGCCTTGGCTCCAAGCCTTGAGCATGGTACTGTCTGGGGAGGAGCAGCACAGGATCCTCTGCGTGCTGTGAATCCCTGCCTGTGTCAAGGGGGTTGGAACAAGAGGATTTTTGAGGTCCCTTCTGACCCAAACCATTCCATGATCCCATGTTACCCTGCATGGGAAAGCTTTGGGTTTTGCACTGTTATCTTTCTATTGAGTGGGCAGGGGTTTCTAAGAAACTAATCAATACCCGTCTTAAAAGCAGCTCTGATTTTTCAACAGTGTGTGTTCAACTGTTACAGCAGTCGAGCCCCATTTTTCCAAGGAGGATTTGCAGGGCTGAAGTGCTCGCCCCCCTCACTACAGAAATGGCAGCCATGGAGCTGTAACTCCCAGCTCATCAGTAAACATGTCTGTACTGAGAAAATTCATTCTGATAAGGGGCTTCCTTTAGCAGACTCAGCAGATTTAGCAGATTATCTTATTTGGCTTTTATTTTAAGCCCTTTCATCTCTCCATTTCTCTCAGGCTGGGTAGCCTGTTCCTGGAGTGTGCCAAATATGTTGTCTTTATTGCAGCCTCTTCAGTCTTCATGGAGAGCAAGATCTGCTCACAGTGATACATGTCAGGATGTTTTTGGTTTGATCCAAGGCCCATGCTGGTTTTGTTGGGTTGTTTTGGGTTTTTTTTTTTGGATAGGGAAGGAAACTTTTATTGAAATCCTGCAAGGTTTTATTTAATTTCCACCATGACCATGAACAATAGTAACTGTTGTAGCTTTTCTCACAGTGGTGGTTCCTCCCACTGGTCCCTGGTTTTCATACTCAACCCTGAGGGTGATCTCTTGAGCTTGACTCAGCAGTGTCTGATGGTCCAGCTGCCATTTCCTGGGAGGTTGACCTATCTCCTCTCCCCAACAACCTGAAGGTGTTCGAAAGGAAGTCATGAAGTCAATATTTTCTGTGTAGAAACATGGTCTATCCGAGTTTTTCACGTGTTTTTGTCTTTTAAAATATGTACTCCCGTGAGACTCGGCTCAGGGGCTGAGGAAATGTGTTACTTGTGATCACATCTTTGAGACACCTCAGTGCGTTAACACAAGAATGTGTTTGTGAGGAGCCTGTCATGAAGTCTGGAGTTTATCAGTCCACTTCTTACATGGTAGAAAGATAAAATTAATTCCAGAGAATGAGAGATGTTGGAAATGACAGAAAATCCTTCTGGTAGAAAGAGGAGTAATGGTTTGCAGCCATCAGGTATTTCAGATCACACAAGGGGATCAGTACTGCAGATGGAAATACCAGCATTTGTTGTACAGTGTTACTTAGAAATATTCCCTGGTATGAATGTAAGGGCTCTCCAGACCTGATGAGGGGAAATGCTTCCAGAGGTGCTGTTTCTTCGTCTTCAGCCTTAGTTTGGAGCTGCCAAAAATGTGACTTTGCACAGACAGGGAGAAATAAAACTCCAGTCTTGCCCAGGAGAATGGTAACAGGGAGGTGGAAGGAAAGAAAATCCTTGGTTAAGATAAATTCTGATTCACCTTTTCAAACTTGGAAGCTGCTCACTCCCGAGAGTTTCCTTCAGGTCCCACGTAAGCATTCATTCGGCATTTTGGTCTAGGACTCCTTGCCTGTGTGTCTGGCTCTCAGAAGGCTGGTGCTCAGTCCTGGGAGCTGGGCTTTGGCTTCTGCCCAGGAAAGGGGTCAGTCAGCCCGCTCATCAGAGCATGCCTTGAGAGCAGGAACTGTGGTTTAGATCAGCAAAAGTTCTGGTGTCTACAGGTCAGGTGTGAAAACCAAAAGCAGTAAGAGATGTCAGATCGTGTACTGACAGTCCTTTGATTTCTCAGGTAGGCTGAAAGTGCTTTTCTTTCTCCACCATAGAAATTAAAAATGGCAAAAAATATATTAAATGAGCATTCAGGCTGAGTTCAGAAAAGGTTCTTCCCCTAGAGGGTGGTCAGGCACTGAACAGGCTTCCAGGGAAATAGTCACAGTTCCAAGGCTGCCAGAGCTCCAGGAACATTTGGAAAATGCTCTCAGGGACAGAGTGGGATTGTTGGGGCGTCTACAGGGCCAAGAGTTGGACTCAGTGATCCTTATGGATCCCTCCCAACTCAGGATATTCTGTAATTCACATGAGCTGCTCATCACGTGCCTGGTTTTCTGATTGGGTTGGGATGCCACTGGATGCTCCTGGGTAACCCATGGTCACATAGGGGCTTCCAGAACGGAGCTGAAACGTTCCAGCAGGAAGGCTGGAATGGCAGCACTGCCATCACCCGCGACAGGCAGGAGCTTACAGTGCTGCCCTCACATTTCTTGAGGGAATTTGTAAGAGACAGCTCTTTATTGCTGGAAACATTGATAGTGTTTGATGGAAAGATGACTGTGACTGTGAAGAAGACCTCAACTGAGGCAGAGGTTACATGGAAGGGATTTTTAGTGGCTGCAGTGGTCATGGTGCTCCAGACCTGTGCTTTTGTGGGGAACAAATCAATGACTGCAGGCACTTTGCATTATGAGAAACTGTCGGGATTCTCTTGTGGCAGCCCCATGGGATTTCCAAGAAGCGTCATTCTCACAGTCCTCTGTCAATACGCAGAGTTTCCTTTTTTTTCCCCCCCAATCCTAATCTGTGGAGTATGTATCCAACCTAATAAAACCATTTTTCATCTTCGCTGTTGGTGGTTTTCTTCCTCTTCTCTCTGAAAGCCTCTGGCCTGCTGGCAACGGCATTGTCCAGCAAGGTTTGAAGCCTGGCACGCTGTCAACAAACCTTCACGTTCCCTTTCAATCAAACATGGTAGTGCTGAGATCCGACTTGGATTCCATCCCAAGGTTCACCATAATCATCCTTGTATAATAGGAAGTCCAAACAACCCCAGGAAATAATTCAGATGTGACTGGTGCCCTGAGTGGAATAAAGAAGTGCCTAGAAGAGACATTAAGAGCCTCAGCTCTAACTCTTTTCATAATTATGCGCTCCGAAGGAGCGGAGGCTTTGGAGATAAAGGGATTACATGCATCTCATGGGGTCTGGAAAGATGGGACAGCATCTTCCATCCACATTTTCTCATTTTTGTTTTACTGATATTGCAGTTGCCACATTTGGTGGAAGAATATTGCAGAGCAGGCTCCCCTCTAACCCTGCAGTTCCCTTCCAATCTGGCACAGGTAAATTGAATCCGTCTACCCTTAGGGATGAGCTTTTGGAAGAGCCTGTTGGCAAGAGCAGTGGGGGGAGAACTTAATTAGATTAAGATGCATTTCCGCAGTGTTTGTGCTGCGGGCTGTGCGGTGCTGGAGAGAGCAGCGCTCGGAGCTGGGGATGCCCTGGGATGTTCTTCCAGCCCTGGCTGCCTCTCTGCTGCCTGAGAAGAAGGAAAATGCATCAGAGGTGTAAATCTCAGTGTAACCCAGCACAGGGCTCGCCAGGATGTGAACAAACCGTGTCCCGAGCTGGTGTCCTGCCCCTGGCCGTGAGCCGGTGTCAGCAGCCTGGCGGGAGGGCAAGGGCTCGGCTTTTCCTTGCCACAGCGCAGCAGCTGAGGCAGTGATGTGCTGGGCAGTGTTTGGCTGGGCACCCAACCTTCATTCAGCTCTTGCTTGAGGCCTGGGTACCGATGGCCCATGGGTCTCATACTTTGATACCCTTACAAATGCTGGTTTGCTTTTCAATGTCTTTGTCATTTCTAAGGTTACTTGTTTGCTTCCCTTGATAACTTCCTCCATAAGGAAGTTGCACGTCTGTTAGTTTCCAATAAACATGTCCTTCTCCCTGGTATATACTTGGCAGTTTTTGAGTTTTGTAGGTTTGCTCTGCTGCACTGGGAAGGGATAATTTGGAGTCCCCAGTTCTCTCTCTTCATGCTACTCATTATTTTATATGCCTCTCCTGTGGTCTCTCTCCTTTTCATTACTAATCAGGTCTAGTCTTTTCAATCCTCCTTTGTGTGATAGTTTCATTTTACAAAAGCTGAACTAGTTTCTATCAGCTCAGTTGATGTGATCTTACTCATATCAAAGGTGTTTAACAGCCGCAGTCCCGTGTACTCACTGCAAGCTGAACTTAAATTGTGTCAAGTTCTGTGCTGCTTTGCGAGTGCAAGTGGGAATGTTTGTTACAGCTGTCTTTAAATTTAAATTTGGATGTTTTAAATGAATTAAATATGAACATGAATAATGCAGCTGGTAACGTAGCCTTTCTGCAATTAAATGCAAACTTTTTCATTTTGTCTCTCTGCTTTCAGGTTTTGCTATGCCGCAGTGTTTGTACTGACTCTGCTGTCTTGTAGGAGTGATGGGGAACTAGAGCCCATGACAGTTCAGTGGAGCCCTTGGCACTTTTGATATCTCGGTGAGTGAAAGTTGTTTGAAACTCTAGGAGAGGCACTTCATCTGCTACTAAAGGCAGCAAATCAGTTGGTCTTTTTACATTTTTAAGGTAGCATCCTGCTGAAATGAATTTGCACATTGATCTGTCCTTTCAGGTTATAAATTCTGGAAACCAACACTCCGTAATGCTGTAGTTCATGCTTGGGAGATTATCTTGATCTCCACAAGCAGGAGAAACACAGCTTTTGAAAACAAGGGGAGTTTTAACTCTGGTGTGCAGCTCCGTGCAAGTGTGAGGCTCTGGAGATGGAGCATTGCAGCGTGTGCTGGGCTGTGGAAATCTCAAAGGCTTTATTTGATGCAACAGTAAGATCGTGTCCTTTGTACCATGGATCAGCCAACAGGTCCTCATCAGGGGCATGTTTGTGTCTGAGGTGATTCTGGAAGATCTGTCTCTGTGGATAGCCCATTTTCCCCCCTTGGGTACTAGACTGTAGCTTCTGCTATTTATTACTTTCACATTTTTTCAGTCTTCAGTCCCTGAATGGAGTAAAGGCCACATCCATTGGTACTGCGGTGCTCCTGTCCTGCAGTGCCTGTGAGCTTGTCTGTTCTGCTGTTGACTTTCTTCTCTCTACATTGAAGTCTCCTCACTGGGGCATTTTAGCCTTGTCAAAACCTATAGAGTGATTCCTCTTGCCATCCAATCTGTTGTCAGTGAGATAAAGTCCCTGGGTGTTTCAGGTTGGAAGGAGCTTTTGGAGGTTGTCTGGTCCAGTGCCACACGCAGAGATGGGCTGACTTTGAAGTCAGACTCAGCTACAAGGTTAGATCAGGCTGGCAGGGGAGGGAGCTGGTGATGTTTGGAGTATCTCCAAGGGTGGAGATTTTACAGCTCCTCTGGGCAACTGTAAATTACAGTCAGTGGAAATCATCAATTCCCAAGCCCTGTGTTAGTAAAGCCCAGGGGCAGCAGAGGGGCAGCTCCTATCTCTGCTTCCTGTGACCGGGGACAGGACCCAAGGGAATGGCTGGAGCTGTGTCAGGGGAGGGTAAGGGTGGAGATCAGGGAAAGGTTCTTCCCCCAGGGAATGGGCACGGCCCCAAGCCTGCCAGAACTCCAGGAGCGTTTGGATAATGCTCTCAGGCACCCCCCGAGTGGGATTGTTGGGGTGTCTGTGCAGGGCCTGGAGCTGGATTTGGTGATCCCTGTGGGTCCCTCCCAACTGTGATTGTACCAGTTTCAGGAGGGCTGGGGTACACAGTGTCTGTCTTCATGGCTGGAGAAGGGCATCCCTGCATCCCATGGCAGGAACTGGTCCCTGTCTCTGGGATGCAGTGAGGCTAGTGGCTCTCATCTGGCTGTGTAGGTCCAGCTGCCCCTGGGGCAGGCAGGCTGAAGCTGTGCATCATAGAGTTTGGCTCTGCCTCTTCTCTAGGCATTGCATGACTCTGAGCACACTAATTATTTTGCTTTTTTTTTTTCTTGAGTTATGATTTTGCGGGATTAACCCACGTGTTGCTGTCCTGTGGTGTGAGATGTATGGGGGATGTGGGTGGTGCACAGCTGTGGTGGAGGCTCGTGAAGGCTGGCAGGAGTCAGGCAGAGGCTGTTGCATTTGGACAGTTTCTTGGAAGCGTGTTTTGGAGTGCAGTGTCCTTGAGCTGGCACTCATGTGGCTCTCAGCAAAGTGGGACTCCCCATGCAGGTCAAGTCTCCTCCTTTGGGGAAGAGTCACCATTTATTTATTTATTTAAATGAGACATTTACAACATCTGTTTCTTTTTCATGACATGAGATCTTACTGAGAGCCTGCTGCAGTGTTGGTTGAGGGATACTAGCAGTCAGCCCTGTGCTTTATCAGTATCACAGAATTATAGAATCATTAAGGTTGGAAAAGACCTCCAAGATCATCAAGATCGAATGCCATTATGTCCACCACACCAGAGCACCAGTGCCGCGTCCGGCCATTTCTTCAATACACCACCACCTCCCTGGGCAGCCATTCCCGTGCTTGACAACCCTTTCCCTGAAGCGATTCTTCCTGATGTCCAACCTGGACTTCCCCTGGCACATCTTGAGGCCATTTCCTCTTGAACTCTCCCCTGTTACCTCAAAGAAGAGACTGACCCCCACCTGTCTGCACCCTCTTGTCAGGGAGTTGTAGAGGGCGAGAAGGTCGCCCGAGCCTCATTAGGGTTATTCTCATTGTGAGGATGGAGGGTGCAGAAGTGCACCCTTGTCCTGGGCCACAACCTTCCACAAACCCTGTCTGAGCAGCTCAAACGCTGTCACGGTATTTTTTTCTCCCAATACTTCTGCAGGGAAGCAGTCACACATCCCTGGCAGCAGGACGGAGGTGCTCAGGCTGAAGCAGCTTTTCAGAAGCCCTCAGAGGGGCACGGGAACTCCTGTGCCAAACACATGAGGTTTATGTGTGGGGGTACTTGAGAAAGTCCCACAGACAGCAGAGGGGCAGAGCCAGAGATGGCGAATGCTTGTCTGGTGATATATAAACACCTTTCAGCCTGGGTTTTTATGTCTAGGGGACTTTTCCTGCCGGGACTGCTAGACTTTAATAAAAATGACTGAAGAAAATTATGAAAAGAAGCTTTAAAAGTTGTAAATAACCTTTCACATGTAGGTTACTTTCTGCTATTGAAAAGGAAACCAACTTTACTCCTTTCACGAGTGTGTACAGACACACACACTATTTAGGAGAGGGGCAATAAGTGACTACTGTGCACCTTTTGATTTGGATTAAAAAAACAACCAGGAATTTCTTTCCCTTTAGTATTTAATATTCCTTCAGTATTTTTCTTCTCAGAGTATTGCTCAGTGTTGCATGTAAAAAGGCTGTAGTTTGTAGAGCTGTTACAGAAAATTAAACTCTATTTCTCTCACATTTAGAAAAAGCCTGGTTTTCAAAACCCCGACTTCTTGCCAAGTTGGAACTGTAAATAACCCTTTAAGCAGCGACTCAGTGCTGCGTCCTGAGAGACAGCTTCCTCTTCCATCCTCCTCCTGACTGCCCCACTGTGAACAAAATGGAATTATATTGATACAATTAATCTTTCATTAGTTAGTGGAGTGTCAAAACATGCTATTCCTGGCTTTCCCAAGGGCTTGTTTGTGGCTCAACCATTCATTTGGATGTTTTCTGGCAGGGCTTGGCAAGGCCTGGTGGGTGCAGCAGGCCCTGCCTTGTGAGAGTGGTTGTGCTGGAGCACTGGGTCCCTGTATGTGTCCAGCACACATCTCCCTAGAGCTCTGATTTTTCAGGAATATTTCTTTATAACAAGAATGCAAATGCCTTTGCTTGCTGGGGACAGTCCAGCCGGTTTTCCTCCATCCAGGAAAAAAAAAAATGCAGCACAACTTGGACACTCGTGGCAGTACTAACAGCAAAAGTATTTCCTGGGTCATTGTCCAATTTCTCATCCTTATTCCCCAGAACTGCTGCGAGCAATTTGAATTGTAAGTGGCAAGCTGGGGATTGCTGTGCTGCTTTGCCAGAGTTAATGTTATGTTTCCATGTGTTTTCTTTCATAAATTCCAGCTCTGCGTCCCTTTGTTAGTGAGTGGGAGCAGCCCCTCCTTCCACACACATGCTGCTCCTGCTGCCATGAATTTGACGTTGTCCACAAATTGGAGAAAGTCTTGTCGTTTCGGGGGGTGAAATGAATTGTGTGTGTTCTGTGCAACCCCGGGTGACAGAGCATGTGTTTCCCCCCACTGTGTGATGAGTTAACGGTGCAGATGACTGTGTGCTCCAGAATGGGGAATTTTCTCATTGTTATTTCTTTTGTCCTAGACATCTTCAGTTCTGTAAGAGCAACCCAGTCCCAGGATAAGGACAGCAGCAGGTGGTAGAATGCGGAAACCAGGCCCTCAGAAAGGTGAGCAGTGATGCTTGGCACAGCCGAGGGCCCTGCAGTGAGCTGTGTGGCCTGGAGGGCCGAGTGCCTCAGGGCTCTGACAGTGGGGTGGGAGCTGAGGGGATGTGGTTGGAAGCCCAAAACAGAGTTGTGTGTTTCTCCATCAGTGTGCAGAGAGCAGTTCATCAATCCACCCCTGTGACGGGAAGAGGAGAGTCCCTTTTTGGGGCATCCCTGCAGCTCGTGGGGCGCAGTGTCAGCAGCGAGGGTGCCCTGCAGAGCCCACGGCACCATCTGGCAGAGCTCCCAGCATGAGGCAAACTGGCTGTGCTGGCACAGGCCTCCCCCCTCTAATGAGGCGTGAAAGCAGAGACCAGCCTACCTTGTGGAGAGGAAATCTGTCAGGAGGTTATCGCTGCCACCGAGTCCCTCGGCCCCTCACGCAGCACGTGCTTCCCGGGTCCCGCATCCCCAAGAAGAAGGGTGAAGCCGAGCAGGCTGCCTGCAGCTGAGCTGCTCTGGCTTCTTGTGCTTAACAAAAATATTGATTTCCTTTAGTGCTGTGCCATGCATGTGCGTTGGACTGGAGTGATCTCATCACATGCGCTCCGGAGGAGGGGGGAAGGGAGAAGCGAGAGGATGGAGCATCCTCCGCAGCTCTTTGTTCACATCTGCTCCACACTCCCAAGGTTTATTGCGGGAGATTTCTATGCTCGATTTCTCTCCTCCCTTTATTTTTTTTAAATGTCTCCTTTGCTTCTGTCGTGGTTCATCTTGCAGCAGCATTATCCTCTTCCTAACACTGCTTGTCCTTTAATGAAGTGAAAATAAATGAAGGAAAGCAGGGAATGGGGAGACCCTGCTGCGAGGCAGCTGGAGGGCTTGGCAATAAAGGAGGCCGGTTGATTAGTCAGCAGCGTGGCCGAGGCCCGGGCTGGCTGGATTCAGCGTCACATACAGCTTGTTCTCTGTGCTCCTGGAGCCTCCAGCCAGCCTGCCTCCATGACCTGTGCTCGGAATGCCGTGCTGTAGGTTCCAGAAGCAGCACCTGCACCGTGCACATGTGGGTTTCTGTCCTACTTACCTGCTTTTTTAATAATGCATTGAACTTTCACTGTTTCTTTATTTGTCTGCAGAAATTCTTGTTTCTCTCTCTCTCTGCTGCTTTTGTATCCTGCTTAATGAGGATTTTTGCATGTTAAAGGTTAAGAACAAAATGTACCTGCACCTGCAGAGTATGGTGAGAGGCTCCTTTGAGTGCATGGATGCTGTTAGAGCTGTCCTGCAGCACCGAGGGGAGCCTTACCCACCCAGGAGGCTCTTTTGCTTCTGACTTAAATACTTCATGTCCTTTATTCTTGCTTTCTTAGGGAGATGGCACAATACTGTGCTTCATGTTAATGCATTTATTAGGAAGGGTGTCCTTCAATCCTTTTCATTCATTTATGTCTCTCCAAGGAGGCTCTTTGTCTGGTCCATGTCTAGTGACGCCGTGGCCACACTCCATATGTCCCTCGTGTTCATTTAAGGGATGCTGATCTGGCTTCCCTCTGTTGGGCTGGAGGCTTAGAGGCAGGGTGGGCATCCCCCACTTCTTGCTCTATCACTTTCCAGAGCAATAAAACCTACATGCCATCCTGTCCATTGTGCTGAAAAGAACATGTCAAGAAGAGAAGATTGCAAAAATAATTGTCCAAAAGCAATTCCAGACACGTTAAGACACCCCAGGCCACTTTAGAAGCAGCTCTTAGCCTGCCTCTTCCAGCTGCTTGTCAGGAGATTTCAAAACTTTTCCTTTCACAAGGAACTGCTTTTCATGGGGGCAAGGCACATTTTGTAGGGCACTACCAAGCTGTTGTCTACAGTAGCCCTAAAAATGCTCTGCAAAATAAAGGAGCTGGAGTGCAGCAGCACTCCCAGGGTGCCCAGCCTGGCAGCAGCAGGTCGAGGAGCTGGCTCAGGGTGAGCTCTGCTGTGGCACAGGGATCTTCCATCCCTCCTTTGGGCTGGAGGCTGCTGGAGGCAGGGATGAGCATTCCCCACTTCTCGCTCTGTCATTTTCCAGAGCTGTCTTGAGAACTTTAATTTTTTGGAGCTTGGAGACCCAAAGTTGTCATGAGCAAAGAGAGCTCAGGTGAGCTGCTCTGCAAAGCTGGTGCTGCTTTGCTGTGCTCTCTTCTGAGCAGCAAGGGATGCATGGACACTTGGTGTTGTGCATGGAGAGAGAACTTGTGCAGATTTTCAGAGAAGTCCTCTCCCTGTCACCACAGAGGGTTGAGGCTGTTTGTGTGGAATAACCTGGAGTTGATACACAAGGAGCCATTCTGCACCAAAGATTCACATGAGCCATTTTTAGTGGCTGTTATGTTTGTTCCTCTCAAGCCCTTCTTCTCAGAGCTAAAGTGATGGAGCTCTAGCAGTTTGCTGTTCTTCGTTATTGCTTGTCACTGAAGGAGAGCAGTGGCTGGTGGGAACCAAGCAGGGACTGAGGTGCAAATGTAGACACCTCCTGTCAGGTACCTGCATGAGGTGTGGGGAGGAAGGGAGCACACCCCAGAGACCGAGGCAAATCATCCGTGTTACTGGGGTCGTGACAGGGAGGTCACTCCCCTCCTCTGAAGTGCCTGTAAAGCTGATAGTGTTGAAGGGTGCATTATCTTGCTCCTTTTCCTGACACAAATGCTCTGTTTCTTGTCTCAGCCATAGACTGGAAAGATGGTAAAAAGCACAAGTACAGCCGCCCGTCAGAGTCTCCCTCCCAGTACCAAGGTAAGAGAGCTCCCTTCTTCCTCCCTGCTTTTTTTTTCCCCCTTCTCCCTTTCGTGATTTTCTAAGATTTTTTTTGACAAGTGCATGGTGCAGCAGTGAGGATTGGAGATCACCTGCAAGAAACTCTTGAGCAGCTCATCACTGCCCAAAGCTTGGGCACATCCTTGCAGAGTTTGGGCCTGGAGAAGAGAAAGGTCCGAAGAGACCATAGACTCCCTTTCAGGGCCTAAAGGGGCTCCAGGAGAGCTGAAGAGGGACTTTGAACAAGGGCCTAAAGTTACAGGACAAGGGGGAATGGCATCACACTGTCAGAGGGCAGGGTTAAATGGGATATTGAGAAAAAATTCTTCCCTGTGAGGGTGGGAAGGCCCTGGCACAGGGTGCCCAGAGAAGCTGCGGCTGCCCCTGGATCCCTGGAAGTGCTCAAGGCCAGGTTGGACGGGGCTTGGAGCAACCTGGGACAGTGGAAGGGGTCCCTGCCCATGGCAGGGGGTGGAAAGGGATGGGCTTTGAGGTCCCTTCCAACCCAAACTATTCTGTGATTCTACACAGTGAAGGGGTGAAACTGCAGCATCTTTCTGGCACAGAGCACCCTGTAATCCAGGCTGGAAGGATTTCTGTTCAAAGCTGCATTGGGACACCTCTGAGGAGAGCAGGACAGACCAGACAGCACCCTGGTGTTTCAAAGCTATTAGTTTTGACTCACACATTCTCACATTTTACTGAGCAGGACAGTGAGCAGTGGGGCTCATGTTGCCGGCTGTAGCTGTTACCAATGGAGCCGGATTGATGGCTGAGCAAAGTGCCTGGGACTGGGAAGGGTGGGACAGGCGGGAGCTGTGCCATGCCCCTGGGAGAGCTGACCCCTCCACTCAGACACCAGGGACAGCCACTGTCACCTTGGATCTGCGAGCCCAGACAATGCTCTGCTCATTTTTATACCGAGCTGGCTCAAACTGTGCTGCTTTCATGTGCTGCCTTGGTGCTCCTTAGCAGCCACACATATGGGCTGCAGACTTTAATGGGAAGCCTTGATCTGGGTAGGGCACGTTCTCCTTCACAGATGTGACCTGAAATGCACATGTATTGTTTCAGTTGGATTGATGACCCCTCGGGAGCCAAAATGCTAATGGAGCCCAAACCAGACTTCAGTTAAAGATATAAACAGAAACTCCATCTTCATTTAAATTCTGGGCAAAGGATCAATGTTAAATGCAACATGAAGAGAATCAAAACATGAGGGTGCAGAGCTGCATTGTTCACAACTACTGCAGTTTGACCCCTTGGGTGTGTGGAGTGTTTTGTTTGGAGTAAATATTTTTGAAGGTTAAGACATCAGAGCCCAAATCTGACTCTCTGCCTGCAAATAATATCTGCCTTTGGCATGAGCACACCACAAGGAGCTTTCCCAAGGCAAGCACAAGTGACAGGCAGTCACCCCAGTGGCATTTCCACAGCCAAGTCACAGGGAGTCACACGGGTTCCCAATCCTTGGCTTTTATTTGGCTCACAGATGTAGTTGCAAAAACAGGGTGTTTCTCGTTAAAGTGTCTTTCTCTCGTTTCTTCCTGTGAAGAAGATCCAGTGTGCTGGAGAGAGCTGGAGAGGGACTTGGGACAAGGGCCTGAAGGAGCTTCCCACTGCCACTGGGCAGGGTTAGATGGGATACTGGGAAGGAATTGTTCCCTGTGAGGGTGGGGAGGCCCTGGCACAGGGTGCCCAGAGAAGCTGTGGCTGCCCCTGGATCCCTGGCAGTGTCCAAGGCCAGGTTGGGCGGGGCTTGGAGCAGCCTGGGACAGTGGAAGGTGTCCCTGCCCACAGCAGGGGGTGGCACTGGATGAGCTCTAAGGTCCCTTCCAACACACACTATTTTATGATACGGTTCTGGGTATGTTACCTGGAGGAACACAGTCCTCTCCAATGGAGATCCTTCCAGTGGTGTCCTCTGCAAGGCAGGGGAAGGAGCATGAAAGAACAGGCAGAGACCAGGCTGATTTTAGTGCTGGTAGGACAATTTGCATATTGTTCTGGAAACCAGCAGCAGTGGAGCAAGTATTGCTTTATGGGGCAAGAGAGGGTTTCGTTCCCTGCAGTCACCTCTGGCCTTGGACACTCCTGCTCCATCGCCAGTAAAAGGGACAGTTTAGGACTGGCTGAAGTTTTTTCATAAAGCAAAGTGATTCACTGACAAGTGGAGAAAAGCCATCAGTGTTTTTTGACCAGCACTCTGGAAACAGGGTTACTTGCCCAGGCCAGATCAGAAACAAGCTAAGCTAAGTTGGTCAGTGCTAAGAAGAAAGCTAGGCAAGATATTCTCAGTTTTTCCCTCTGGCCTTATACCCTCCGTGCCCAGTGCCTGTAGAATGGCAGCACCCAGCACTTTGATGTCCTGGCTCTTTCTCAAGCACAGAGCTCGGGGCTCGTGCTCTGCTCCCCCATTAAGAAAGCCCCAAGGCACCCTGCTTTTCTCTATTTCATTGGCAGCTCTGTTGTAAAAAAAACCCCTCAACTTTTGTGTTGTGCCATTTTCTTCTGATTCTGTCTGCAGTTCTTAGGTCGAAGCTGATTGTATTTGGTAAAGTTTAAGTGTACTTTGAAATTCCTGCTTGAAAAATATTGTATCATGAGTTAGATACTATTACTGAGTTAATTTAAACCCATTCCCTCCATTCTGTGCAGGGTTTCCTCTCATGCTAAGGGGGTGTGGTGGCAGCTTCCAGTTGCAGTCTGCAGTTTTTACCTTGGTTTGAGGCTAATCCTGAAAAAGAAGTGCAGGTTCTACCTGTGCTTGCCCTGCCATCTGTGTGTAGGGGGATGGCTGGTAGCAAACAGAGAGGGAGGGAGGGAGGGAAGGCTGAACACTGCTGTATCAGCTCTGTCTTTTCTTAGAAGTCTTTCTGCTGCTCCTGCTTTTCTTTGCAAAATAAATCACCAGAACCATTAGTCATAGGAGTCAGAGAATCACAGAATATCCTGAGCTGGAAGGGACCCACAGGGATCATCCAGTCCAATCCCAGGCCCTGCCCAGACACCCCAACAACCCCACCCTGGGCATCCCTGGCAGCGCTGCCCAAACGCCCCTGGAGCTCTGGCAGCCTCGGGGCCGTGCCCATTCCCTGGGGAGCCTGGGCAGTGCCCAGCACCCTCTGGGGGAAGAACCTTTCCCTGATCTGCAGCCTGAGCCTGCCCTGGCCCAGCTTCATGCTGTTCCCTCAGGTCCTAGAGAAGCTGCAGTTCTAGTGCTGTGTGTGTCTTCCTACAGTGGTTGAATCCCAGCAGGCTCTAGAATTAATCTCAAATAAGTTCCATGTCCAAACACTATTTTTAGAGGTCTGCAGCTGTCTCAGAAATTCCCTGCTCCCGCTGGGGTTGTGCAGTGTGGATCTCGGCTGTGGGGTGAGCTGCTGCAGGGAATAGGACGGCCTAGCTTGGTGTGGAGGGAGTGAAAAGTGGAAAGATTAAAACGATGACAACTTTTAATAGTGATGGATTGAAACCAGCTGAGGGGAGGTTTTTTTTTTTTGAAATAAAATTGTCAAGCTCAGCTGATCCTGTTCAAGCTGCTGGCTCAGGGCCTGGGGCTGAGACTGGCACTGCTCACCTGGTACTGTCACCTGGGCATCCTCTGTGCTCCAGGGACAACGGCCTCTGAAGGGCCACTCGGGTCTGAGATGAGCCCAGGTCAGCAACCGGAGTTAAGGGGTGGGATGCATAAGGCATTTCCAGGCCAGGAGTGCCTGGCTTTGCTTTGCCTGGGTGTTTACTCCACATTATTCATACAAAGAGTTTCATTGACAGAACCAAGTATAAAATCGTACCTTCAATTAAAGCAGAAGAATTTTGGTTTTGTGAGAGCATCATTGCAGTAACTCACTGAATTTCTTCATTCACCCAGTGTGAGACTGTGGCTGAAAGGAAAATATATGCCAGTGGATGGAGCTGAGTGCTCTAGGGCATGGAGAGTGCTGTCAGTCTGTAAACAGTGATATTCAGCCAGTGTGGAAATGAAACTGTATTTTTTCTGTTCATTTTCCCTATTTTTAACAGTGTACTGGTCATCTGCATGGGAGGTGGTGAGAAAGCAGCGTTCTTTGTATTTATTTGAAGCTTGTAGATTATGAAGGCTCCTCTGTGCACGAGGCAGCACTGAAGCAATGTGTGCTGACCTTCCTGCCTCAATTTTCAGAGGTGTGGTGTGTGCTGCAGTAGCTAAAATGGCTCTTAATGTAGCTTTTGTTTTGAAAATAGACTGATTAAGAACTTGCCGTGACTCGGGGAAGCAGTGGCTGACTTTAATTGTGCTGCCACCAATGCTCTTGAAATGCCTTGAAAACAGTGGTCTCCCGGGAGCTGTTTGGATGAATACAAGCGAATGTCATGCTGGAAGGTTCCTCTCCCAGCTGCTCAGTTTAAATGGCAAAAGTCATGATTTGCTCAGATCACAGGAGCTTTTAATTCCTCATTTAATAACAGGTTTCCCTGGGTGGCATAATGCTTTTACCCTTCCTGCTGTACGTGAGGAAGGTGCAGGCAAGGATGAAATGCGCTTCCCCTGGCAGCAGCACTCAGTGGAAGTGGACTTGGTGTTGAGTGTGAGGTGTTGAGCTCAGTAAATCTCTGTTTGGAAAATCCCTGCTCCCCATCCTGCCCGTCCTAGGGACTCCATGGCACTTCAGGAAGTTAATTGCTGACCTGTCCACTGATTGCTGGGGTTGGGCTGATCCCTGGCCCATGGGGTGGGCTGTGTGTGTACCGGACCAGGGGGACCGTACAGTCACCACAAAGCAGGTTCCTGTTCTAAATCCATGATTTAGAGTCGTGGGATCACAGAATGGCTTGGGTTGGAAATGACCTTAAAGATAATCTTGTTCCAGCCCCCAAGCTGGGCTGCTCGTAGCCCACGGTGACTGTTCGTAATCCCCAGACTGAGTGATGTGTTTAATGAATGGTTTTCAAGGGACAGTTGTCTGGAAGACTCCGCAGATTCCCATCTGTGCTGGGTGTTTCCCATTAAGTTGTAGGTTGTTATCCTGACTCTGTGCAGCCCCTTCTCAGCAGCGCGGAGGCAGGAGGATGCCGAAGGCAGCACTGTGCTTTGTTCTGCCTGTCAGTTGCAGTTATAAATCTTCTGTGCTCACAAACATCAGAGGTTCTTGGTGAAAACATGTTGCCTGTGAGCACCTCCTCTGTGAGAAGTGCAGAACTGCCGGCTCAGGAGTCTGGCCAGTTCTTTTGCTGAGAATTTTGCTCATCAGTTCCTATTTGAATTCTTTTGTTTTTACTTCTCAGGTCACTTCACTTGGGAGAAATACCTGAAAGAGACATGTGCCATCCCAGCTCCTGCCCATTGTTTCAAGCAGGTAAGAGGGTGAGAACAAGAAAGGTCAAGGGCTACGGTCCACTGGGGACCCCTGAGTTCTGTGCCTGGGATAGGCCCCTGATTTGGCAAGAAAGATACTTAAGGATATTGGAGACTCAACAGAAATCCAAGTGCTGAAGCAAAGATTTAAAAGATACATTTAGAGTAGCACGGAAGATTTTCCTCTCAGATGTGCATGTTGGGAACACGAGTATGCTGTTAATCTGCCAAGCACAGGCCCTTGGAGAAAGTGTCCTGAGTAGGCTGGGATCCAGCTTTTGGTGGATCCTGCCCAATAAGGAGATTTTTGTCCGAATTCACCCAATTGTTGTGACAGAATAGCAGCCCCTGGGCAGCAGGTGTCGAGCCCAGAGGTGGTTGTGCTGAGTACAGGGGGTGCAGGAGTGAATTGGTGTGGGACACCTGGGTCCAGGCAGAGGGGAGCATGAGTGTCAGTGAGTCTGGGGTTGGCTGAGTGAGTCTTCCCAGGAGAGGGTTAAACCCCTGTACTGGGCACCGGTGGGGCTGCACCTCAAATGCTGGGATCAGTTTTGGGCCCCTCACAACAAGGGGGCTGGAGCGTGTCCNTCCCTGACAGGAGGGGGCAGCCGGGGGGGGGGTCGGGCTCTGCTCCCAGGGAACAGGGACAGGATGAGAGGGAACAGCCTCAAGCTGTGCCAGAGGAGGCTCAGGTTGTATATCAGGAAAATTTCTTCACTGAAAGGGTGATCAGGCCTGGTGGAGTCCCCATCCCTGGAAGTGTTCCAAAAAAAAATGTGGATATGGTGCTTAGGGACATGGGTTAGTGGTGGGCTTGGCAGTGCTGTGGGAACAGCTGGAGTCAATGATCTTAGAGGTATTTTCCAGCATTAATGATTCTGTGATTCCAAGAGAACAGGCTTTGGTTGCCTAGATGATGCAGGATGGAAGGATGGGGGTCTGTTACAGACCCGCCAGGGCTTGCTGAGCTGTCTGTGGTGCCTGTTCCGTGCTGTGCCTGGAGGGGCTGTCAGCCTTCAGTAGACTCCGTTTGGCTGCTCTTAGTGCTGAAGCCTTGTGCCTGAGCTGGTGCATGTACTGGCAGTCCTGGCTCTGACTGTCCCCCTGTTCCACTCTTTGCAGTCCTACACTCCACCTGCAAACGAGTTCAAGATCAGTATGAAACTGGAGGCCCAGGACCCTCGGAACACCACGTCCACGTGCATCGCCACCGTGGTGGGGCTGACGGGCGCCCGCCTGCGCCTGCGCCTTGATGGCAGCGACAACAAGAACGACTTCTGGAGGCTGGTGGACTCTGCTGAGATCCAGCCCATTGGGAACTGTGAGAAGAACGGAGGGATGCTGCAGCCTCCACTGGGTGAGCTGGAGTTCAGCTGTCCAGCAAGGGTGAAATTGATGGTGGGGAAAGCTTGGGGGTTTTTATAGATCTGTGCTTGGGGCAGAGGCCCATGGCCTGCCCCTGCCTACTCCAGGATATACGCAAGATATATAAACCACACCAGGTCTGTATTTCCACGTAGACACTGTGACATGGACAGAGAGGTCCTTTAGAGTGCAGATGAAAGAGGTTTCTGCACCAAGGTGAGCTGCTTGCCCTGGTTGCAGCTCAAGCTCAGGATTGTGGCCCAGAGAAGCTGTGGCTGCCCCTGGATCCCTGGAAGTGTCCAAGGCCAGGTTGGATGGGGTTTGGAGTAACCTGGGATAGTGGAAGGTGCCCCTGCCCATGGCAGAGGGGTGAAACAGGTTGATCTTTAAGGTCCCTTCCGACCCAACCTACCCTGTGATTCTAGGATTCAATACCAGCTTACCTGGACAGGAAACATAATGTCTGAAAAGGTTCACAGTGATTAAAGTCCTGTCTCATGTGAAGGGAGACTTGCAATAATTCATATTTATTTATTTCATTTTGCTTGGCTACAACTTTATAAATAGCCTGGACAGTCTCAACACTTCTTCCAGTGTTGTCTTCAGTTAAATACACAACACTTTCCTTTTTCTTTGATGCTAGCCAAGTGACAAGCTGATTTGCTGATTCTTTCCTGATAATCAGCAAGATTAACCTCCCTTTGCATTCCGCTGCCCAATAGTTTTAGTGTCTTCATAAATCTTTCTCTCAATTAGCATATCCCCAAATAATATTTTCAAGGCCAGGTTGGACGGGGCTTGGAGCAACCTGGTCTAGTGGAGAGTATCCCTACCCATGGCAGGGGGTGGGATGAGATGAGCTTTAAGGTCCCTTCCAAGCCAAACCATTCAGTGATTCTGCTGCCCATCTCTTCCAAAGCCCTGTCCCGGCTGCGGTGCCGGGCCCAGCCCGCGCGGGCCGTGGGTCCGTCCTGTGCCGTGCCGGGTGTGGCCAGCAGAGGGCACGAAGCGCAGGTAAAGCAGCCCTGGCCGTGCCGGGCTCAGGGACGAGCTCAGGGGCGGCTCCGGGAGCGCTGCTCCGTGTGCCCGGCCCTGGTCTGTGTCCCTACTTAACCTTACGCCAGAGAAGAGGGCAGGGTTAGCTGAGATATTAGGAAAAATTCTTCCCTGTGAGGGTGGTGAGGCCCTGGCACAGGGTGCCCAGAGAAGCTGTGGCTGCCCCTGGATCCCTGAAAGTGTCCAAGGCCAGGTTGGACAGGACTTGGAGCAACCCGGGATAGTGGAAGGTGTCCTTGCCCATGGCAGAGGAGTGGAACTGGATGATTTTGCACCCAGCTTAAAGACAGGTAACAGAGCTAGTGCTGCAGTTGTCCTTCCTGCCTGCAGAGCGCAAGGGCCAAGAAACCCCAGCAAGGATTTTCTGTTTCCTGTAGTATTTTCCGTGTGCATACATCTGCTGCTGCTCTTTCTTTACATAGATATTTCCAGTGACAGGACCCAGGGAACGGCTGGAGCTGGGCCAGGGCAGGCTCAGGCTGGAGATCAGGGAAAGGTTCTTCCCCCAGAGGGTGCTGGGCACTGCCCAGGCTCCCCAGGGAATGGGCACGGCCCTGAGGCTGCCAGAGCTCCAGGGGCGTTTGGGCAGCGCTGCCAGGGATGCCCAGGGTGGGGTTGTTGGGGTGTCTGGGCAGGGCCTGGGGCTGCACTGGGTGATCCTTGAGGATGCCTTCCAGCTCAGGATATTCTGTGATTCACATAAAATCTTTGCTTTGCCACTGAGTTTGCCATGGGAGCTCAGTTCTCCCATTCCCTGCACTTGTGGCTACTTGGGTTGGTTTCCAAGCTGATCTGACAGAGTTCGGGGCTGGCAATGTGACCTGTGCTGAGCATTGCAACCTTGGCAAAGTTTTGCCATGTTCTTGCTCCAGGTCCAGTGCCAGGATTACCTTCAAAACCCCACAAACACAGACCAAACACAGACAAACAGCAGAAATTGCCTGTGCAGGAAGATACACATTTAGCAAAGAAGATGTTCTGTGATATCCAGAGCCTTCTCTTGGTTGTGTAGTCATAGTCAGTGCCACATACTTCAGAGCATGTGAAATTGCCTTTTTTCTTCCTATAAGCCCCCTCTTGTTATTTCTCCACTTTTTTCACAGCAGGTGTCAAGCCAAAACCTGATATCCTTCCCTATAATGGTTAAATCTGTTTCCCAGCCAAGTCACAGCCTCTATTTCTTCAGATTAACTTGCCTGCAGCTCACACTAGAGGTGGAGGAGGCCACCCAGAAGCTGTGATTCCCTGTTGAGGAAGAAATTCCATAGCCTGAGTGTGCACTTGCTGATTCATGTCTCCCCTGCAGCAGGATCACTGGAGCTGCCAGCACTGACGCTGCACAAAGTGCTCTGCCTGAATTGTCAATGGGTCAATGGGATTGTTGTGATAAGTGAATGTTGCAGTCAGACAGCTGTTTCCAGATGTTTCTTTTCAATAACATAATGCTTTGCATTCGGAATATCTGGAAATATCCTGGATTTCTACATTTTGCCTTGATGTTCCCAGCCTCTCCCTCTCTTTTTGCTGGTTGTTTGTGTCCCACCTGCCGCTGCCCTGCGGGCTCTGCAGAGCACTGGGGCCCTCTCAGCCAGTGCCTGACTCCAGCATGGGAGGAGGGTGGTGTGGGATCGCAATTGTGTGAGTTCCCATCAGAGCAGGCATGTGCTGCCAGATCCATTGACCCCCACAGTCTAAAAGTCTCCATCTCTGCTTCCCTCTCCTCAGGCTTCCGGCTGAATGCCTCCTCCTGGCCCATGTTCCTTCTGAAGACTCTGAATGGAGCAGAGATGGCTCCTGTCCGGATTTTTCACAAGGTATTTCACTGTTTGTGCGGATCCTTCTAGCAACAGCCCCTTCGCTGCAGAGCACCAAACTCAGAGCTGGTGTCTCACGAGAGATGTGCTGGTCCCAGAGGAGGTGACATTGCACAGCTCTGCCTCGGTGCTGCTCTAAGACAGACCTGTGTCCTCTCCAGCTGTGTTGTAGCGATGTCAAGATGCAGCCAGAGGTCTGCCAAGGAAGTGCCTTGTGCTTCAGTGCTCGAGCTTGAGGCAGGAGCTGGTTTTTCACTGGAGCTGCAGGTGCTCCTCAAAGCGGGGAATGCAAAGTGGGAACATCAGTGCTGCTCTGAAACATCCCACTCCCTGGGTTTGGTCCAGGTGAGGGCAGAGCAGTGAGCAGTGGACTTTGCTGCCTCTTGATTAAAGGACAGTGGCTGTTTAGCCCAGCCAGTGTGTGCACACCTATTGGGGTTCAAATCCAGCCCACTGACTCCCTTCAGCTGCTCATGGAGGTGAGTTTGCTGGTGAGGGCACAGCCCTGGTGTGGGGAGGCACTGGCATATCCCCTTTGAGCATATATTCCACTTCTTCTTGTAGGAACCACCATCTCCTTCCCAAAACTTCTTCAAGACAGGTATGAAGCTGGAGGCAGTGGACAGGAAGAACCCTCACTTCATCTGCCCGGCCACCATTGGGGAGGTGAGAGGTTCTGAGGTCCTCATAACATTTGATGGCTGGAGAGGTGCCTTCGATTACTGGTGCCGATATGATTCCCGGGACATCTTTCCCGTAGGCTGGTGTTCGCTGACTGGAGATAATCTGCAGCCCCCTGGTACAAAAGGTAAGGCCCACATTGTTGCTTAGCTGTCTTTGTCCTCCACTCAGCTCTCAAAGAGCAGCAAAGCAGGCAGAGACTTGCAGCAAGGACATCTGGGTGCCCTGTCTGGTTTTTGTGCTGCTTCATGCATGGTAAAGGTACAGGTGATCAGATCTATAGCACTGGAACAGCCTGGCACCAAGGTGCTGAGGAGCAGCTATCCATAAAGATGGGCAGGATGATGGCTCTGGGGAGGGATGGTGCTGTACAACATGGCTGAGGTCTGCTCCTCTCCAGGAATTTCCTTGCAGTTTTTCCTGCGCCTTTGAACCACATTTTCCTATGGAGTTTTTCTCAGGGGGACTGAAATAATGAGAACTGTGAATTTGCAGGACTGCGCCTCTTTGTACTTTGGACAGTTTTCTTACTCTGCCTTACGCTGTGAATATGGACAAAGCAGGTGTGGAGCAGGGTGGTGCCTGCCGTGTTCCCAGGACTGTGATTGTTGGGTAGGAGCAGTACTGGGGAACTTGCTGCCTTGCAAAGGTCTGAGCAATGGCTGGTTGGATTCTCAGACGTGTCTCAAGCTTTCTCACATCACAGTTGTGTTTGGTTCCGGGGGGGCTGTCACTGTCCCCAAGCACATCCCTCTGGCATTTGCTGGCTGGCAAACCCTGCATGTGCATGTCAATGAAATGAGGGGCAGGAGAGCAACCTCTCCACCAGAGCTGAAGGATTGCTTAGAAAAGGCATTTCTCTGACAAGACTGTTCCTCTTAGAAATCCTGGGTCAGCTCATGCTGCCCTGTCAGTCTGGTGCTGCCCTGTGTCCCTGACGTGGGCCAGGTCTGTGCGCCAGGTCTGTGCTCGGGGCTGCAGGGCTGGTGTCACTGGGTTGCCTGAGGTGATCTCGCATGACCTGTGTGCAAGCCGAGTTGTGGGCTCCCCTTGGGTGGGGATGATTCCTCTTTATCCTGGATTTCTACATTTTGCCTTGATGTTCCCAGCCTCTCCCTCTTCTTGCTGGTTGTTTGTGTCCCACCTGCTGCTGCCCTGCGGGCTCTGCAAAGCACTGGGGCCCTCTCGGCCAGTGCCTGACCCCTCCAGTGGTGCCCTGGAGTCAGGGGCTCTCGCCAGGCATCTCCAGGGTGCCTCTCAGGTACTGCACGAGTGGCTAAAGACATGTTTGTGTTGGGTGGGAGCTTTCCTGGCAGTAACCTGGGGGTGGAAGGTTTCAGGAGCACGGTGGAAGCACCTTCTCAGGAGAAGGGGGAACCTCTGTCTGACCCACGGCCCCAGCACAGGCAGCTCTGCTCCTCCCCAGCCTCCCCTTGCCAGGGGGCTGAAGCTGTGAGTGAGCAGAGCCCAGTCAGTTATCCAGAAACAGCACCCCATTGTGCCATCCTGGGAAGCTTGTGCTTCCCCCTTGGCAGGTGGCAGTGACAGCTTCTCCCTCTCACATCGGCTCCATGTGCAGTGCACTTCCTGCTCATGTACAAAAATAGCAGCCCCCAAAAGTCACATCTCCCCACTCACAGGCAGAGGCAACCCTCACTCTCAGGGCAGATTGCTGCTCTCTTTGTGCTTTATTTTCAACTCCTGGGACAACAGTAGAGGTTGGCAGGGGTTGCATGAGCCATGCAAAAATGCCAGGGAGTTGAGATCAGCCTTGTCTTTGTGGTTTTACTTCTCCCTCTGTGACTGTCTGCTCCCTTTCCTGCCCAAGAATTTCTGACTTCCACTTTGTGGGATTAGACCAAAAGGACGGAGTACTGGGAACTTTCTCTTCTTTAATGAAATTCCTCCTGTGTTTCCTCACTCCTCAGCCCTGCTGTGGTGGAGGGTTGAGCACAGTCCTCCCAAACCTGAGAGTGCTGCTCTTGGCTGGGTTGGAGGATGCATCACCACGAAGGAATCACCCTTTCCTTGAGCTCCAATAAACCTTCTCCATGTGCCAGCCTGGAGCCTGCAGGACC
This sequence comes from Mohoua ochrocephala, assembly GCA_013398855.1. Lineage (NCBI taxonomy): Eukaryota > Metazoa > Chordata > Aves > Passeriformes > Acanthizidae > Mohoua > Mohoua ochrocephala. Next base: position 88,431 of record VZTA01006672.1, on the reverse strand, counting down.
ATGTGGTGGAGTCAGGCAGTTTCCCTTTCCTGGTGGGAATTCCTCTTGAAGAGCACTGGAGAGACATGCAGGGGGTCAGGTGCTGCTGTGGTAATACTGGTCTGTGCTCGTATACTGGACTGACTGTGTGAGGTCCTTGTGGAAGTTGGGAATCCTGTGAAGAGCTAACTCCATGGAAGTTGAGGAATCCTGTGAAGAGTTAACTCCATGGAGAATGACAGCTTCCTGGGGCTGAGCCTCAGAAAAAGAGGCCTCGTGGAATGAGCTCACGTTCAAGGGAAGCAGAACTTCAAAGAGGGCAGGCGTGTTTATTTTATGCTGGTAACTCCATTCAGCTCTAATCTGTCTCTGCTGCTGGCTGCCAGCAGAGGTGGAGGAGTGCAGGGCTTCTCCCAGGCGCGGTCCTTCTCCATCTCCGAGCCCTCCCACTCCCAGCAGTGTTTGCTTAGCTGGAGTGGCTGGGCAGGGAGCTGGCGGAGCTGGGGCCCAGCCAGCCACTCCGGGGAGCTTCCATTAGGGCACGTGTGTGTGTTAAAGAAGGAAAGGGAGGTCAGACAGTGCGGAGGAGCAGCCTGCACGCCCACTTGGTAATTCTGTTGCTGCCTGCTGGTTGTGCAGCAGCCTGCTGGGAGAGCTCAGTGGCCAGATGGCTGCGGGCTCCCAGGCGTCTCCTGGAGCTCCTGTCTGGATGCAACACACCTTGGAGCGGGGGGATCCAAACCAACACACCACACAGGGGAAATGTAGCTCTGGGAGTGCCTATGCCCGTGGTGGGTCCTGGTCCTCCCTCCACGTTGGCCACAGGCCAGGGATAGGTGTTGGCTCTGCAGGGCTACAGAGCAGGGTGGAATGTGGAAGAGTTCATCCCGTGCATCCTCGGCTTCTCCACCTCAGCCTGGCAGCTGTTGGGGGAGGCACGTCCCGGTGGCTGTCCCAAAGGAGGGGGAGTTCTGTGCGTGTGCAGCAAACTTCCCTCAGCATCCCACGCACACCAGTGGGGTGCTCCCAGGGTTGTCCATTGGCCAGGAATCCCTACTCCACTCCTCATACTTGGTGTACAGCACCTTACATGTCTTTTCATGCCTCTTATACGTGTGCTTTTTTACCCTTCAATACGTATCTGGGCTTTTAGGAATATAAGGTGAAGTGGACTTTCTGTTCAGCCGAGCTCTGGCTGGGAGCCTGGAGCTCTGCTCAGAGGGTATAGAGTCAGAGAACATCCTGAGCTGGAAGGGACCCACAAGGATCATCAAGTCCAACTCCTGGTCTAGCACAGCACAACCACAATCAAAGCTGAACAGCTTCTACTGTTCTTTCTCAAATGTTTTCTCCAGGTACCTCCCTGGATCATCTCTCAGAAGTCAGAACAGTGGGTAGGCTGGGTCAGTGACAGCTGCTGCACGTCCCTTGCTCGAGACTTGTGGGGTCACTTCAGAGTTTCAGAAATCAGGGGGTTTTAACTGTTCCTGGAAGAGCTGCTTGCATGATTGCTCTTACTGAGTCAAGCGCTCATCCTAGAGAAGTACTGGCTGAGAAATAGTCATCTGTCACAGCACATAGACATAAACCAGCTGAATTAAGGTTGCATAGGGCATCAAACCCAAACTTCCTGCAACTTTCTGTTGCATGGTGGGGTCAGTTTCAGAATGAGGGCAAAGCAGAGGAGAATGGTGTCTCCCCATCTCTAGTTATTGCAGCACACAAAAGCGAGGCCAGAATACACTGTGTGCACGTTGATAATAACATGGGTTTTTGTCAACAGAAGACCCTGAAGGTGCGTTGGGTGGGAAGGGAGTTACCCACACCTGCCAGGTGTGTGTGCTTTCCCACTGGAGTTAGATAGTGATCCAGCTGGCAGCACAGCAGGTACAGTGCAGGAGGTAGCTGATGTTCCTCAAGCCAAAAACTTCAAGGTTTAGGTGTTGTGATGCACATAAGGAGTGCACGAGTCTGTGCATTGGAACAATGGTTGGTAGAAGTGTAATTTGGGAGGAAAGCAGAGATTGAAGGAGAAAAATGTGTGTGTCAAGTGTGGTGGGTTGTCCTGGGGGCAGCTGAGCCCCCCCAGCCACTCACTCCCACAGTGGAATGGGAGAGAGAATCAGAAGGGTAAAGGGGGG